>JARWKJ010000016.1:36939796-37017296 GCA_029959095.1 Rhinichthys osculus | reverse complement strand
CCTCAACTACAGTGGTACACATTGAATTTGTCATTAAACAGTTATAATGGCTTCATGACAGCCAATGTCAAAACCAACCACCTGACAGTTTAATGTAATATTAACCAATAAAGCTAAGTGGTTTCTTAAGTTTGATAATTAATCTGCTATGTCATGTTTATGACAGGTTGTGTTGTCTTAGTAATGTCAAGTTGTCATGACAAAGACACTGACAGGTTATGATGTATTGGTTTATGTCAAGGTGTCATAACAAAGACATCTCAAACAATGTCATATTTGCATTAAAAATGTCATAATTGAGCAAATGACACTTAATGACAGTTGTCATAAACATGCACAAAACCTCTTTAATATTCATGTGTCATGTCATGATTATGAAGGTGTCATGTTAGTCTTATGCACACCCCTTCAAGTAAAGTGTTACCCATCCACATTCACTTTTATTGACCTGTCCAGCTTTGGGAACATGAGGATGAGTAAATGTGGAGGTTGTGGAGTCTGTCGTACCTGCCCAGAGTTCAGACGCCAGGTGTGGACACATGGGTGCCGTCATCACACAGAGCGAAGCCAAAGCCTCCTCGAACTCCACGCTGTGCAGAACCACTGCAGCCGAGGCTTGCTACAGTCAGACAACACACACTTCAGAAACTACATCAATCATTTCAATTTACAAGCACGTTATTCTGAAAGTATACAGACTGTTGACTTACTGAGAGTGTGTTGGTCAGGCCCATGAGTCGAGAGATGGCCGCGTTAAACAAGAAGTCCTCTGTGAAGTGACCCGTGACCTGACAAGAGAATAATGTTGCTTAGCATCGTTGCCAAGTATCGTACCAGAAGCTCAAAGTGATCAAACGTAGAGAATACAGCTATTCATCTAGATTCTAGACCAACAACTTTTTGACACGACCAGCAAATTACTTTATTGCTAAACCATCGATGTATCATTTTTTTCTAACTTTTTTCTTGCGAAACATACAGGGATGACATGTTTATCATACACAACATTGTATACAGTGCCGCTGCTAGCCATTCTGGTGCCCTACGCATCAATCCTTTTTTATTTATTTATTGATCGTACAAATACGTATCATACAAACACGATAATTACTAGGGCTGGGTAAAAAAATATCGATTTCTCGATATTAATCGATTCTCATTTTTACGAACCGATATCGATTCTTAAATCTCAAGAATCGATTAGTCATCCTGTTTTCATTTGATGACATTTTATTACGAAATTCAAAAACATAAATAGCGTTTTGGCGCTGTGGCGTGAGATCGCTCTGGCTCAGCTCAAGAGAAGCACATGATCTCCTCTTCCGCCTTAATAATACCAGTTACAGCGCCAAATAAACATGAATGAACGTCTGAAAGTGTGTTAAAAGATAGAGTACAACTTATCGAAATCCGTATCATGTCACATGGAATCGCTCAATCAGTAGCTATGTTTCCATCCACACGTTTTTATCCGCATTAAGTGATATCGAATGAAAAATGCCTTATGGAAACAGTAAAATTCGATAGAATTTCATAAATATCGATTTAAATGAAATACGATCGGTCTCATCGAATTTTATCTTGATCGATATACGGCTTATGCGATAAACGCGGATGGAAACGTTATTGTGGTGCGATCCATTTTGCCTAGTAAAACTTTGTTTGCAAATGTTGGCTTGAATGTTGTGCAATTCGATGAGAAAATGAATGGAAACACCTTAACATGTCTCAAATCAATTCGATATACCAATTTGATCGCAAAACAGCATGTGACGTCATTACGTACAGGTTTTTATCCGCTTTAAAGCCGTTTGATGGAAACACACTTTCACCAGCTTTATTCGCATGAGTTTTTTTACCGAACTTCAGATAATTCGATTGACAAGTGGATGGAAACATGGCTACTTTTCAACCGTGGAAAGACGTCAGTAAAACAACTTGTAAACAATGTAACGTCACATTTACCTCAGAAAAACCACATGTGACCATAAACTCGTTAGTCAGCTAGAAAAATTAACTCTAAAGAGGAGCATTTTGCTAAATATATGCACCATATTACATATTCATTATAATTTTTAATGTTCTTCGATATTTAATGCATGTTTGAATAAATCTGGCAAGTTTTTATGACAGCCACCATTTAAATGTTTATATTTCATATAACTTTATTATTATAAAAATAAATAAAAGTGTAATTTAAGTGTTTGTATAGCTACAAATCAGTTCATTTTTACCTTCAATATTATAGTAGGCTACAACTGACTCCCATAGTTTACAGCATTAGTTAAGAGATTTGTTTTTCTTGATAAAATTTGCCATGTATTGTACCTGATATCCAAAATAATCAATATTGAATCGGAATCGAATCGAATTGCAAGCTTGTGAATCGAAATCGAATCAAATTGTGAAATTTGTGTCAATGCCCAGCCCTAACTGTTACTTAGTTTCAATCAGAAAACTATCAGCTTTATAGTCAAGTCACCTTTATTTATACAGCGCTTTTTACAATAGATCGTTTTAAAAGCAGCTTTACAGAGATAAACAGAACAATAACAGTGTTAATGTTGCAAAGTTCTTCAGCTGTGAAACAAATTCAATTTCAGCTCTAAAGAGACAAGTGTCATTATTCCACTAATTTTTTAATTTAATGTAATGTTGATTTAGTTCAATAACAGCGTGAATGTTGCAATTTTCACTAGTTATGAAGTGAACTGAATAAACATATTTTACAATAAATTCAAATAGAAAAGTTATTTTTAATTGTAGTAATATTACCGTTTTACTGATTTTTAATAAAATAAAATAAAGCCTTTCAAAAACGTTCAATCTGACTCCAACAGTAGTGTAGTTCAGCCTTATTCATTTAGTATTACCAAACTCAATTGTGAGTGCTAATGTTGTGGTGTGTGTTGCTGTCTATACACTTTAGTTCAGCAATGTGCTTATGAAGGAAGCAGACACTGCAAAAAATGCTTTTCTTACTTAGTATTTTTGTCTTGTTTCCAGTCTAAATATCAAACATTTCTCAAATCAAGATGCATTTACTAAAGTTGTAAAATCACATACAATTTTAAGTCTTGTTTTCTGGCGAAATTAATCAAAATAAAGTGAGATTTTGCTTAAAACAAGCAAAATTATCTGCTAAAGGGGTAAGAAAAATAATCTTGTTTCTGTTTGAATTAATATTCTCAACCCATTGGCAGATCATTTTGCTTTTTTTAAGCATCAACTCACTCAATTCTGATTAATTCCCCTGGAAAACAGGACATCATATCTTATGTAATTTTACTTATTAGTAAATGCATCTTGATTTAAGATTTTTTTGATATTTGGACTGGAAACAAGACAAAAATACTAAGTAAGAAAAGCATTTTTTTGCAGTGAATGTCACAAGGTTCCTCATCATTACTGCAGAGAGGATGAAGGTTTAAACTTTAAAGGGTTAGTTCACCCAAAAATGAAAATGATGTCATTAATGACTCGCCCTCATGTCGCCCCAAGCCCGTAAGACCTCCGTTCATCTTCAGAACACAGTTTAAGATATTTTAGATTTAGTCCGAGAGCTTTCTGTCCCTCCATTGGAAATGTATGTACGGTATACTGTCCTTGTCCAGAAAGGAGATAAAGACATCATCAAAGTAGTCCATGTGACATCAGTGGGTTAGTTAGAGTGTGTTGAAGCATCGAAAATACATTTTGGTCCAAAAATAACAAAAACTACGACTTTATCGTCTTCAACAGAACCGGAAGACGATACAATTCTGAATAAAGTCGTAGTTTTTGTTATTTTTGGACCAAAATGTATTTTCGATGCTTCAACACACTCTAACTAACCCACTGATGTCACATGGACTACTTTGATGATGTCTTTATCTCCTTTCTGGACAAGGACAGTATACCGTACATACATTTACAATGGAGGGACAGAAAGCTCTCGGACTAAATCTAAAATATCTTAAACTGTGTTCTGAAGATGAACGGAGGTCTGACGGGCTTGGAACGACATGAGGGAGAGTCATTAATGACATCATTTTCATTTTTGGGTGAACTAACCCTTTAAGCCTGATGTGAACACATGACCTCTGCTGGTGGAAGCTGCTCTTGTGTCATGTTTGAGACTACATCACCAGTTTCCTCTGGATACATCAGAACGGAAAGAACAACCACTATCCTGGAGAGAGAGAGAGAGAGAGGCCCTGGCCGAAGGAAGGACAGAGCTGATGACAGCGGCTCTTCCCGGCACTAGATCAAATATCGCGAGTCTCTGGATTGGATCCAGTCGAGTCCAGCGGCACTTTAACCAGCGCAAAATCAATCTCAGCCCTGGAGAGGCTTTTTATACGGGCTATATTTACACATTCCACACGTAACGGCACGTTCCCACCGGACACACCCTTTCATTGGATAAAGAAATAGTTCACTCCAAAATGAAAATTGTCATTTGTGCACATCCATCATTATACACTGCTTTTTTAAAGTTTGGGGTCAGTGAGATTTTTATTTTTAATTTTATTTTGCTCACTAAGGCTGCATTTATTTGATCAAAAATACAGAAAAAATTGTAATATTATGAAATATTATTAGCATGTAAAATAACTATTTTCTATATGGATATGTAGTAAAATATAATTCATTCCTGTGATCAAAGCTGTATTTTCAGCATCATTACTCCAGTCTTCAGTGTCACATGATCCTTCAGAAATCACTCAAATATGACGATTAATGCTCAAGAAACATTTCTGATTATTATTTATGTTGGAAACTGTTGTGCCTTTTCATATTTCTGTCGAAACTGTGATACTGTGATTCTTTGATGAATAGAAAGTTCAAAAGAACAGCATTTATTTGAAATAGAAACATTGTGTCTTTACTGTCACATCACTGCAGAATAGAAATATGAATTTCTATTTCTTGTAGTGTAAACCTATTTGACTTTCTTCCATGGAACACAAAAGCAAATGTTTAGCCTGTTCTTTTTTCTGAAACAACGACTGTCAAACTCCTAAAAATGTTGGTCTAAAATGGGCTTTGAGTCCATGAACTAGTTTATGGTGCAGTTTGTCCTTACTGGTGAGAGATGTGGGGATTATATGCAGTTGATGGGAGACAGAAACCGCTTAAACATTCTGCAAAACATCTTTTGTGTTCCACAGCATATTAGGAACGACACAGTAAATGAACAATGAAAGAATGTTCATTAATTCTGCATAAACTACTCCTTTCACAGCAGTGGCGGCTCCTGCAAGATCTCTCAGGGGGGGGGGCAAATGTTTGGATGATTGATAAGGACAAGGTCCACCCATGCAATGGATAAATACACAGCTTAAGCATGTAAAGGCAACTTCACTTTAATATTAATGACAAATAAAGTGACTTACAATAAATCTTCTTGTTTCTATACTCACTTTTATTACACTTATTACATCACATTACTCACTTAAAGAGATCATTTTCATTTTTGGGTGAACTATGTCAGTAATTACTCTCCCTCATGTTGTCCCAACCCCGTCAGACCTTCGTTCATCTTCGGAACACAAATTTAGATATTTTTTGATTAAATCTGAGAGCTGGATCACTCCTCCATAGGCTTCTAAAGGACTGAAATGGACTATATTAACAATCTCTTAAATAACTTTTCTGGGCCAGCAAGTTTCAGTCCTTTAGATTACTACGACGGCTGAATGGTATTTCTTTTAATGCCACGATAGAATTAATAACTGCGTTCGCCATGACGTTGTTCAAGTTCAACTGTCTGTAGCCACAACTCGCGAGATGTCCCAACAGTCTCTCTCGCTCTCGTTTTTTTTTTTTTTTTTTAAGAAATTGAATTTTATCAATTTGATGAAGATAATAAAGTTGTGTTTAATTTTTTATTGTTGTTGTTTAAATTCAAAATTGTTTTAAAATATTGTTTGTCACTTAATCTTAAAGATTTTTAATAGTGTATGTTCCCACCAATCGCTGCACAAGTTAAGGATACGTATGATGATGTAAGCACGTTAGTGCGAGCCCTCCCGGAACACATAGAGAATGCATTGCAGTGCCTGCAGTTCGAAAAAAAAACATATTTGAATGTAAGTCTATGGGAACACTCTGGGCGATTCTCAGCCAGAGTGAAATCGCCCAAAAAGAGGCGGTACTCCACAGAACGTGACATGACGCTGATTGGACTATATCCAGAGGTTGTGACGGCTAGCGTAACTCTGTCTGTGGTGAATGAGATAGTAAATGTGATTCACACTTTGGTGGTGCGTCGCCCAATCGCCCTAATGAAGAAACCGCCCCTGTTTCACAGTAAAAAATACTATGATCAATAATCATGGAAATGAATGTTTTTCCTTGATTTTAAATCAACAAAATAATTTAACAAATTTATTTTATTCATATGAGATTGAACTAGACGAGATTTTAAAGGCGGAGTTGAAATGACTTGCACAGCCAATTTGATTTTACATAAAAAATAAAGGCAGCAACTAAACTTAGGTGCAATTATTATTATTATGTCTACCATGTTTGGAGGTTACCGTACAGTACATTCTGCTTTGGGAGGAAAGCGTTGTGGAAATTTTGGTACAAGTGATAAAATAAAATAAAATTCTGTTTCAAAATGTATAGGCAAGACAAGTAGTTTGTTCAGGCATGGTTTTGTAGGGAATTACAAACCTGCACACATATCTTCAAACGCACATAACTATAGAATCAGTTCTTAATGCGCATGTGAACGCCATCAGCGTTTATCACAGGTTCAGTTTAAAGTCTGTGTAGAGAGAACGGTATCGCTAATTTAATAACAAATGATCATTTCGACGGAAGTGAATCAATCAAAACTAACTTTAGCTGGAAATAACATTATTCAAGAACCGCTATAAAACCAAACCAATCTCTGTTACCTTAAATTATATGTTTATCTCTGTAAAGCTGCTTTGAGGCGATCTACGTTGTTAAAAGCGCTATATAAATGAGGATGACTTGAAAGAGTATTTTTGTCATTTTTACACATGAAGTTTAAATGAACAGAATGCATGAAATATTGGTACTTTCAAGAATCAGTTCCAACCCAAGCATATCTAAACTAAGCAGAATGGAGCAGAAACAGAGGGAGCTGTAGTGACCCCTAATGGCCAAAGAGTGCAACACATTACTCACTCTCTCCTAAACACTCGGGTCTGTCCAGACACACACTCTGGCAGTCTTTGCACTTGACCACTTGTCTACTTACATGACGTGTTTGCTGTATTTGGCCCAAGGCATGAAGACTGCAAGTGTGTGTAGAACGTTTCATTACCCGATGCAATATATCAAATCAAAATAAAGCTCTGAAAACACACACGTTTGTCGCGTTGCAAAAAATGCATGTGTTTTCAGAGTTTAATTTTGATTTCCAATACTTTGCATTATAAAATAAACTTGTACGTGTCTGTTCAGTAGCCCCTATGCTACAGAAGACACCAATTCAAAACTGCGGTGCTTCTAATTTAGTTATTAAAAGCAGTGGCAAATGTTGTACAAAATACATTTGCACAAATAAAATGTGCAACACTTTATATTTCACTACCAGATTATATGTTATATCTAATCAATTTCACTTACAGTGGAATGTTTTCCTCGACATCATGCGATTTCGGGACACACGAGTTCCAGAACATGATGCATGATGGGATACGCTATTCTATATAGTGTGTGTTTAGTGTACGTTCAGTGCTTTGGCATTTGTAAGACATGGGACAGATGTCAGCACTTCCTGTTCAAGTGGCCGAGACTGCAAGTGTGGGTATTTGGACAGGCCCCTAGTTAAAGGGACAGTTCACCCGAAAATGAATATTACCCCATTATTTACTCACCCTCAAGCCATCCTAAGGTGTGTATGACTATCTTCTTTTAGACGAATTCAATTATTAAATTGAGTTATATTTAAAAAAAGTCCTGGCTCTTCCAAGCTTTATAATGGCAGTGAATGGCTGTTTCTGTTTTGAAGTCCATCAAAGCGCATCCATCCATGATAAAAGTAAATCCACATGGCTCTTGCGGGTTAATAAAGGCCTTCTGAAGTGAAGCGATGAGTTTGTGTAAGAAAAATATCCATATTAAAAACTTTATCAAGTAAAATAACTATCTTCCGGCGGACGGCCGTACGCGAGTCCAGTTCCGCCCAAAGATTAACACATGACGATGTGTGACGTAGATGTAGGAGTAGCGTAAGCGGTTCAAACACACAGCGCTGGGCAGCAAACTCAAGCTCCTCACACATTTCTCTGTAAAATCTCCTTTTAGACTCTAACTCGTGACCGGTGTTTAGTTTTGCTCCTTCCTCTGCGCTTCTGTGTTCATCATTACGTCATGTGTCGGGTCAAGTGTTACTCTTTCGCCGTAAATCGATGCGTACGGCCGTCTGAGGGAAGCTAGTTATTTTAGTTGATAAAGTTTTAAATATGTTAAAGTTTTAAACACAAATGCTTCGCTTCAGAAGGGCTTTATAACCCCCCAGAGCCGTGTGGATTTACTTTTATCATGGATGGATGCGCTTTGATGGTCTTCAAAAACATAAACGGCCATTCACTGCCATTATAAAGCTTGAAAGAGCCAGGATATTTTTTTATATATCTCAATTTAATTCGTCTGAAAGAAGAGTCATATACACCTAGGAAGGTTTGAGGGAGAGTAAATCATGGGGTAATTTTCATTTTTGGGTGAACTGTCCCTTTAAAGGTGAGGGTTTGGCTAGTTAGCATGACGCTGCTGGTAGATGCTGTACACCATTCTGGTTCAAAATGCATCGTTTCCACTGAATACCATTCAAAGTAGCTCTGCATCCTGAATATAAAGCTTTCGGTAACGCTTCCTTTTACAGTACAGTACTTATGTGTACTTACCTAGAAAGTACTGGCTTATATAAGGTAAGCACATGGGTTAGGGGTAGGTTCAGGGTTAATACCTAGTTATTACCCAGTAATTGTAATTAATATAATAATTACATAGTATGTACATGGGTAACAGGACTGTAAAAGGAAGCGTTACCAAATTTTCTTATATTACTTACTAATTTATTTAAACCATTGCTCTGTAAGATTATATGTGGTGTCAACTATGTCTAGAGATGTAGTTCTAAATGCTCATTTACTCTACAAGCAGGTCAAATGTGTATTCGGGTGCAACAGGCTCCAGGAGATGTGAACAGGAGTGTCGTCTCTGCAGTGTCTTCACCTGTGAGATGGCGTAGTTCTTGTTCTCCCAGATCTTCCTGGCCTCGGAGCGCTCTCTCTTGTTCAGGACGGACGGGTCAGGCGTCTCTTGACCCTCGCGGGCCGTTCTCAGTTTGGTGACCAAACCCCACAGACGGGCCTGCCATCTCAACACCCCTGGGATGGCATCAGCTACACACACACACACACACACACACACACAGTAAAGCATGATGTTAAAGCAGAACAGCATGCTGGGATGGAGGTGCTGTCCGTGTTCTGGATGGATGGATTAGGGATATGGCCGTTCACACAGGATGCATTTACTCCTCTCAAGTCTCTCAAATGTTATAAAATCTATAAAATCAAAATTAATTTAAAAAAGTTTTAAAAACAGTGGCTCTCAAACACTTGTGAGGGGGACACAAAATTCAATATCATTCAATATAGCATAATAAAATATATAGAAATGATTTAAAACAAGCATTAAAATCAAGATGACATGATATTTCTTATTTTAATTCATTTTTAATTCGAACATCGGTCTTTTTCTGTTGAGAATTTTTTTAAAGTGTGATTTCTAGACCTGGAAATGTCATGGAAATTAAAAAAATATGTGTATATTTGAAAATTATAAGGAATTATAAAAAAGGTTATAGATTTTTGGATTTATGCCAAGCTTTAAAATATTTTATTGGGCCTATAATAATAATAATAATAATAATAACAACAACAACATTTAATCAGTTAAAAATATAATATAATTAAAAATATGTAGTCATGGAAATTAATGAAATCCTAAAAAAGCAACAGAAATTTCAATAATGAGTACCGCTATTACATTTTTATGGTTATGTCAAAATATTTGACCAGTTAGAAATGGCTATTTCTGAGTCAACAAGTTAAATAATTTAATTAAATAATAATTATGTTAAATAATAAAAATGATAAATCCATAATTACAAAGGACTGAAAAAGCCGTTCACTGTACACTGAAGAACATTAAATTTGTTAAAACTTCTGGAATAAGGGAAATTACCATTATATAAAAAAATAAAAAATAAAAAAATCTTTGTAATGATATGAGCAGCAGTGTGTGCACCCACTCTTGACGTCCCACAGGATGTCCTGCTCGGGCGGCGCGGCGTACAGGAGGTAGAGGCGTGTGGTGTCGAGGCCGTACTGGTGCAGCACCTCCTGCGGGTCCAGCCCGTTGTGTTTGGATTTACTCATCTTCTCCCATGTGACCTGCAGTCGGCTCCCGGTGCCCCTCTGAACGGGCTCTGAACCTGCCACAGAGAGAGAGAGAGTGTGTGTGTGTGTGTGTGTCAGATCATCTCCACCCGGATCACATCTGCTGTTAACGTTTGCCATGAGAAACATCTCTGTTTACAGCTGGAAGTAACATCTAAAATGCCTCTCCATTGGATTTTAAGGGAAGGGTCTCTGATTTCATGATTACTGTTCCATTAAATTTTCCTATGATGGTTTTTTACATGTTCAACTTTCTTCAGTGTGTAATGTTGCTGTTTGGGCATGAAAAAGAGTTGTTCTCTTTATCAGTGTCAGTGTTTCTGAACTCCCTGAAACGCCTCTACTGTAGTCTCGAGTTTCTTCCGGGAACGAACACGTCACAATATTCCTCATTTACATAATTCATTCAGACATACCATAAGTGCACTTGCGCTGCGCGCTTTAGACCATGTGCTTAGATCCTCAAAATAGGGCCCATAATATTACAAAACATTTCTGTTTCAAATAAATGAACTGACTATTCATCAAATAATTCTGAGGTTTTTTTAATTTTTATCATGGTTTCCACAAAAAAATAAGCAGCTTCATTGATAATAATCAGAAATGTTTCTTGAGCATCAAATCATCATATTTGAGTGATTTCTGAAGGATCATGTGACACTGAAGACTGGAGTAATGATGCTGGAGATTCAGCTTTGATCACAGGAATAAATTACTGTAATTTTAATCAAATAAATGCAGCCTTGGTGAGCAGAAGAGATTTCATAAAAAAAAAAAAAAAATCCTACAGACCGCAGACTTTTAAGCGGTCGCTCTGAAAGCCCCCGTTTACACCTGTGTGAAGCGCTCGCACCTGTGATGGGACACTGTACACAGGGTCTTTGGTGTGATCTGGCATGTTTGAACCCTCAGGAAGAGACACAGCTGTGTTTACCGTAATAAGCGGTTCTCCTCTACACTGTTTACACACACACACATTATAAAACCGTCGTCGCTAAGATCGCAGAAATTACAGCCGTTATTGGGAGCCAATTTAGATGCTAGTGCAAGTCTGTTTACCCTGTTGCCTGGCAACAACAAATTACCATTTTAGATCCCGTATCCACAGAAAAGCGCCACACGAAGAGAGTGAGAAATGTAGCGTCGCATCCGTGTTACACACTGAAATGGCACAAGCTGTCTGACAGTTTTACACTTCACACTGATTTGCTTGCTTAATGCAGTTTCTAGGAGTCGGAGTGCACATATTTCTCTCAGTCCACTAGAAAACAAAGTTACCTGCTGTTTTTCAGGATGCTTCAAGGTTTGAGTCTTAACCAATAAGGCAATTCCTTCTTTTAACGGAAGAAAGGCTTCCATTCCCATAGTTAGTATATGCGAAACTATATATGACCCATGCTGTCAAAATGAGCAAATTTTCATAAATTTGTTTATTTTCACATTCTCTATTACAAAAACCTTCAAAATAATGTATGATTTGTTTGAATCAGTCAAAAAAATGAGACAGCAAAGTCCATTTTGAGAAAAATCGAGTTAAAGTTTTCTGAAGGTTCCCAAAAAAAAATCACCTAGCAACTGTACAGTGCCTTAAAATCCCTGGTGATTCCACCAAATCTGGCACACACAAGGTCAAAACCAAATATCTATAAGAAAAATACATATTCAACTGTTTTTCCATGATACCACAATTGTTTGATTCATATTAAAGAAACAGGCAGTCTATATATTAAGACCTGTACCGCCCGGATCTAATATGATGTTACACATCAGATGTTTTCCCAGTTAACTAAACATTCACTTATGACATAACCGATCATGTTTGCGTGAATACTCGCCAAGACAGATATTTTGAAATACTGTAATTCTGTGTACAGTATGTGTGTATATTCTTTGTGCGCACGCATCTGATCTGTCAGTCAGCGCGAGTAAGAGTTTTACATTAACAAAGGAAAGGGACTCCTCTTAGAAAACTTACAAACAAAGATACTTTTAGATGTTTAATTGCTATTTGGAGCATTGGGATCGCTACACGAGGGCTTAATGCACTCATTTTTGTGAAAACAAGTTTCATTCAGACTCCTTTTGCCAGCACGGGTCACATATATTCTTCTTTATTATCAGATTCACATGCAGTTTCCTCCTAAACAGTTGCAGAGTCCAATTATGAGCCAAAAGAAACTCAACAGTTTTCCAACAGCAGATTTCAAGAACCCAACACAAACACCAGCATTGATGGCAATAATTCATTTATATCCTCTCTCTCTCTCTCAATTCAACTTCAATTTCAAAATTAGCTTTATTAGCATGACTGTGTAACACAATGTTGCCAAAGCAACAACATATTAAATATAAATAATAAAACAAACAAACAAAACATATATGTATAGTTTATGTCATAAGTGGCATAGAAATAAATAGATAAATAAACACAATCAATCTTAAAGCTGCAGTCCGGAACTTTTCCTCTTTGTCGCCATCTCTCTGTTCGAAATCTGTAACTGCAGTGATTCGAGGAATTATCATCTTTACGTGGGTTGTAAATCGGCATGAAACAGCGCGGATGAACACAGTGCTTTGAGGCGAGTGCTGCTGTCAGTCACAGCGCTGTGTGGATACTGGCATACAGAATCACAGATTCACTTTTTGAAAGTTTGACCAACATAAGAATTTTCTAGGGCTGTAACGATACACCAAACCCACGATTCGAATCGTATCACGATTTTTGACCCACGATTCGATTCGTATCGCGATTCTTTCACGGGGGCGGGGCTTGAAGGGGCGGGGCTTGTGGTGAAAAAAAGAGAGTTTGAGAGAAGAAGAAAAATACCGGTATTTTTATTAAATAACATTAGGAAAAACCTGTATAATCTAAACACCAAAGAACAATAATAACTATGCAAATTATTAAACTATACTAGGCAGTGTAGGCTGCTGCTTTTGGGTTGTGTTCTGTACTCCAACTAAATTGATTTCGGGATGGTGCCGTAGGATATGCATCTGCATGTTTGACGTGTTGCCGGACAATTGAGGATTAATTTAATGCACTTTCTGAGAATTTATATTTCAAGTTTTGGCTGCAAATTTCACGTCCATAATGCTGAAATTGCCAAATTTTAAATAATTGATCCTCAACTGGGGGGGGGGCTTTGGGGGGGGGGGGGGGGGGGGATCCCCCCTTTAGATGATTCTCATGGGGGGTATTTTTTTTGTTTGAGGGGGAGCAAGGGGGGGGGGGGGTATTTTTTCCAAACAAAATTATTACATTTATCTTGCCTAAATGTTTGCGCTCATTGCATTTTTACAAGGGGGTAATATTGTTGTTAAGAATTTACACATCACAAGGAAGCTTGATTTAAATTGTTTAATAAAATTGAAAAAAGTAGCACAAATAAATACAATAGAATAAAGATACAAATAAAGACAATTAAAGAGAAAAGTTTTTGAATAGGTCTAACACTAGTATTCATATACAGATTCTGAATAAAGTAATCAAATGGAAAATAACACTGGGTAGTATTTTAGTCCTGAATCAATTAAATACATAGGCTATTAATCCTGATTCCTTTAACTTAAAGCTATCTTTTGTTGTTTTGACAACAAAATGAATGACACACATATGGCTGCCGTCACTTTAAGAGCTAGTGCACGGATCCTGTGTTCATTATACTGGCATGCGTTTTATGCTTATTAAAGACAAAACCGACTATGTTTAGAGTATAGCCTACTCACAAAGACCGAAATTGACAATTTTGCGTGTTAAAGCAATATAATCCGCGAAAAATAGTTACTAGCCAGCTGTTTTTTAGGCGGATTTTCTATGAATGTGCGTATAGAAAATAATCTCTCAGCGAGCACTGATTAGTTTAAAATCGCTTGAATGTTTAAACTGGTAAGACTTAAAAAGACTTCAGTCACGATGCACTGCTGGCCCGATTGTGCGAGTGAATATTCCGTCATGGCCCGACCTTACAGTCTATGGTCCCGACTCCAAACCGCGAGTGTGTATTATCGCCGCAGCGCCTGGTTGCCTGCCTTGCACAACACATTATGAGAAGAGATAGAAGACGTGCGGCACCGCTGAACACTCACGCTGTTTGTGAAATTGCGTCTGGAAGATAGTTGTCAAAAGAATGATTTGATTTTATTATCTGTGTGGATTACGATTGCGGGAATTTCCCGCATTATAAATGGGAGACCTGCGGGAATGATTAGAATTATGCGCAATACCCGCGCCGAAATTCGAGCCCTGGTTCTGGACAGGAAGGATAACTCTGGGAGTTGGAAGGGGTGTGATCGCGATTCTGCCTTCTCACATCGCGATACAGGATCGTGGACCTGAGTATCGCGATTTCGATTTTATATCGCGTATCGTTACAGCCCTAGAATTTTCATAAGAAAATGTCTTCTGAACAAGTAACATCCATTTTTGTTCTGACCAACTAAGGGGGAAAAAGCATTCAACATGATAAGCTTCGTTAGATTTAATCAACGCGATTTACAGCAACCGTGCAAATTATAGCCTACTTTGTTCTCAAATTGTTCATGTTAACAACATCAGCATTGCGTGACTAATGTTAAATTTAATGTGTTTTATGGTTACCTGTGTAGTTCAGAATTCATATTCTCCATAATAGCAAAACGAGAAAGGCACAACAAAGGAAACTCCATAACTGTGTGAATTAAGAAAACGTACTGTTACACGATTGAACTATTGAAATGTCTTACTTGTTCAGCAGAAAAAAGCCGTCTCTTCTTCCGTTTTGAACCCCTTCAAAACACGGAGTTCACGCACTTTTCAAAAGCCCCGCCGATGTTTAAATCCTTGTGTTCGTATGAGACTGTTTCTTTCTCTAGCCACCTTAAATCCGAAGTACGAAGTCTTTTGGGTTTTATAACTGCTGAATCTCCAGTTGACACTGATGATTGTTGTCTGGATCTTTCTGGATGCCATAAGTTTAATTATGTAAAGTGCTGCGAGAAAAGCCTATACATCTAAACATCTCGTCATGCGCAGTATAGCCGGCTAGCCGAAACTCCTTCTTTATGTGTACGGGTGTGACGTCATGACGCAAAGACATGCTCGAATTTCCCGCGGAAACCCACCAGTACCACTGGAATTAAAATCATTATTACAAGCTAACCGTTTTGAATCTAGCTATGGCAAGCAGAGAGTTTTGAACACTGGCAGAATAAGTTTTTTTTAATATAATTATTTTGGATTATTTTTAACTTAAAAAAGTTACGGACAGCAGCTTTAATAAATGAATAAATACAGTGGGTCTCTAGAGAATTAGCTGTCTCTGGCGTTGTGAATAGCTAGCACATATTTAGCCGCTAGTGCAGCTGTACTATCATCTTCTCCGAGTAAGGACATTTTTTCAGTGTCACTCAGTTCAGAGAATGATGGGATCAGGGTTTCAAATCTGGGCAGAAAAGTGTCTCTTATACTGGTATATTTGGGACAGAAGAGCAGAAAGTGTTCCTCATCCTCTATGTGTGTGTTGTAGATCAGTGTCTACAGATCCTCTGCTCTCTCTCTGTCCACACACACACACACACACACACACACACACACACACACACACACACACACACACACACACACACACACACACACACACACACACACCTCTGCTCTCTCTCTGTCCATGTCTGTCTATGTCTTCCTCTCTCTATCTCTAGATCATGGTCACTTAATCTGTATTTGGAGAGGATTTGTCTTTCTTTAAAATGTTTGATAAATAGATAGCTGCCCAATTTAGTGGTTCTATTGAGGGTCGAGTAACATTGGAGTTTATTCTGGAGGTCAAAACTTGCTTTTAGTGATTGATCATGAGTGTCATTTAGATGTGTGTGTGTTTCTTTAACAGTAGTTGTGGGGCTGCAGCTGTGGTCAGTGGGGAGTGTAGTCTGATGGACGAGTTGAAGAACGAGTGTGTGTAGAGGATGAGGTTCTGCTGAGCTTTCATTGGCGAGGAGGGCTTTATATTGGACTGACTCTGGATCAGACTGGATCTCTCTCTCTCTCTCTCTCTCTCTCTCTCTCTCTCTCTCTCTCTCTCTCTCTCTCTCTCTCTCTCTCTCTCTCTCTCTCTCTCTCTCTCTCTCTCTCTCTCTCACACACACACCTGTGAAATCAATGTCTTCTTTCTGCAGGTACTGGCCGGTCTCTGCCACGCTGAACGTCTGGCCCTTTATGAGACCCTGAACCAGCAGTTTTCTGAAGGGCTCCCTGAAAGAAGGAAGAGAATGGACATTCATTCATGGACACCCAATCTGACAGATGAACTAAACAATCACAGAGCTTGAGATTGTTGAGGAAAACATTCCAGGATGTTTCTCCATCTATGAATGGTGAATGATGATCAACGTAGACCAAAATCCATGTTTGTTGAGCTTCAGAGGGCTTCATACGAGCCCAGCCGACCGATAAGGGTCTTTAGTGGAGTCGAAGCACCTTAAATATGGATTTTGGACAGTCAAAAATGATCTACGTTCATCATTCGTAAAGATGGAGAAAAATCCGGGAATGTTTTCCTCAAAAATCTTACACGACATTTTCATTTTCGGGTAAAGCATTTCTTTACTCTGATCCTCAAGTCAAACCTGTATTCTGTTATTTGTAATTATTTAATCTGTCAAAGCATCAAAAAGCAAAGAAAACACCATAGAAGTATCATATTAAGAAAATATTCCATACAACATGTGAACAAGTCGTCACAGAAACCTTCATTCAGAAGGGGTTTAAAAAAAAAAAAAAAAGCTTTAAAAAATTCAATAAAACTTGGACTACTTGAATGAGATTTTATTGAATTTTTTAAAGCTTTTTTTTTTTTTTTTTAGCTTAAAAGCTGGTGGTCACTATATGAACAGTCTACTTTTCATGTTCCACAAGAAAAAAATAACAGCTTACAAGATTATTAATTTATTGGTCAGTGAGTGATCACAGAATTCTCCTTTTTAGATGATATTTGATAACACTATAATACGATTTCATTTGTTAACTGCAATAGTTAAGATGAACTAAGAATGAACAATACAGCATTTATTAATCTTAGATAGATTGTCAATTTCTACATTTAATAATACGTTCTTAAGATCAAAAGTATCTGTTATCGTTATTTAATGCCGTGTGAACTAACATGAACATTTTTATTAACTAACATTAAACATTGCTGTTTAGTGTATTGCTCATTGTTAGTTTATGTTAGTTAATGCATTAATACATGTTAATAAAGGAGACCTCGTTGTAGAGTGTTTCCAACTATTCCTTTAATAAATGTTCCTTTTTAATAAGGGTTAATAAACATTAACATTGTATTCTTACTATCATAGTATAGAAAAAAGATTTGCTTTCCTTAAAATCTAGTAATTTCTTCACCAAGAAACCACATCTCATTTAAATATCATAACTAAGGACAATTATGCCAAAGTAACTTTTCATAATTAAATGAAGGGTTTCAATTTACAATGTTTCATTAACTGCATTAACTAACAATGAAAAAAACTACTGAAGAATTTACAAATATTAATTAAATTAAACATTTACTAATACATTATTTAAATAAACATCTGCTAATATTATCTAAATGGCCTGAGATGACATGAACTAACAATGAAAAGTTGTATTTATAGATTAATAAATACTGTAACAAATGTATTGCTCATTGCTAGTTAGTTTATTAATGCATTCACTAATAGGACCTTATTGTAAAGTGTTACCAAATCAAGTCACAATGCCTAAAATCAGTGGTCAAGTGAAATTTTTTAATGTTATTTGTTACATAATGTTTTTAAGTCAGTTACAGATTGGTCTAATTTGTATCCCAAAAGTATGTCTGATTTGACCTTGGCTAACTGCTAGTTCTCTGCGTGAAACAGAAGTTGTGATCGTCTTTTCTTCCCTATTGTGACGAATATCTGAGTCAAACGCTTCTGGACAAGAGCAAATGTAGTACTTGGTTTTTGTCCATGAGGAATTGATTTGGATGGTTGTGTGGTTTGCTATTGGCGGATCTCATGTGAGTGTAAACACATCATTATATGTCATATTAGGAAAGTTAAATGTTTTGTGAATGCAATTTTATGCATTCATGATGTATTTGTAACAGAAGTGTCCAAAAATGATGTCTGGAGGTGATGTTTGTTTTTAATGAGCCTACAAGTTCGATTAAAGGAAAATATTTTATATATGAGGGAAGAACAAAACACTAAACTTGGTTGAGGTATTTATCTGACTCAATTATTTGGCAAAAAAAAAAAAGCCAAACTACAGCTACAGGTTTTATTTTACTGTGCAAAAAATCCATAGAAAAAAAAAGGTAAAAACCTGACAGGAAAAATATAATATTTCATTGGTTCTCTTTTGTTTTTGCATGTGTTCATTATTTCTTTGTATGACAGCCTGGCCAAAAGTTATCTCCACACAATTTCATTGCGTTATCATCACATCGCCGCTCTTCCATCGGGTCTAATGGTGTCGGAGAGTCAATCTTGGAAACATCCGTTTGCTCAGTCTGTCCGTCTACATTTAAAGGGCTGGTTGATTATGATTTCACTTTTCTAACTTTAGTTAGTGTGTAATGTTGCTGTTTGAGCATTAACAACATCTGCAAAGTTGCAACGCTCAAAGTTCAAAGCAAAGGGAGATATTTGCTTTTAAAGAAATCGTTTTTTAAGGACTACAACAAACGGCTGGTAGAACTAGACGAGCTTCCTCCCGGGTTAGTGACATCACTAACCCTAAAATGTACATAAGCCCCGCCCCCGGGAACACGCAGTCCATGTTGAGAACAGGAAGAGCTGTTGTAGTCGAGTACATTTGTGAGTCAGCTCAAACTGTAGCATCCGTCTTCTCACATGCAATAGAAAGTCACTCTGTGTGCATCTCACAACAGTTCCTATACGAGCGATTTATAGATTATCCTGACAGAATATGCTAATTGAAGATCGTTAACTCCACATCAGCAACATAAATTCATCAACTAACCATTCAGAGACGTCCTGTTGCATTCTACATGTTGTCACTTCTTCTTAGTCTCTCCATCTTTGTCTGACTCCGGTTTAAACATAAAAGGCAGAACAGTTTCTGACATTTTAGTGTGTGTCTGCGTGAGGTAATCAGAGCTGCTAACACACACACTCTTGAAGCTCCGCCCCCTGTGTCGGAGCTGCAGTTCATTTGCATTTAAAAGGCCAGACACAAAACGGTGCGTTTTTGCTAACCCTCAAAAAGTGACAACTTTAACATGCTATATAAAAATATCTGTGGGGCATTTTGAGCTAAAACTTCACACACACACACACACTCTGGGGACATCAGAGATTTATTTTACATCTTGTGAAAAGGATATTATACCACCCCTTTAAGATGGCCTCATGAATGCAAGATCAATATCGAATGAATCTTTTATTTTAAACAACGTCTTTATATCTCACTCCTTAATGCCCTTGCACACCAAATCCGAAATTCGCCAATCACACTTGCCTCCGAAACGTTCGTGCGTCATAAAAAAAATCGAATCGGGTTCACTTCTCTGTGTTTTTCGCATCCGTAGCAAGAAGTTTGAATGGTGTTTGGACAATTCAGAGCCACCGAATCACGAATACGAAAATTTCGGACTCAGTGTGCCAGGGCCTTTAGACCTGGTTAAAGCAGGGTGACTGAACGCCTCCTGTGGAGATTGCTCCCCGACTGTGCTTTTCTCCACGGCCTCTGGACAGGGAGTGGAACGGTTTAAAAACTGTTTTAAATGCACGACTGTGTCTATGGACACCTTTTATAGTTCTGAAGTCCAGTTATTGAAGGTTGATTTAAAGTCCCTGTGCTACAGACCCACTAAAAGGATTTTATTCATACATTTTCTGATTTTCTCTCTAATCTGGTGACTCAGGCTGAAAGACTATTGATCCGTGGGGACTTTAAAGGAATAGCTCACTTAAAAATGTGAATTTCTTTGTTTATCTAAATGTTGTTTTATCTAACAGTTGATGTACCCCATTGACTTCCATAGTAGGAAAAAAATATTATACTATAATAATACTAAGTCAATGGTGTCCATCAACTGTTTGGTTACCGACATTTCTTTTATTTTTTTTATATCTTCGTTTATGTTCAGCAGAAGAAAGATATTCATACAGATTTGAAACAACTTTGGGTGAGTAAATGACCAAACTTTCATTTTTAACCCTCTGGGGTTGTTCGGCCCAAATGGACCCGAAGCATTTAAAATTTTTTTTTTTTTAAATCACAGCTTCATCGGCATGGTCCGAAATTTGGTGACTTTGTTGGTACTTGGTATATGAACACCCAAAAAAATTGGGGACAGGATTTGAATAGTCTAAGTGGTTGTAAAAAAATAGTCACACTCAGGACCTTCGGGACCCCCATAGGAAATGAATGGGAAATTGGCAAAAATGTGAAAATAAAGAGTTTTTTTGTGCGTACAATCTACAAATCAGCCACGATCCAGAAAAAAAGCACACAACAGTGAAGGGGTGAATCTATAAAACATCAAGAGTGCAAAACAGACACATCCACACACACACACACACACACACACACACACACACACACACACACACACACACACACAAACACACTTTCATACACATACACACTAATAAATTCAGATTACATATGGGTTTTGAATTTTTAAAATGCTCAGTTTGTCCACCAGATGGCATCCATCTCATTTCAAAAATTGCTTTCATGAGGCCTAGGCTTGACTCTAAAATGAAATACAGCTTTATAAAAAAATAAAAAAAATCTATTATATTCAATGGGGAAAAAATGGGTCATAATTATTGCATTAATATTAATTATAAATCATTTTTATTTTTGAAATTATCTCAAAACACCAAAAAAGAAAAGAAAAAATATTATAAAAAACAAGTAAAAAAAAAAAAATTATGATTTTTAAAAAAAAATATGAATCCTGCCCTTTGGACCCGAACACCCCAAGTGTGACTGTTAAACGAACAACCCCAGAGGGTTAAGTGAAGTATTTCTTTAACTTTGATCTCTGCTGCCCTTCGAAGCCGTTGGTCAAAGAATATGTTCTCTGAACATTGTACAATCTGTATGTGGTCCAACTCACAATCTGGGTCACACACTGGTTTTTCGATCTCAAATCTGGAGGTTATTAATGCATGCGTGTCTGACCATTATCCAGTTTTGTTTGAATCGGAGTGCTTTTCCCCGTCATCTACTTGCTCTCCGCCTTCATCTCTCTCTCTCTCTCTCTCTCTCTCTCTCTCTCTCAAACTGCAAATTTGTTGAATGCTTGGTTGAGGAATGTTACAAAGCATCCTCTATATCTCTGGACGCTGTTGCTGAGCTTTAGCCTAAAAAGATGAAGGTCGCTGGCCAGCCGTGGTTAAATGATGTCGCCCGTGCTCGAAAAGCAGAGCGAAATTGGAAAAAAAAAGATCAGATTCGGGTCTCATTTGACATTTTAAAATGAAGCCTGTCCAACTATCAAACGGCAGTAAGGAAAGCAGAATCTAATTTCTTTTCTCAATTAATTACTGGCAATGCGAAGAGACCAGACGTCCTGTTAGATACGACTGATTCTCTTCTAAACCCGACTATGAATATTTTATCTGAGGCCTCTTTAGACCTTTGTGAAGATTTTTTAAAAACATTTCACTCAAAAAATCAGTGATATTAGAAGCTCCATTGAGTCCTCTAAATCATGTCCTTTGCGACTGCCTTCCCCTATGAGTTGTCGGTCTAACTTTCTTCAATTCAGTTAGCTGATATAATATCTACTATGAAGTGTTCTGGTTCTAAGTTAGATATATTATCCCGGCTCGTCTTTTAAAGGATGTTTTGTTCTACTATTAGCCCTATGGTAACAGCTATAGTAAACAGCTCTTTAGCCAAAGGTGTTGTTCCAGCTTGTTTTAAACATGCAACCTCCATTGAAAAGACCTCAACTTGATCCGGAAATGTGCAGTAACTATCGACCAATCTCTAAACTGTTTTTTGGAGAAAGTAGTATTTTCAGTTTCAGTCTTATTTGGATTCTTTTAATATTTTGAACATGTTTCAATCTGGTTAGATCATTACATAGAACTGATTCAGATCAGTTGAGGGTTACACATGACATGTTTCTTGCTCTGGATTCAGGCTCTTGTGTTGGGCTGGTTTTGTTGGACCTGAGTGCTGCATTTGATACCATAACACTCCTCTTGAACAGCTAGAATGTATGGTAGGTGTCAAAGGCACTGTATTACAATGGTTTGCTTCTTAAATTAAGACATTTTCTGTAAATTTAGGAAATTGTGTGGTGTGCCCCAGGGATCCATTTTGGGACCTTTGAGGTTTTCCCTTTATATGCTTCAATTGGCCCACATTTTTCAGAAATACAGCATTATATGTAACTGCTATGCAGACGATTCTCAGTTTTACCTTTCAGTAAGGCTTGACACCAGTGTTTCATTCGATGTGTTATTGAAATGCGTAAATGATATAAAGAGGTGGATGAGGATGACAAATCATTTTCTGCAGCTAATTGAGGATAAAACAGAGGTTTTAATACTAGTTTGTGCTGTAAACTCCTCCCCCGCTCTGGAAGCCCAGTTAGGTCCTGTTTTCCACCAGTGTACGCAAACAAACCAAAAACCTTGGAGTGATCTTTGACTCTTGACTATTTTTTGACAAATAAATTAGTGCTGTTATTAGAGGAAGTGTTTTCCATTTAAGATCTATTGCAAAGTTGAAGAATCTTCGGTAACGCTTTACTTGAAGGGGTGTGCATAAGACTGACATGACACCTTCATAATCATGACATGACACATGTTATGAATATGAAGGAGATTTTATGCATGTTTATGACAACTGTCATTAAGTGTCATTCGCTCAATTATGACAGTTTTAATGCAAATATGACATTTTTTGAGATGTCTTTATGACAACTTGACATTACTAAGACAACACAAACTGTCATAAACATGACAGCAGATTAATCGTCAAACTTAAGAAACCACTTATCTTTATGGGTTAACATTACATTAAACTGTGGTTGGTTTTGACATTGGCTGTCATGAGGCCATTATAACATTTTAATGACAAATTCAATTTGTTCCACTGTAGTCGAGGTCAAGAAAAATATTCATGACACAGTTATAACGGCCTTATGACAGCCAATGTCAAAACCAACCACAGTTTAATGTAATGTGAACCCATAAAGCTAAGTGCTTTCTCAAGTTTGATAATTAATCTGCTATGTCATGATTATGACATATTTATGACAATTTATGATGTGTTGGTTTATGTCAAGTTGTCATAACAAAGACATCTCAAACAATGTCATATTTGCATTAAAAATGTCATAATTGAGCGAATGACACTTAATGACAGTTGTTATAAACATGTATGAAACCTTCATATTCATGATGTGTGTCATGTCATGATTATGAAGGTGTCATGTCAGTCTTATGCACACCCCTTCAAGTAAAGTGTTACCGAATCTTCTTTCAAGCAAAGATTTAGAAGTTGTGATTCATGCACTTGTAACATCACGATTAGATTATTGGGTAACACTAAGGTTCACAAAACACTTTACAATAAGGTTTATTAGTTAACATTAGTTAAAAGAGGGACCAATGGCTTCCCTCTTTAAATCCTTATGTTTGTATATAAGGCGTTGTCTGGCCGTGCAACAATGTATATTAGTGATCTTCTTGTGCAATACTGTCCTGTTAGGGCACTTAAATCATCTTATCACTTGCTCTTAACTGTGAAACGGTGTAGCTACAAATCAAAGTGTGCTTTTAAATCCACTCTTAAATCAAATTTGTATTCTTTGGCTTTTTAAAACCTGTAATTGTTGTTTTTATTGTGTAGACCTGCTTAGTACTTTGGATCAATCTATATTGTGTTTAAATGTGCTCTATAAATAAATGTTATCACAAATAAAACAATCGACTCCAAGCACAACTACACAATATGCTTACAAAATCTTTAACATTCATATTTGAATAAAGGGTGAAGATGTCAATTTTCCAAGACTGGCCATGACTGTGTGTGTGTGTGTGTTGCACCTGTGTGAAACCATGCCCTGGTCTCTGCAGAAGTGGCTGAGGAAGCGTGCGTAGTACAGGTGCATGACGGCGTGCTCCTTCCCTCCGATGTACACATCCACAGGCATCCAGTGATCCGCTCGGGAACGCTCGAAAGGCCTGCGAGACGAGAGGAACACCTCAACACTGAGCGGCCACTAGGAGTCACTGACACACAGACACACACACACACCAGCCGGAGCGAACGCTCACTGAAACACTGCTTTACACAGACTTCACATTCACGACACTCCAATAACACATTCAACAGGAGAGAATGCGAGTTAAAACACAACAATAAGCACACTTAAATAAACTGTGATAAACAAACACGTCACACTGTATTAGCAGCTCTGAACTAACCGTACATTTAACACAACCAGATACACACACAGTACAGGACGATACAGGGCTCTGGAAGGAATTCACATGCATTTACTTTCATTCGAAATGAGTTACAGTGACTGTGGCAATGCAAGTTGCATTACTAACAGAAGGACTAATAACCAACAGTGATTCCACTGACTAAAAAACAGCGGTTATCTGAAAGAAAATCACATAATTAAATAGGCCACTCTTAAACATGAAAATATTTTAATTAGGGATGTCAATTGGCTTATGTATATTTAATCATGATTAATCAAAAAAAAAATGTCATAGGTAAATGCATTCGGTCCTAAATAAAGGAAAGAAGAGTGAATAAAAGGCCATTGTGTCATTTATAAATTGTGTAGATTACACTCAATAGAGAAAAATAGTCTAAAAGTGCATCAAAAAACAATGGAAATGCAAATCTGTAATACACTAATTAAATATCATACAGATACAATAATAAAAAAATACATGTAATTGATATCATTAATTTTAGGGTTTAGATTTTTGTAATTATATTTAATATGATTAATTATAAAATTTTTAGTACAATAATTAGTGTAGAAACCTGGTCGCATTCAGTGCCAACCAATCAGAGCACAGTGTGCTTTCAGAAGGAGGGGCTTCATAGAGAGGAGATTAAAGTCCCACTCCGATCATATTTTGAGCTATTTTTAAACATTCCCAGTGGTCTTTAAATTATGATTATGCCATTTTTAGCCAAAATCACAAAACCTGTGCCGTTTTCTGGGACTTCGCTTCAGCAGAGCGGCAGTAGCTCATTAGCAATTCGCCTCTGCGTTGTGGGCGGAGCCGTTGGCACGAGACGCCCCTCCCCCTGCCCGTTGCTGAGAGCTCTGTCTCTCCTGCTAGCTTACACCCCCAATACCGGTGGGGCAACAGTATTATATACACGTTAATTATTATTATCCGAAGTTAATCAAAGTTATCACCGATCACCGATCATTATTTCACTCCAAGACGTCGCGTGTGGAGACGCCCAGTGGAGTTACTACGTCACAACTCCAGTCGATTTTAGCCTGCATTTTAGCGTCTGCTACTGATTCACAGCCATTTGAATGTAGAAATACTCAGAAATACAACTTTGAGCTGATTTTTCTCAAGATATGTCCTCTAACATCAGAAAAATGCCACAAGAACATGTTAACACCTAGAAAAACATTATTTTCATCGGAGTGGGTCTTTAAACAATGAATATACAAACAAGGAAATAATGTGTTTTGAACATTCAAGCATGAAAACACATTCAAGTAAAGCCCAAAAACAACATCAAGACTTCGTAAAAGGCAAAAAAAAACATTTATTTTCATTTATCAGAAGTCTATGAGGTAACACTTTACAATAAGGTTTAATAGTTAACATTAGTTAATGTATTAACGAACATGAACTAACAATGAGCAATACATTTGTTACAGTATTTATTAATCTTTGTTAATGTTAGCTAATAAAAATACAGCTGTTCATTGTTTGTTCATGTTAGTTCACAGTGCTAATGTTAACAAATACAACATGTGATTTTAATAACGTAATAGTAAATGTTGAAATTAAAAATAACTAAGATTAATAAATGCTGAAGAAATATTGTTCATTCTTAGTTCATGTTAACTAAGGTAGTTACCTAATGATGAACCTTATTGTAAAGTGTTACCGTTTATGATGCACTAATGCTACCTATGAAGGCTTCAGAACAGAGTGTGTGTGTGTGCTGGTGCCGTTTCATTATGTGTTTATGAAGATGCATTTTAAAATCCTCGTCGTTGACCTGAACTAGCAGAGACAGATGGTCTTCCATTCTGAGTTTTGCTCTTTCAGCGTCTCTCTGCACAGACACCTGGCGGGACACAGAGCATCTGATGCGGTGCTTACCTCAGCGTGTTGTGAGGGTCTGTGTATCTGAAATAGTACCAGGAAGAATCCACAAAGGTGTCCATGGTGTCGGTTTCTCTCTCCGCCGGCCCTTTACACCTGACATCAGCAGAAGGAATATTATTAGAAGTGCTGGGCTAGTAGAAACAGTTCGTTCTCAAGAAACAATACCATTTGTTCCTCCATGACCTGTATAATTAACACAATCCTGAACTTGGACATAGTTTTACATTTATTTAAAGATGATGCGCATGCTTTTTAAAGTTAAATACTTCTGCATATGCTAACATAGGGCCAGATTTACTAAACTAGCGTGAGAGCACAATCCCATGAAAGCACAGATGGGAGTGGAAAGTTCAGCGAGTGATTTACAGACGACGAGCAAATTAAGGATCACAGACTCAGCCGGATCATTTCCATAATGACCAACACAATCCACCAAGAGCAGCGCACACTAGCGTCTGGTTTAAGACGTGCTTTTATATGGGAGGTAAATAATGGTGCAAATACCAGTAAACTGACAAGTGAAAACCTTAGTAAATCACCTTTATTTATGATTGATTTAATTTCATTATATGATTTATGAGCATGATTCATTTCAATTCTCTCATCGCATCAATCTTGCGTCTGAAAGGGAAACTCCTACAAATGTTCACGAATTTCCAGCGCTCATTTTTCACTGCGTGTCTTTAGTAAATCCTGACAGTCGTTTTTTAACACCAAAAGAGGGTTTGCGCTGGAGCTGTTAGTAAATCTGGCCCTTAAAATAAAGAGTAACAAGTCATTTATAGTAGGGGTGTAACGGTACACAAAAATCACGGTTCGGTACGTACCTCGGTTTTAAAGTCACGGTTCGGTACACTTTCGATACAGCAAAAAGTAAGAAATGCCAGAGAAATTAAAAGAAAAAATATTTTTGAAATAAGTGTGAGTTTTCCTACATCTTGAAACTCTCTGGTTTATAAATAGGTGTCATCTTTGAAGGATGAACAAATAATGTTTTGGTCATCACATTAAAAATAACATTTAAATATATGAAGAGTTCAGATGCAAAAGCCATTTGAAATGTTCTTCTAGAATGATCATTTTTATCAAGCTTGTATATTTAAGTTCAGTAATTTCACTTAAATGGCAATGAAGATTACCTATTAATTGTCATTTGAGTGAAATTACTGAACTTAAATATACAAGCTTCATAAAAATGATCATTCTAGAAGAAAATTTCAAATGGCACTTATAGAGGCTTTTGCATCTGAACTCTTGATATATTTATTTATATAATATTTGAGTTTTGAAGTGCTGGAAAAAGATGTGTGAAGTACTTGAAAGCATTTCACAATTCCAGCCAAACTGGTTACAGTTAGTGTTACTATATTAAATCCATGGTGAATGTTGCTGGTCTGTGGACGTAAAGTATTACTAGTTCATTCACGGCACAATGTTTCTCCTGGTGTCCACGTCAGCGCTGTTTGATCTAATAGAGATCTACGGTTAATAACGGAGAAATGTGAATGCTTCTCACTAGATCTCGCAGCGATGTTATTACTTCAGTGGCGAACTCAAATGTTTTCTTCACTGGATTTAGTCTTGGCGGTTGGCGCTGTCTAGTAACAGTAGCCGTTTCTCAATGTCAAGGAAGGATCCTCGGAAGCCGGAATTTCGAGGATGCTACGTCATCGACATCCGTCGAAGGACTGTTCCAATGCAAGGGGGTAATCCATCGACCGGAAGTTGAAGCCGGCCGGGTGCCGCTATCTTGTAGCAGAACTTCACTTGTGTTAGCATTTCCATTGACTCCCATTCATTTTGGCGTCACTTTGACAGCGAGTAACTTTACATCTGAGGCGTTTAGAGACTCCATTTGTCCATTATTTATTTCTAAAGAAACACGACAATGTATAAAGGGCTCCATTACCTTCTATGTTACATTATGGCCCCGTAGAAACAGATTTAGTAAAAATAGGCTAACGATTGCGTCATAACCACTCGACTCTCTGTCGCGCTGTACAGAAATGACCGTACAGACAGGAGGAGAAGCTCGCAGGCAATCGGGGGGACGTCCCGTCAAGGGAGAAGCCCATAGATAATGAGTCCATAAAAGCAACGGAATACTTACTCCTGCTCACTCACGATAAAGGACTCTTTCCCCGTCAAGTTCCCCGTCTCTGCAAGATTAACGTTGGCAATTTTCACGCACAGCTACTAGAAGATTAGCGTCTGTCAGACAGGTTGCTCACGTCATCAAGCTTAGTTTGAGTCGGTTTGAGTCTGCGCCTCAGGAACGGAAGTGCTCAAAAATCGCTAAAAATGGGCTTCAACTGTCTCAACTGAGCTCCAATGAGATGGCTCTGTCCACTTCTTATACTGTCTATGGCTGCACCATAGACAGTATAAGAAGTGGACAGAGCCATCTCATTGGAACTTGAGCAAAGAGTTCTTTGGCGTGAGTGAGCAGGAGTAAGTATTCCGTTGCTTTTATGGACTCATTATCTATGGGCTTCTCCCTTGACGGGACGTCCCCCCGATTGCCTGCGAGCTTCTCCTCCTGTCTGTACGGTCATTTCTGTACAGCGCGACAGAGAGTCGAGTGGTTATGACGCAATCGTTAGCCTATTTTTACTAAATCTGTTTCTACGGGGCCATAATGTAACATAGAAGGTAATGGAGCCCTTTATACATTGTCGTGTTTCTTTAGAAATAAATAATGGACAAATGGAGTCTTTAAACGCCTCACATGTAAAGTTACTCGCTTGCAAAGTGACGCCAAAATGAATGGGAGTCAATGGAAATGCTAACGCAAGTGAAGTTCTGCTACAAGATGGCGGCACCCGGCCGGCTTCAACTTCCGGTCGATGGATTATCCCCTCGCGCTGCACAGATGTTGCTGGTCCGAACTGATAAACGGTCCGTGAAGCGCAATATAATGAGTAGCGCAGTTTCATTCCGATTTCATTCCGCTTGCCATTTGATGTTGCGCAAGGTTGTGGTGATCGCGCCAGCGCCGATTTTGTCGGCATGAAAAATGGTCCTAGGAATCGTTCGGTTTGTATGCGTACCGAACCGGAAGCCTCGTACCGAAACGGTTCAATACGAACACATGTACCGTTACACCCCTAATTTATAGGTGGATTTTCCTGAAAAATGTAAAAACTGGCTGTAAGAAAACGTTGCTCTGATTGTTTGAGCATCTCGCTCAGCCCGACACAGCAGCAACCTCAATACATTTCACCCGAGTTAGAGAGGGAAATCATCAGTCTTGTTGAACACATGGATCAAACAGATGTTCACACCAATATCATATGTTTACATGTGGTGTAGTGAGACATTTTGATAGATAAATGACATCAAATGTTGTTTCATTTGTTACATGAAACATGTGATTTACTATAAAAAGACAAATTCAAATTATGACCCATTCTACACTACAGTTCAAAAGTTTGAGGTCCATAAGATTGAAAAAATAAATAAATAAATACTTTTATTCATCAAGGATAAATTAAATTAACCAAAAGTGACCGCAGACATTTATAATGTTACAAAAGATTTCAGCTTAAAATAAATGATGTTCTTTTGAACTTTAAATTTTTTTTTATCATGGTTTCCAAATAATTATTAAGCAGCACAACTGTTTTCAACATTGATGACAATAAGAAATGTTTCCTGAGCATCAAATCATCATATCAGAGTGATTTCTGAAGGATCATGTGACGCTGAAGACTGGAGTAATGATGCTGAAAATACAGCTTTGATCACAGGAATAAATTACATCTTAAAATATACACATATAGAAAACAGTCAGTTTAACTTTATAATAACATTTCACAATATTGACTGTTTTTACTGTATTTTTGATCAAATAAATGCAGCCTTGGTGAATATATGAGACTTCAAAAACATAAAAAAAAAATCCTTCCAACCCCAAAGTATTGAATGGTAGTGTATATGATTTCCACACTTACAGCGACAGAATTGAAATACTGTAGGATCAGGGTAGGTCTCAGATTCACTAATGATAAATAATAAGCACTGAGGCTGTTACCATATATTAATAAGACAAGAATGAACAAGCTCCAGTTCTTCTCTATATCAGTGTCAGTGTTTCTGAACTCCTGAAACGCCTCTACTGTAGTCTCGAGTTTCTTCCGGGAACGAACACGTCACAATATTCCTCATTTAAATATTTTGCTATTAAAACTACAACTAGTCCTTTTCTATGACCAATTAACTCTACCTAAAATAAACTGAAATTGAAAATCAAAATACAAAATGAAATGATTTTTTGAGTGTTTTTTGTTTGTTTCTCAGCTGGCACTGCCGAGCTCCCGAACACAGTCCCGTGTGTGTGTCTCCGTCTCGAACCCAAAGCACACACTCAGAAGAGTGTCACACTTACTCTAGCGGCTCTCGGCTAATCTTCAGCTTCAAACCAAACTAATTAATGACCAAACAAGAGCAGATTCCAGCCCTGCTAATGTCCATCCCTCCCTCCACTCCAGTCGGAGAGATCCGCCTCGTCTCCGATAATCAGAGGATCGTTCAGAGAATCCTGCCTATTATAGCGCCGGCAACGGGAGCCGAGCGCCACACGGTTGCCTAGCAACAGGGCGAAGGTGTACAGGTTAATTCTTTGAAAGCCAGGTGCCATCTGAGAGACGCGCGTCCCACATATGAGCCGTAACGAGGAGTGTGTGTATCGCTGATCTACACTAAGAAATCAGGGCTTTATTGATTTATGCTTTTTTTGTTTTGGGTTTGTTTTTCCTACTCAAATGGTGAAAGTGTGTGTGTGTGTGTGTGTGTGTGTGTGTGGCTGGACTGAAAACAGACTGAACACAGAAGACATTAGATGCACACTGCAGGGTCTGAAACCTCGGCAGTGACAGCTGAACACACATGAGTGAGGAAACCTTAAAGTTGGCATGAAATAAAATGTCAATACACTGTATCTATTTTCTAAATGCAAGTTGTGGATAGTAAAATGCTCCTATTATGTTATTTTAAAGGTTCCTAAATGTGTTTTGGAGTCTCCTACAACGGGTTCACATGCATCCAAGGCCAAAAAAACTTTCATTTTCTCATAATATTCATTCACCTCATTTCACCCCAGTCTGTTGTGATTGGTCTACTCTGCTCTGATTGGTCAGATGACCCAGTCTGTTGTGATTGGTCAACTCTGCTCTGATTGGTCAGATGGCCCAGTCTGTTGTGTTTGGTCTACTCTGCTCTGATTGGTCAGATGGCCCAGTCTGTTGTGATTGGTCAACTCTGCTCTGATTGGTCAGATGGCCCAGTCTGTTGTGATTGGTCAACTCTGCTCTGATTGGTCAGATGGCCCAGTCTGTTGTGATTGGTCTACTCTGCTCTGATTGGTCAGATGGCCCAGTCTGTTGTGATTGGTCAACTCTGCTCTGATTGGTCAGATGGCCCAGTCTGTTGTGATTGGTCTACTCTGCTCTGATTGGTCAGATGGCCCAGTCTGTTGTGATTGGTCTACTCTGCTCTGATTGGTCAGATGGCCCAGTCTGTTGTGATTGGTCTACTCTGCTCTGATTGGTCAGATGGCCCAGTCTGTTGTGATTGGTCTACTCTGCTCTGATTGGTCAGATGGCCCAGTCTGTTGTGATTGGTCTACTCTGCTCTGATTGGTCAGATGGCCCAGTCTGTTGTGATTGGTCTACTCTGCTCTGATTGGTCAGATGGCCCAGTCTGTTGTGATTGGTCAACTCTGCCCTGATTGGTCAGATGGCCCAGTCTGTTGTGATTGGTCTACTCTGCTCTGATTGGTCAGATGGCTCAGTCTGTTGTGATTGGTCAGATGGCCCAGTCTGTTGTGATTGGTCTACTCTGCTCTGATTGGTCAGATGGCCCAGTCTGTTGTGATTGGTCAACTCTGCTCTGATTGGTCAGATGGCCCAGTCTGTTGTGATTGGTCTACTCTGCTCTGATTGGTCAGATGGCTCAGTCTGTTGTGATTGGTCTACTCTGCTCTGATTGGTCAGATGGCTCAGTCTGTTGTGATTGGTCAGATGGCCCAGTCTGTTGTGATTGGTCTACTCTGCTCTGATTGGTCAGATGGCCCAGTCTGTTGTGATTGGTCTACTCTGCTCTGATTGGTCAGATGGCTCAGTCTGTTGTGATTGGTCTACTCTGCTCTGATTGGTCAGATGGCTCAGTCTGTTGTGATTGGTCAGATGGCCCAGTCTGTTGTGATTGGTCTACTCTGCTCTGATTGGTCAGATGGCCCAGTCTGTTGTGATTGGTCTACTCTGCTCTGATTGGTCAGATGGCCCAGTCTGTTGTGATTGGTCTACTCTGCTCTGATTGGTCAGATGGCCCAGTCTGTTGTGATTGGTCTACTCTGCTCTGATTGGTCAGATGGCCCAGTCTGTTGTGATTGGTCTACTCTGCTCTGATTGGTCAGATGGCCCAGTCTGTTGTGATTGGTCTACTCTGCTCTGATTGGTCAGATGGCCCAGTCTGTTGTGATTGGTCAACTCTGCCCTGATTGGTCAGATGGCCCAGTCTGTTGTGATTGGTCTACTCTGCTCTGATTGGTCAGATGGCTCAGTCTGTTGTGATTGGTCAGATGGCCCAGTCTGTTGTGATTGGTCTACTCTGCTCTGATTGGTCAGATGGCCCAGTCTGTTGTGATTGGTCAACTCTGCTCTGATTGGTCAGATGGCCCAGTCTGTTGTGATTGGTCTACTCTGCTCTGATTGGTCAGATGGCCCAGTCTGTTGTGATTGGTCTACTCTGCTCTGATTGGTCAGATGGCTCAGTCTGTTGTGATTGGTCAGATGGCCCAGTCTGTTGTGATTGGTCTCCTCTGCTTTCACGGCATGTTGCAATTATCGCAATTAAGAGATGGCAACCCGTGACGTTCTACCGGGAGCTGTTCATGTCTTCAGACTCGGATTTATGAATTTCTATGTCAACAATATCAATGCTGAAATGAATCTGCAGCAGTCAGGTGGTACAAGAGCTCTGTAAGCTGTTTACATTATTATTGTAATGTTATGTGCTTTGACCTTTGAGACATGAGGTAATTTAACGGCGTCTCTTGTGACGCTTATGGTGTGAGCGTTCATGTGTTTTGAAGGAGGTGTGGCTTTGTAGACATGGCTTTTTTTGTGTGTGTGACCCACAACAATCATTCAAACATTTAATCAGCACCAAAATCCGGCTGTGAGAGCTTACTCTGTTTTTTTTTTTATCCTCAGATTTCAATTAAACTTCTAACATGAAGCCAGAGACAATATCACAGCTCAGGAAATGACTTCTGTTTTCCTCAAGGACGAGGCAGATAAGCACCATCTCTCTCTTTATCTTGTTTCCGTCTCTTTCTGTCTCTCTGCAGCCGCTTCACTGAATGTAGGTGATCGTTTAAAGAACTGAGGTGATTTTCATCGAGGTCTCGACAGATAAAGAGATGATCCGGTCTCCTCGTCAGCAGTGCTCACAGACAAAAACTTAAACCGTCAGAATCAAATACTGTAATTAGTTACTATAAATATGTGCAGAATGGACACACACAGATTTCAGACAAATGTAATGAAATTTGAAAAGACTGGACTAATGCCAGTGAGAAGATCTTAGAATGTTTTAAAATCTAGCTAGTATTCAACAAAGACAAATATATATATATATATATATATATATATATATATATACATAGACTTAGTTTCCACTGTTTTGCCAGTGATACTCCGTTATATATTTCAATCACGACCAGATGAAATCTCCTAAATTATTCAAGTTGGCAGAGTGTGAGAAATAAAATATTGGATGACCAATCATTTTCATCTATTAAATTCAAATAAGATAAAAGTAAAAGACCTGGGTGTTATATTTGACAGCAACTTGTCTTTTGAAAATCATATTTCATATGTTACAAAAAAAAAACAGTCTTCTTCCACCTAAGAAACATGCCTAAGCTACGTAACATGCTATCAGTTTCTGATGTAGAAAAGTTAGTTCATGCATTCATGACCTCGAGACTACATTACTGTAATGCTTTATTAGCTGGTTGTCCTGCATCCTCAATAAACAAGCTACAGTTAGTCCAAAATGCAGCCGCTAGAGTTCTTACTAGGTCAAGAAAATATGATCATATAACACCAATTTTATCATCTCTACACGGGTTACCTATTAAGTTGCGAATCAATTACAAAGTATTACTACTGACCTATAAAGCTTTAAATGGTTTAGCTCCTGTGTATTTAACTGATATTCTATCGCCTTACAATCCATCACGTTCTCTAACACTAGAACCGCCACAGTGTAAAATTAACCTTTAATCTGTTTTTCAAATTTACATAACAGATTTTCAATAAAATACCCACGTCTCCCAGTCACTGACTTTTACTATTGTGTTATTTACAATCCCCTGTTGTTAAAAAATAGTTTAGAAAAAAAACAGATTAAAAAAGGGGCATTTATACCTAAAACCGCCAGAAGGGAAAATTGTACCTATGTAATGCCTTTATTTTTGCGCTGGAAAATGTGTAGGCTTAATGTAAACACTCACACAACGCACGTTAGAATAAAGAAGTTTTAAGCCTACTTGAGTTAAACAATGAACTATTTCACCCAATGTTATCGGAGTTGACACCACCTAGGGGTGGAAGCAGGAGATGCAAGGCGTCTGGGAATAAAGGACCGGTGACCTCACCTGGGGGGCGTGGCCAGAACCGGAAGTGACATCACCGCCAAATCTATCCTGTGAGCGTCAAGCCTTTTTTTTTTCAGCCACCAAAGTGGACTATATATCTGCTACACTACTCATAAATGTTCAAACTTTGGATTAATTATTAATTTTTGTTTTGCAATTTTTAGCGTTGCAATTTTTATCGTTTATTGTTCGCTACTATTTATTCAAATGTGCCCGTTTCCTGAAAACATTTTTTTTTTCGATCTATGCTGTAATGAATAAAACAATTTGTATGATTACCCCAAGTTTACATGGTGTTCTCTAATGCAAATTATAAATGATATAACTAAATCTAGGTGAATTTGTTGTATCATACAGTAAATCCCATGCAGTGTGGCGAATTATTATAGTTTTGAACATTCAATCATGAAAACCTGTTCTAGTAGAGCCCAAAAACAAAATCAAGACTTAGAAAAAGGGCAAGATATGGCCTATTTAACTAAATTAAAAGAACTAAACTAAGTCCTTCAAAGAGTTGCTTCTTTAAGCTTTTAAATAAATGTAAAAAATTGTTCTCTTACACACTGCAACTCCTGCCCTCATTTCTACAGCCGTTGCAATATTTCAACAGCGGCTGGGACACAGCGTGTGACGACTCCAACTATTGTTCCTTTTATTTCAAGCTGTTTATGAATGAATTTCAATCTCCCTCTTTGAATTTGTGAAGGTAACCTAGGCCACAGAGAAGAACAGAACATCCCTCACACAGAAGCTGGGTCCATAATTCATCAGGGCTCAGACCCTTGATTCTGCTACGTGTCCGCACCTGACAGCCAAAGTTAATAATGAGTACAAATAAAATATATTCCCTCTATTAAACTTAAAATTAAACGATAATTTCTGTCATAAAACTAATGTAGCAGTTCACACCACAAGCGCTCAGGGTCGTTTATGGTAATGATGTTTCGCCGCTGTATCTCTAATAGTTACATTTTACAGTATATGGATCTGGCTGTTCAAAACAGGTTTGTGACAAGACTTTTTTTTTTCTCATCTACATTTAGCATTAGCCCTATTAATCACAAGATCATTTCATAATTAACAATGTAAAAATTAGGACAATTATTTGTAGATGGCAAGGGAAGACAATTAAAACTTTGAAATTACTAGTTATCTTTATATTCTGCTCATGATGAGAGCAATTATTTTGATTATTATGTACGCTGTTTGTTTCCTTTTTGTAGATACTTATTCATTTATATAAAGATATAAAAAGACTTGAACCCTGAACCCACATAATGTTATATTTTCTGTCACATGGCCTTTTACATACAATATATAAATGTAAAATCAGCCTGATAAAACATCTGATTTTACCTTTAGTTTTACTATTCATATCCAACTGGGCTCAGCTGATGAAATATTCATTTTTATAAACTCTTTGGCTCTCAGGACCCAATATCCTCATCTCTGATGAACGTTTTGTTTAGGATTTTTTTTTTTCTTCACAGATGGAAATACATATAACTATTCCAAAAAAAGTGTTGTTTGGACCTCTGCAGGGAGGGAAAAATAGAGACCGGACCTCTTGGATCCAATTATTCTGCTTATTGTACATATAAAATACAAGAATTTTATATCAGTTGTCCCATATTTATAATTGAGAACACACAGTCTGTTTACAATGTCTACCATTGTAATAGATGTTTATATCTACTAATGTCTTATTATATAAGATATAAGATAGATAGACAGACAGACAGACAGACAGACACTCAATATTCAATGACTCAGATTGGATCGGGGGCACAAAAAACTTGATCAGGACATCCCTACTATTGTCACGATGTGGCTGTAATGAGCGCATGAAGACAAATGAGTACAAAATAAACAATCTTTTTAATAAATCCAACAGGAATAGGGAAAACTCACGAGCTAGAATCAACAACCACATCCAACACTGATGATACAGGACAAATGAACTAGGGAAAATAGGGGCTTAAATACACACAGGGATAATTAATGCAAGTTATAAAAACGAAACCCAAAATGTTTTTTTTTTTTTTTTTTTGCTGAGGTATTTGTTTTAAAGCCATAGTAAAATGACAGGCTTCTGATTTTTGTTCATTAAAATCAGAATAAATATGAAAGACAGAATAAATATTTGTGATATAGGCCTAAACCATAGGTCGGCAACCCGCGGCTCTTAAGCGCCGCCCTAGTGGCTCCCTGGAGCTTTTTCAAAAATTTGAAAATGGAAAAAATATTTTTTGTTTTAATATAATTTCTGTAGGGTGAAAAACATGACAAACATTCTCGAAGTTTTTCAACGTTGTAAAAATGTGTATAATAAATATTTAATTTGAACATTTCTGTCAACGAAGAATTTACGTCATAGACTGTGACACACGTGTCTGTCAGATCGGCGTGATGCCAGACCGGTGGCTGACAAACAGACAAACAAACAAACAAACAAACCGGCGGGTGTGTCATGGGCCAAGGATCCCAAGGGGAAAAAGAGAAAGATAGCTGAGCACTCCCAACGCAATAGAGTGCGGCGCGGGACTAGATTTGATGGCCGAGTGCGAGCGCGGGCGCGTGCGGTAATGCACTCACTCTACTAAAACAAAATAGAAACGATTTACAGGCCAGATTTCTATTCATAACATGTTTGCAGCGTTGAGCGATGTAGCCAATCACAGACATATGTGTTGATTTCTTGAACGCAATGGCCAATCAGAAACATTTAAGATAGACTCCCCTCACGCTCAAAACGGACTTTTTTGTTCAGTGCTGAATTCTGTATGATGGCAAATCCTCCAATTATAACGAACAACGTGTGGATGTTATGAAAGATTCATTTTGCAGTCAGCTTCATTGATAATAACAGAGATGTGTGAGATCGCGATGAACTGTCAGCTTTTTAGGAATTATTAAGAGAGCGCACTTTGCGCGCATTCAGTCATGCCAAACCATGCACGCATAGTAAACTGCTTGCTTTTATGTTATATTAACAGTGGTTTGTGTTTTAATGCTTTAATAACACATAATTTATCAGGAGGATGTATGGTGGCGACACGTAGGCTAACTTGAAAGTATTTGGAGGTACAGAAAAAAGTCTATTTGCGGGCGGGAGCGGGACAAAACATAAATGTTGCGGGCGGGAGAAAGAAAGTTGAGAACGTCAGTTATAACGACCCACGCATTAAAAAATGGTCGGGTTAAAATCGGGCTCGGGCTCATAATTACGTTTAATGTGTCGGGCCGGGCTTGATTTTTTGGGCCCGATCTAAGCTCTAATTTGTAGCCTACTTATCATTTTGATACTAGAGGGCTAATATAACACTTACAGCATGTGTTGCCTTCATTATAAGGCTTATATAAAGCTTTTAATTTTTTGCGGCTCCAGACAGAATTATTATTATTTTTTTGGTCCAATATGGCTCTTTCAACATTTTGGGTTGCCGACCCCTGGCCTAAATGTTTGACTAATGGTTTTTACCTTACTGGAATCGAAACTGGGAATCGATAAGCTGATTCGGAATCGCTAAAATTTAAATAATACCCAACCCTACCCTTGCTGTAGGGGGTTCAAGGGCATTACTGGTGCATAACTGGTGCATTACTGGTGCATAACTGGTGTATTACAGGGGCATAACTGGTGCAGTACTGGGGCATAACTGGGGCATAACTGGGGCATAACTGGTGCATAACTGGTGGTGCATAACTGGTGGGGCATAACTGGTGGGGCATAACTGGTGCAACTGGGGAAAACTGGTGCATAACTGGGGAATAACTGGTGGTGCATAACTGGTGCATAACTGGGGCATAACTGGGGCATAACTGGTGCATAACTGGGGCATAACTGGGGCATTACTGGTGCATAACTGGGGCATAACTGGGGCATAACTGGTGGTGCATAACTGGTGGGGCATAACTGGTGGGGCATAACTGGTGGGGCATAACTGGTGCAACTGGGGAAAACTGGTGCATAACTGGGGAATAACTGGTGGTGCATAACTGGTGCATAATTCGGGCATAACTGGGGCATAACTGGGGCATAACTGGTGCATAACTGGTGCATAACTGGGGCATAACTGGTGGTGCATAACTGGTGGTGCATAACTGGGGCATAACTGGTGCATAACTGGGGCATAACTGGTGCATAACTGGTGCATAACTGAGGCATAACTGGGGCATAACTGGTGCATAACTGGGGCATAACTGGTGGTGCATAACTGGAGCATAACTGGGGCATAACTGGTGCATAACTGGGGCATAACTGGGGCAAAACTGGAGCATAACTGGTGGTGAATAACTGGGGCATAACTGGTGGTGCATAACTGGAGCATAACTGGGGCATAACTGGTGCATAACTGGGGCATAACTGGGGCATAACTGGGGCAAAACTGGGGCATAACTGGGGCATAACTGGTGCATAACTGGGGCATAACTGGTGCATAACTGGTGCATAACTGAGGCATAACTGGGGCATAACTGGTGCATAACTGGGGCATAACTGGTGGTGCATAACTGGAGCATAACTGGGGCATAACTGGTGCATAACTGGGGCATAACTGGGGCAAAACTGGAGCATAACTGGTGGTGAATAACTGGGGCATAACTGGTGGTGCATAACTGGAGCATAACTGGGGCATAACTGGTGCATAACTGGGGCATAACTGGGGCATAACTGGGGCATAACTGGGGCAAACTGGGGCATAACTGGGGCATAACTGGGGCATAACTGGTGGTGCATAACTGGGGCATAACTGGAGCATAACTGGGGCATAACTGGGGCAAAACTGGGGCATAACTGGGGCATAACTGGTGGTGCATAACTGGGGCATAACTGGTGGTGCATAACTGGGGCATAACTGGAGCATAACTGGGGCATAACTGGGGCATAACTGGGGCAAAACTGGGGCATAACTGGGGCATAACTGGTGCATAACTGGGGCAAAACTGGGGCATAACTGGGGCAAAACTGGTGCATAACTGGGGCAAAACTGGGGCATAACTGGGGCATAACTGGTGCATAACTGGGGCATAACTGGGGCATAACTGGGGCAAAACTGGTGCATAACTGGGGCATAACTGGGGCATAACTGGTGCATAACTGGTGCATAACTGGGGCATAACTGGGGCATAACTGGGGCAAAACTGGTGCATAACTGGGGCAAAACTGGGGCATAACCGGTGCTGCATAACTGGGGCATAACTGGTGCTGCATAACTGGGGCATAACTGGTGCCCGCCATGTTCCCAAATGCACGCTAAACTCTCAGCACACGCAGAGTTCACTGCATTCATTCACTGTGAGCTGAGCCGCTCTGAGCCGTGGTAAACACCGTATCACCAGCTGATTGCATGAGCAAAGTGCACACTTCCTCTGTTGCCCCTCTTTTTTAAAACAATAATTACAAAAATCCACATTTTTTATCTGCCACCCTCCTTTCTGAATATTGGCATCGGCCACAAAAAAAAAAAAAAATAGTCGACCTCTTCTGAACCACATTTCTGTGTGTGTGTATTTTACAAATGCATGAACTGAGGCAGCTAAACATGTTTGTCTCTCCATTCATGTGACTGTCTGACAAAGGATTTTTGTATAAATGTCATCAGCTTTCAGCAGCTCAGCCGGCATTACCTACTCATGGCCAGAGAGGGTCTATTAATACCCTTCACACTGAGGAGGTGCTATCTGAGCGCACATCTTCAACACCTCCATGACTCAGTGGTAATGATCCCTGTAGCCTCCAGGGGACGAGAGCGCCCAGAAACAAGACACTTCAGTCTGGCGGAGTCTGAACTCGGCTCTGTTTTGATTATATCTGAGACAATGAGTTCTGGTCCAATCTGCCATTATTTCACATGACAGAGTGGGAGTACAAAGATTCAGATAATGGAAGAAAATGATTCCACTTATATTACAATGCCACCAGATGAATCTCTTATCAAACACTTTTTATTTTCCATTTTCTAAAAGTTCAATTTATACTCTCAAAGACACCAAACTGTCTGACCTCTAAATGTGAGAAGACATTTCCTCTGAGACAAATCCAAGTAATTAGTGCTCAAGGTTGAGCCTTGGTGCTCATATGGGGGATGCAGGTTCAAATTCAACTGTGCTATGTTTACTTCTTTATACTTTCTTTTTTATAAATAAATATAATAATATTTATTTATAATACAATATGATATAAATATTATATTATACAACGAAACAAATCGAAAAACAAAATTAAAAATCAAATCAAAATCCAAACATTAGTGGTGGCACTGATCTGGGGGAAGTGCCCAGTATTAATATAAAATGTAATAATACTGTAAGCAAACAAAAACAAAAAACAAAGCAAAACCCCCCATGGCAGTGGCTCAGCTGGTGTACGACTTTATATAATATGTGAATATAATAATATTTCTTTATAATATATATAATATTATAACAAAACAATATTATATTAAATATGATATTATACATTCTACAATCTTCATGGCAGTGGCTCAGTTGATGTAGCGATATACTAATATTTCTTTATAATATAATATAAAGAAATATTATATAAATATTTGCTAACACTTACACTTAAATTTATTGCAAAATTAAATAAATTTAGTAAATACAGGGCCAGTATCGCCGATATTGATACCGATACCAATACTTTTTAATTTTAAAAGCATGCCCTTGACCTAACATGTACTTTCCTGTGCTAGAGCAGTGTGTGTCACGATTTATGAGGTGAATGCATCATTAATATGCTAAATCTGAATACATATTCATGACCACTAAAATATTTTGTGATTTGTGCTCTCGACTCACCTGTAATTAGTCAAACTAGCCTAATTATAGTAAACGCACTATTGTGCATTACTGTTCAAAAGTTTGGGGTCTGTAAGATTTTTAATTCTCTTCTGCATTTATTTGATCAAAAACACTGTAATATTATTACAATTTAACATAGGCTATCTGTTTTCTATGTCATAATAAACTGTAATTTATTCCTGTGATCAAAGCTGAATTATTTACTCCAGTCTTTATGATCCTTCAGAAATCATTTTAATATGCTTATTTGTTGCTCAAGAAACATTTATTATTATTATCAATGTTGAAAACGGTTTTATATTTTTGGTGGAAACCCTGATAAATTTAATGTAGATGTTTTGATGAAAGTTGAAAGAACAGCATTTATATGAAATATTTTTTTGTTTAACAGTGTAAAACCCTTGACTGTCACTTTTGATCAAATTAATGCATTGATCCCTGCTGAATAAAACTATTAATTTAATTAAAAAATCTTACTGACGTCAGCATTTTGAACCGTTATGTACACTTTTAGTTTGTTTATTGTGAAATAACTACCGATTGTTTATATGTCATCTAAGCATTGCTCAGGGCTTCGTTTCCCAAACGCACTGTGACGAACTCAGCGAACGCGCTCTGTGATTGATTGGTTTCGTCTTGAATTCAGATGACTAGGATTCATAGGATATTCGCTTATTTTTCCTCTTAGAAGCTTATTTTGCTCACTGAATTTCTGCTAAATGAATAAAATTACTGTTTAAAAAAAACACACATTTGGATCCATATTCGACACCACGTCAGTATCGATACTTCAGGATCGATCTGCCCACCCCTACTTACAGCTACTTTTGAAAGACCGTCATTAGAGAAAGATTTTTTTTGACTCAATCCATCGAGTCATCCACTTACCTCGGACACTGGCACCTCAGCCAATCCTGTGCCGTCTTTAAGGGCGACACCCCTTTCCCTGTGAGGGAAGGCACTTTAGGCAGCACGACCGGCAGGTCCTCCGCTGGAACTGCCACGGGCCCGCAGGAGCTGCAGTGCACTATGGGAATGGGTGTGCCCCAGTAGCGCTGCCTTGAGATTAGCCAATCACGTAACTTGGTACTAGTGAGGTATCCGCCAACGTTCTTCTCCCGAGCTTTCTGGGTAACCGAGTTAAAGGCTTCTTCCCGGGTTTGCCCTGTAAACTACAACAGAAGAGATTATCAGTTGTAACCGGTTAACTGGAACCGTCCGTCCTCGTGTTTAACCGTGATGCTGAGTTTACCTCATCTGAGTTCATTAGAGTCTGTGATCCATCTTCTTCTGTCTTCAGAACTGAGTTCCAGCTCAAACCCAGAGACTGAGCCAACCTCTCATCCTCCTCACTGCTATCTGGGATGCCTTTTAAATAGAGTATAAAAGAGTTACATTTATTTTTAAAGGGGTCCTTTTATGCCCTTTTAAGAAGTCTTGATTTTGTTTTTGGGGTGTACTAGAATATGATTTCATGTTTGATTGTTCAACACATTAAAAAACACATTATGTTTCACATATTTTACATTATTAAAGCACCTCTCCCCAGTTTGGCCTGAACACGCCGTTTATTTCCTGTTTCGACGAAGCTTCTTAAATACAAAATGTGCTGTGATTGGTTAGCTGGCCCATTGTGCCGTGATTGCCAGCGCTTAGTTAGCGCATGTTCGGGAAATGTCACGCTCTCACCATAACCGAGAGTTTCATCTGCTCAGAAGTAAATATTAAGGATGGCGTCAATTTCATACCAATTCAAGCCTGATCCAGACCCTGACAATGTTAACAATCAAGAGGATCGTCCGGAACGGATTTCATGAACGGACACGGATTTCACAGGACATTTCAGAGTGGGTTTTTTTCTTATACATTTTAGATACAAACTTATACAACATTTATTCATGATATTTGTCAGAAAACTATGGTAATACAAACAGTAATCAATCACAAAACGATGGTTAATTGTCCTAAGAGGCGGTGAACAGTCTTACAAAAGCTACAGTAAACACTATATCAATATTAATGTTACCTAACAGGCGAGCGGAGGCAAACAGCTGTGCCCTTTGTTTACATCATAGCAAACAACTACATATAATAAGACATACTTAAATGTTCTGATCCATAAACAACAGATTGTCCCGATGAATCTGGAACTGCTCCATTTCAGGAGAAGCTTTTTTTGTGTATGCCTGCATTGAACTCTATTAGTTTCTGTAAGCTCTTTAAAATGTGCAGCACACAATTAACGTTGGGGTTTAAAATAAAATTGGTCAGCCTTAGGAAGGTCAAACAAATGAGTTTTGGAAACGGGTTGGGAAAACAGTGTCTCTTTGACAGCTCAGCCAGGTCTCGTCCAATTTTTTTGCGTATTCTGTGGGCGGAGATTATTTAAATGAGGAACATTGTGATTTCGCAAGATCCGGGAAAAAATGCGTTGTAGTCCAAACCAGAGCCGTTCGTTGTAGCTCTTGGAAAGTGGATTCTGTTAAATAAAATATCTCCCTTTGGAGGGACTTTGAGCTTTGTAACCTTGCAGATCTTTTTTATGCTCAATCAGCAACATTACACACTAACTAAAGTTGAAAAAGTGAAAAGGCATTATAGGACCCCTTTAAGACATCTAGTGGATATATCTATGTTAATTGTGAATTGCACATGTACAAGTTACATATAGTTACTATATTATTTCATTTAAATTTCAGGTTGGTTAAACCTCCTTTGATATTATCACTAATTCAGAAATTAAAATAGTTTCAAGTGTGACATAAGTGTCTAAATACTTTTTGGGTCAACTGTACATGCAATGACAAATGGCTGACAAGCTCTAAGAGAAATCCTTGATGCTGGAGCACAGCATGCTGGGAAATGGTTTAATGAGGTGTCTATGGTATATGTGTAGCAACACACAGTACACACATCCCTGATGTATACTGTAGGGGATTCACACACTTGAACATTCACAACATGTCATTCAGATGCCTTCCAGAATTTTACATTAACGAACTAAAGATTTACAGTGCATTTGATAAAGCATACAAGCCTCCAGTCACACACAAACACACACACACACACACACACACGCACACCTTCTCACCTATCACAGTGTCCAGATGTCCGTCAAACTCATTCTTGGCAGAGATTACCACAGGAACCTCACGGCCAGTGAACACGTTGAGGGCAGTGACTTCAGTCAGGCTGTCTGCACATACAGGGGTCAAAGGTCAATCAACGAACTCTGATCTCATACCTGAATCTGAGATCTCATTAGCAGAAATCTGTCCTCTTACAAAGCCTTTGGGTTTTACAGTTATTTCATGTGTTGGTGCAACACCACAAGATCAACAACTAGCAACCTGTACAAGGGTCAACACACACCTACACACTACAAAAAAAACCCCACTAAATAAAAGCATCTGTAGATCACCAAAACATGAATACGGTTTTTCTTTACTGTCATTTTGATTTCTTCACAAAAGAAACTTTATGATAAAACCTTTAACACTGCTGATGGCATACGTCTAACTATTTTACCCGACTGAACTCCATCAGTCTCCATAAACGATGTTCCTGAGCAGTGTTACTTTAGTATCGAGATATTTTAATTTTTTTATTCATATTTTGAATTCACTTTTTATTGTATTTAGTTTCAGTCATTTTGTTGTTTTTGTTATTTTTAGTAGTTTAAAAAAAATATATATATAGGTTTTTTATTAAGTGTTATTTCTTTTTTAGTTTTACTTATTTTAGTACATCAAGCAAAGCTAAATTAAAATGAGGAATGTAAAGTCGGCATAAAATGGAAGTTGCGATAGTCTTTTCTTCCCCATTGTGACATTCACTCACCTAAAGGATTATTAGGAACACCATACTAATACTGTGTTTGACCCCCTTTCACCTTCAGAACTGCCTTAATTCCACGTGGCATTGATTCAACAAGGTGCTGAAAGCATTCTTTAGAAATGTTGGCCCATATTGATAGGATAGCATCTTGCAGTTGATGGAGATTTGTGGGATGCACATCCAGGGCCACATCCCAAAGATGCTCTATTGGGTTGAGATCTGGTGACTGTGGAGGCCATTTTAGTACAGCGAACTCATTGTCATGTTCAAGAAACCAATTTGAAATGATTCGAGCTTTGTGACATGGTGCATTATCCTGCTGGACGTAGCCATCAGAGGAAACGATGCCCAATTGGCACTAAGGGGCCTAAAGTGTGCCAAGAAAACATCTCCCACACCATTCTTTGTAAACCCTAGAAATGGTTGTGCGTGAAAATCCCAGTAACTGAGCAGATTGTGAAATACTCAGACCGGCCCGTCTGGCACCAACAACCATGCCACGCTCAAAATTGCTTAAATCACCTTTCTTTCCCATTCTGACATTCAGTTTGGAGTTCAGGAGATTGTCTTGACCAGGACCACACCCCTAAATGCATTGAAGCAACTGCCATGTGATTGGTTGATTAGATAATTGCATTAATGAGAAATTGAAGAGGTGTTCCTAATAATCGTTTAGGTGAGTGTACATCTGAGTAAAACGGCTTCTGGAACAAGAACAAATGTATGGCGGGGCTTGATTTCGTCTATGGGAATTGATTGGATGGTTGTGGTTTGTTATTGGTCGATCTCATGTGAGTGACAGGTTGCCCCGCCCACGAGCCAGTAAACACATCATCAGGAGAGAAGAGAAGTTGCTGCAAGAGAGGTTATTTTGATTCAAGATTACGAGGCACATATATTTAAAGAGGCCATATTATGCCCTTTTATAGACTAGATGTTGATTTTGGGCTCTACTAGAACAGGTTGTATTGTTTGAATGTTCATTATTTCCTCATATTCTCCATTGTTGCAGCTCCTCTCTTCCCAGGCTCGGAGCAGAGCTTGTTTGAGGGCACTGGAGCCGTGCAGCAGCCGGTGTGAGGGGTGTGTGTGTGTCTGTGTGAGTGTGAGTGTGTGTGTGTGTCTCACCTCTCCCAGGTCTCAGGGCTCGGAGCAGAGCTGGTTTGAGGGCACTGGAGCCGTGCAGCAGCCGGTGTGAGGGGTGTGTGTGTGTCTGTGTGAGTGTGTGTGTGTGTGTGTGTCTCACCTCTCCCAGGTCTCAGGGCTCGGAGCAGAGCTGGTTTGAGGGCACTGGAGCCGTGCAGCAGCCGGTGTGAGGGGTGTGTGTGTGTCTGTGTGAGTGTGTGTGTGTGTGTGTGTCTCACCTCTCCCAGGTCTCAGGGCTCGGAGCAGAGCTGGTTTGAGGGCACTGGAGCCGTGCAGCAGCCGGTGTGAGGGGTGTGTGTGTGTCTGTGTGAGTGTGTGTGTGTGTGTGTGTCTCACCTCTCCCAGGTCTCAGGGCTCGGAGCAGAGCTGGTTTGAGGGCACTGGAGCCGTGCAGCAGCCGGTGTGAGGACAGGACTGAGACATACGCTGCTCCGAACACGGCCTCTGGAGAACAGGTGTATGCAGACAACACCTCCCCTGTGTCATGACCATCCGCCTGGGAGAGAGAGAGAGAGAGACATGCAATAGATAAACAGATTTAGGCAAACAGACACTCTCTGTGCTGGAAATCAAATTAGGACAAATATCCTCCCACAACAGAAACAACAACAGATTTGAAGAAACAAAGCTGTACGTGCATTACACAGCCAAACTCTGAATCAAGCCTGATGTAACGTACCCACTCATATGCCAGCATGGAAATTCATCATTTCACAGCGATCGCCGTGTGAGCAGTTAGCATTAATACACCTCTGAAAAGAGCCGTGGAGCTGATAAATACAAATCAGTCTGGCTGCACAAGCCATAGATGAAGCATTCAGTACCTTCAGTATGTGGTTGAAAAAGCAGCCAGAACAGTCGCCAATCCAGTTGGCCTGCATGCCTTTGACTCCATACCATTCAGGGAGATCGGCCAAAGCGTCCAGGAGAGGCTGCGAGACAGGATTCACATTATATGTTAATATAATCGATTTATCTAAAAAAACACTACTGTTCAAAGGTTTGGGGTTCTGTTCAAAATAAATCATTTTGAAACTTTATAAAAGGTATTTATTGTCACTAATGCATCCTTGTTGAATACCGTCCGTTTTTTAATTTAATTTCTTTCCTGACCCCAAACTTGTATGTAAATACATTTATTTCTGGTCTGCCAACGAAAATACTTCCATACGAAGCCAAAGCAGGATCAAACCTTTGCACGTTTCACTGAATGAATCAATGTTTTTTAATAAATTGGTTGAGTGAATGATTCAATGACTCATTGTCATTACTTTAAGTGTTCAGGCCCTCTATGTTGGTTGCTGTTTGCAATACTATAATTAAAGGCTCAGGGTTAATCATGGGAAAGTTCATCTCTACTGGTGGATCCCGAAACTGCATCATTTAGTAGGCAAGGTTGCATACTTTCGGGGGGATCCTGTGCGAACTGAGCTAGCACTATTTAGAGGAATGGGAATGCTAATGGCCTGCTCTATTCAAGTATTATGAACTTCCTTAATCTCTCCAAGATGATGTCACACAGCCTCAGCTGTTCTGGCAGAAAACATTCAATTTGCTGGCATAAAATGAGCGTCTGCCCTCACATTTGGAGTGAAGAACGAGGCTCGAAGAAAGCCTCATGAACTGCTCGAAGTCTCTACACACGCACACGCACGCATACAGACTCAGGCTGAAAAAAGAAACTCTTGGGGGTGAGGCAGAAAGGACGAGGCAGATGATGGAAAAGAGGAAGCTATGCATAATAACGAAGGTTCAGGCCAAAAGGCTCAGCTGGGCTGCCGAGAACTGAAAGGATGTGATATGAAAAGCCAACAGTTGGGTTGTGAGATCTCGCTTCTCTCTGTCACTAGCCATTAGCGGTCTCACTCACAAGAGGCTTCGCTTCCTGAGTGCAAAACCAGTAGGAATAATTGAGGGGGCCCAAATGTTGACGTTTCCTCAGCACTCCACTCATTAGCGACTGGGACGCACTCGCAGGAAGGACGTTTCACACTCACGCGAGGCGGGGGAAGAGGGTAGGGGTGTAGCCGTCTCGTTTCAGAGCGCTCTAATCAGGGTATTCAAATCTTCAACTCATTTGAGCAGAGCGAGTTACCAAATGAGCTCTGAACAAGACAATGTGAGCACTTTTAGAAATGCTTAAAGGTCATGAGTGTCATTTTTTTCTTCGGTTTGATGTGTAGGGAGAACAATAGCCAGTAGATTGACTTCTTTAGGTGTGTAAACACTGTTAGGGGTTATAAACATAACCATAAGAAATCACATAAGGAGTCTTTGTACCAATTAAACATCCTGCATGTTTTTTTTGTTTTTTTGTAGCTTAAAAGATCCTCCTCGTCATAAACTAGTGATGTAGTCAAGACCACCTAGACCGAGACCAAGTCAAGACCTAGAATTCATCAAAATCATTTACTGCCTGTAAAATGTCTTGTGTTTAATTAATAAATACAATTAAAATAATAAGACACTATACAGAGCTGTTACTAATCAACTGAAAGCACTAACAACAAAATGCATCTTTGCACTGCAGAGGAGGCACAGAAGTTAAATTGGTACAATTAATTAATGTTTCAAAAGTAACACTTTGAATGTAGAAATATGATGAAAAAATAAAATTATACTTTGAAATATGAAACTAAAACTGCCAGTAGGTGGCGGCAAATCACTTAATAATTGAGTCACGGAATCATTCATTCAACCAATTTGTTCAAAGCAGCTGATGACGAAACAGAAACGAAACTACGGGTAACGAGTGTGTTGCTCGGGAATACACATGTCTGCTATGGATTTGTTTGAAACTATTTTATTGGCGAAATAAAGCAAAAACTTGAGTCCCCCTGTGGTTTATATGTCTATGTGTGGTGTTTTTAATATGCTTTAAGACAAACCATGTGCAAATTCATACAGGTGAAACCTGTATGAAAAATTAGAATATTGAATATCACTTAAAAGGTGAAACTAATATATTATATAGACTCATTACATGCAAAGTGAGATATGTCAAGCCTTTATGTGTTATAAGTTTGATGATTATGGCTTACAGCTTATGAAAACCCCAAATTCAAAATTAGAATATTGTGAAAAGGTTTTCATATCTGTAAGCCATAATCATCAAACTTATAACAAATAAAGGCTTGACATATCTCACTTTGCATGTAATGAGTCTATATAATGTATTAGTTTCACCTTTTAAGTTGAATTACTGAAATACATGAACTTTTGCACGATATTCTAATTTTTCGAGTTTCACCTGTAAGTCGACAGCATTGCTGAGTATTTTCTCCTTAAAACTGCAGTGAACCAAAGACAGTCTCAAAAACACGGTTTGAAATCGCTGGTGTTTCTGACATCACAAACGACCTTGTAACCAATCAGATCAACGTGTGATCGTCAACCAGTGGATCTCTGAGCTGAGGGAGTGAGTGGAGGCGGGGACTATATTTGCATATATATTTGCATATTCATAGAACCACGCCCATACTAAATGAGGCAAGAGTGTCGAGTTACATTCAAGATATTTTAAGGCATGAAGAATTTTCTTTCAAGGAAAAAACTTTTAAATATGTAATTTTGGTGATCAATTTAAGGGATACAATTATTGACTACAGGGCGACTTTAACAATAACTTCTTGTTCATTGAACATTTGGATAAAATCAAACTGATACAAGAGCCTTCAAAGAATGGTCTCAGGATCAAGTCCAGTCTGGAGTACTACAACACTATTATAAACAAAAATATTTGCATATGACTGCCTCTGGAGCAAGAAATCAATGAATAATTGTTCGAATTGTGTTAATACATCATTGCCCCGCCCACTGGCGTTCAGTCACTCAACAGCTGACATGTCTACACCTGACACGAGCGTCACGTCCCAACAACAGGACAAATGGAGGAGTAGAGCGAGGCCGAAGAGTGAAAGGCCTGTTTAAACAGCTCTTTACACAGACTTCAGAAGGGAACAAACGGATGGTTTATATTTAATAGCGTCCCGGATTGCGTCAGAGAACTGTATGTTTGTTCGGAGCATTTGACTGCAGATTGTTTTGTAAAGTGTGTCTGCGTCACAAACGGTAAATGATTTCATTATGCTATGTCTTTTTTTTTTAAATGGATAATGTTTTCAAATGACTTAGGGTCTGTTTACTTGACACCGTTTTCAACTAAAAACTTTTTATGCGTTTTGGTTGTTCATTTACACGAAAACAGTGTTGTGGAAACGCAAACTTTTGAAAACGGGTTTCAAATTGGACATTTTTGAAAACGGTCTCTGTGTATAAAAAACAACAACGCTCATCTTTGAAGACGATGAGGTCATGCACCTGCGTATTACGTGTTCAGTCTATAGTGTTTCATCGCCATCTACTGGCCTGGCAGAAGAATACAGCGTTTTTTAGTCGTTTTCGCGGATCCGTGTGAATGAGCATCGTTTTGACAATGGTGTCGTCTGTACGCGGAAAACTCAAAGGAAAAATGTCTCCGTTTTAAGCATATCGTTATCATGTAAACGTACCCTTTGTCACATGCAACAGCGAGTGGGCGTTGATACAGTTCCCATGCAATGACGTTAGCCAATCATAACATTTTTCTTTCATTAGAAATAATCTTATTAATAAGTTTGTATAAGCAGTTTATAAAAATAAGCAGTTTTGTTGAAAGAGTATAAATATTTGGTATTTATTGTCTGCCATGTGATGCAACCAACATGTCAAATATATACAGTATATATATATATATTTAAATATCATGACAACCCTCCTGATTGTGTGTCAAGGCCGACAAATATCTTGAAAAATCGGATAATCTGACAAGGCTAGGTTAGCTCAGGTTGTCAAATGTCGTGGTGCAACTCGCCAAGACATAAATGATATTTATTTATTTAAAATTCATGATAATTTAAGCAATATAGATACTGACGTTTACTGACAAGCCTTAAAAAAAGCCGCCCACTTAAAAAAACAGATCATTTCGGACAGAAGGTCAGAATGAGGGTTGACTTTTTTTTAAATGTATGTTTTTGTGCGAAAAACTATTAACATTTTAAGCGAGCTCTGATGAACATTTTAAAATAATACAAAAATGGACGTGTTTAGCGTGTCAGTCCTCTTCCATTCTTAATAGTTGTCTGAGAGATATACATAACATAACAATAACATAAATCATAAACACTGTGACCATACCAAAATCCCATCGTTTCAAGTCAGCCAGTGGGGAAGCAACCTAGCGTATTATTATTTCTAGGAAAATATCACAAGACGAGTTATAACAAGAACTACAAGATAAGTAATGACAGATACAAGGACCCAAAAAATGCTCACCAAAGATGCCCATGTAATCTGTGCTTTGGTTTCTCACAGCATGCATTGCAGCAGGAGAGGACTGTATCAGCCAAACAGGCCTGCCAGCATTCAGTCTGCAAACACGCTTGGATCTGACTTGGACACGAGTGCGAGGTGTAAGAGGCAAACAAAACGCTCAAAGAGCCAAGCACTGCAGAAGAGCCAAACCAAAGGCTACATCTCTCTATTCAAACCTGTCCACGTTTTCAAATAAAACCTGGTTCAACAAGGCTATAGAGAACATTTATAGAGTCTCCATGGCAACACACACATCTCTTAAACAGTGGAAAAAGTGATGCAAGGTAGCAAGTGTTTGGCGATCTGTTAGGCGATCCGCTTTGGTGCAGACAGAACTATTTGCATACATGATTCATGACTGCACAGTCAGGGCTGATTGAGAGAGCGCTGTAATGAACTGGATGTGGAAGGATGAGTGCTGTTTGCCTGAGCAAAACTCACGAGGGAGTTGTGGGAAGATGCCAGGGATGTTGCCGTGAGGTTGTTCTGGATGCTTGTTTAATTGCATATTTTGGGTTTTGAACAACCCTTAAGCAACAGGCTCGATCAAATTGTGCAAATTTGTTGGTCCAGATCGATGAATTTATTAAAAATGCATTGTGAAATCCAGACAAACATGTCAGGGCATAACTGTCAGGATATCACAAAGGGGAAAAAATTATGTAATAAGAAATATCTTATTAAAAAGTTTGACTAGTCTTCTTATACGGAAGCGTATTGCATTCACTTGAAGAAAAAAATCTACTTTCTGAATTAACGAGTTCATTATCTCAGAATTATGAGATACATTTTTCTTGAAAAACATCTTTTTCACTCTGTTTTTATGAATTAATGAGTTACTCATCATTTTGAGATAATTAAGTCATTAATTCAGAAAAACAGAGCAAAGACTTTTTTCCATGAAAAATTATCTCGTAATTCTGAGATAATTAACTCGTTAATTCAGAAAAACAGAGTAGATTTTTTTTCCTCAAGTGAATGCAATACGTTTCCGTACTTTTATTCTTTTATTATCTATAAAATATAAGCAGTTTTGTTAAAATAGTATAAATATTTGGTAATTTCTTGTCTGCCATGTGATGCAACCAACATGCAATATATATATTACACACACACTGTAATGTAATGTCGTGTAAACATCAAGAAACATATTTTCCTTACACATTTCATTAAATGTGAGTGTACACATTTTTATCATTAATTTCAAAACAGTTTTAAATATATTGCTAAAATTATCATGAATTTTAAATTCATCAATATAATTTATGTTTTGGCGAGTTGCATCACGACATTTGACAACCTGAGCTAACCTAGCCTTATATATATATAATATCATGACAACCCTCAGAAAAATCTGATAATTTGACAAGGCTAGGTTAGCTTAGGTTGTCAAATGTCGTGATGCAACTCGCCAAAACATAAATTATATTTATGAATTTAAAATTCAAGATAATTTTAGCAATATATTTAAAACTGTTTTGAAATTAATGATAAAAATGTGTACACTCACATTTAATGAAATGTGTAAGGAAAATATGTTTCTTGATGTTTACACGACATTGCATTTTTTGACATGCAATGGACAGCACAGTTATGAACACACACACACACACACACACACACTACTGAGAAAATGAGAGTCTCTGTGAATCGCAGGAACATGCTGTGTAATTTCAACACATCCGACAGAGACAGAGAGTGAATTAACACACACACACACACACACACACACACACACACACACACACACACACACACACACAGAGCAACTGCTATCTAAAGCAGCCTCCTAAACTTAACCAAATTGATCTGGAAGAATCTACATTGGACGCAACTAGACACAAAAACAACGTGTGTATGACAGGAGACTCGACTTGTGACTGATTTCAACAGTTTGCCGTTAGCATGTTGCTAAGCTAACGCCACAATACACAAACATAGTGTGTTTTATAATTAGATAGATAAAGTCTGATGACACACTTTGATGTTGGATTGGCAAAGCCTGCCTGAAAGTATGAAACAGTTTTATATGCTTGAGGCTTGAAGGTCTAAAGTCAGATGAAGAAAGGAAAACAAATGAAATCTCTGACAGAGCATATTAGACCACTTCAGACTAGAGACCAAATGTTTGGTTTAAAATAGAGATCATGATTCTCCCACGATTCTGAACAACTAATCAAAATAAAATGTAATATATTAGAGGCTCTGACAAAAAATAGTAATTTCTGCAGTTGATTTAAAAATGTTTAAATGATTATTTTAAAAAACTATATTGAACTATTGATTCAATGACTCTCATAAATACTTGTTTCCTTACTGGATGAATCAGTGTTTTTGAACGGATCTCTTGAATGATTGATTCAATGATCAAGTGTAACAGCGCAGCGCTTCTGGGTTGCACGTCAGAACGTAGGCTCACTATTGGCCGACGCTGGTCATGTGTGTGTTGCTGGCCAATAGCGAGCCTACGTGTACAACCCAGAAGCGCTGCGCTGTTACACGACGTGAACTCACTCGAGGCCCACAGAGAAGATGATGAATAGTTGAATAAAGTCGTTATTTTAGGGGGGTTTTTTGCGCACAAAAAGTATTCTCGTCGCTTGATAAACTTAAGGTTGAGCCACTGTAGTCACTCGGACTATATAGTTTTTCTCTGTGTGAGAAAGTGGACGTGTGGCGTGAGAGTGTGTGAAAAGTGTTGAATGCGTGAGTGGCAGCCCTGTATATATACATTTAAAAATATATTTTATATATTTATTTTATTATACATGTATTCTCTTCACTGTGTACATGTATAATAAAATAAAATGACAACCCTGTCTCTCTTTTTGTAAAACATCAGTTTAAATGATCAATATTATAAAGTTTTATATTTTTTAAATTAAAACAGAAAGAGGCAGAGTTGTGTTTTATGTTTCGTTTTGTTATATATACACACGCAGTGAAGATAATCAATGTATACGTTGCCTGAACCACATTTGTGTGGCTATTAATATGTTTAATTTTTTTTTTTAAATTAAAAGACGCAGTGGCGTTTTATAACATATTTTTTGTTTTATTGTAGCCTAAAATATACGTCTGGATTGTTCACAGGTGTTTCTTGTTTAGTCATTCGTCTCTAAATGGCCCTCATGTTTCCATTGTATCTGGTCTAGCTTTGTTCCCTGTCCTCATTGTTGGTATGTTTATGTTTCCGGTCATGGTCAAGTTCAGTTAAGTCAAGCCAAGTCTTTGTTATTTTGTATTTCGTTCAGTTTAATGTTAATAAAACTGCCCTTGTGTTCGTCAAGCTTGCCTCCAGTGGACTTTACACATAATAGCAGTACTGGACAATTTTTTTTATAAATTGCGGGTTCAGAACTGGCTCTAAATCCCAGTACAATCAGAGGTGAAGGACGAGACGAGCCAGCAGTCGCTCACACCTCAGATGGAGTCGATCTGGACCCGGAGGAACAGCTGGGGCCGGTTTCACAGAGATAGACTTTGACTACGGCTTAGATATAGAAGACAGTCAGACTTCAGATAGACGTCTAAATCACACCATTGCACAAAGCACTTAAGACTCTGACTCTCTTAAGTAGAACTACACTGCAATGCATTCTGGGTAAAATAAGACACTTTTCAAAACAAAAAACATGGCGGATCGAGTGAGCTCACTCAACCGCTCAGTGCAGTTTACCCCAGCGGGAGATATGTGTGTTTGGAGGAGTGTAACAGTTACAAGCACATTTTACTTTGGAAATTTAGCGGAGAATTTAGTAACAAGAAGAAATGTTTAATTTGCTACGACAGTTAATCCGACTGTTGATCGAAGCGTTAAAGATGTACCGAAAAGATAGAAAAACATGGTACAAGATGCCAAAAAAGAAATATTTAAGAGGAAATATCCAAAAACGGGAGGAGGACCCCAAGAGACACTTAAAGGTGCAATGTGTAACATTTTTGAGTGTCTATTAACAGAAATGCAATATGACATCCATAACTATGTGTTCAGTGGTGTATAAAGAACTTACTTAATAAACCGTAATGTTTTTATTACCTTAGAATGAGGCATTTATATCTACATAGGCGCGGGAATCCCCTTCTATGAAGGTCAACATATTGTGAAGTCATGTTTCTACAGTAGCCGAACGCGAACACACAGCGTTACAGAGCGCGTTTCGTCACTACATTGAAAGAGAAGCCGCAGGAAGCTAGAAGAAGCTAGTCATAAACACCGTGAGTTGTGACTTTTCCCTTGTCAGTGGTGTAAATATCTAGTTGGATTGTTTCATGTAACTTAATTCTTCTCCCTCGCTGTGTTATGGCTTTGCTATGTGGGGATAAATGTGCTTGTTAAGTTCGTGAGACAGCTGATTAGTAGGCTACTCTTGTCATTGACCGTAAAACAGTTGCAGGAATCACCAACCCTTCGATCTTGGAAGCATTTTAAGTCGATCGAGTTTCCAAAATCAGAGAAAAAAGCCTATTGTGTGTAGTAAGTGTGTCTAGGGGATGCGGAGGCGCGCGCGCTGTTACAATCACGTCATTTTTGCCGCACGCACCTTTGGGCTCATGCGGACGCGACGAGTTTAAACAAGGCGCTTTAACCAGCTCAGCCACAGTAACAGCTCATATTAGCCAGCTAAACTTTTACTACCCTGTTAGAAAAAATTTATAGTTGCATAGTTTCATGTGGTTCTTCTCCCTCGCTGTATTATGGGTTTGCTTTGTGGGGAGAATGTGCTGGTTACGTTCGTGAGACAATCAGCTGATTACTATTATTATATTATGTAAGGTGCATTGTGTAATATTTCTGAGGATCTATTGACAGATGAAATATAAAATCCATAACTATGTTTTCAGTGGTGTATAAAGACCTTACTTAATGAACCGTTATGTTTTTATTACCTTAGAATGAGACATTTATATCTACATAGGCGCGGGAATCCCCTTCTATGAAGGTCTGAAGGTATGTTTCTACCGTAGCCGAAAGCGAACAAACAGCGCTAAAGAAACCTCATTGCTTGACTTACTACTCTCTGCTGCTGACTCAGAGGACGACATATTTTGTCTTACGTCGGCCACCGTAGCTTCTCATTCGAGTTTGAAAACCGAGGGATAGGCCGCGAGTGACTTGCTGTTTGCAATTTGCAAGTTTCACCACTAGATGCCGCTAAAAATCCCACACTGCACCTTTAAAGACACTGAAATGGTGATGGATATATATGGTGGACTGTCGCCTATGTTTTCTTTCGGCTGTTTGTAGTGTAACTGATTGTTACTGCTGGTTGCCACGGTAACAGAGTCTTAGACCTGAGTTAGCCTGGGGGAAAGGCGTCTAATTTTTTTGGTCTAAATTAAGTCAGTCTTTATTTTTGTGAAACAGTCTAACCTGCATGAGACTAGTCTATGAGCAAATTTTAGACTTGTCTAACACTATAGACCGGTCTAAAATAGCTTTGTGAAACCGGCTGGGCGTTTCATGCGGGACTAACCTGAACTAATGCTGCCCTTTGGTCCAAAAATATGGACGCACTCCTTGTTCCCTTTTTGCACTTACTCACTAAGACTGGAAGCTTTATAGCCTGGTTAAAACCAGACCATTCTCAGTTGCAACTGAGTTATGGTCTGGCAAAGCGTCGTAGACAAATCATTTCCAGAGGGGCGTCACCAATGGACGTCGCGGATAGACCTAAACCCAATCAGAGCGATGGAGGAGATGACGTACGCAGAGACACATCTCCGAGTGTTGTTCTTTGCTCGGTTTTTAACAAAAAGGAAACGTTCAAATGGCTTAAAACAGACGCGATAGCTGATTGGAACGAGTGATGTTCGACGGCGGCATCCATCTTTGTAATGTAGGCAACAAAATCTGCTTCAAAATCCCAGCGCTGTCGTCATCGTGTAAAGCCCGCCCCAACGTTTCTGATTGGTGCCTCGATTTCGACGGATTGGAAATGGGCTTGAATGAGCTCTTTGCCAGACTAACTTTCAGAGCAAATCTAAATTTGCCGGAAGTTGTCTGGGTTTTCCCAGGCTAGAAGCTTTATAGTGTTACTGCAAGAACAGCAAATGATGTGCACTAGGTGTGCGATCGCAGCATTATGTCATTTATCTATTTAGCGCTGCCACAGAGAATAATGGGAAATTCAGTCGCATGGGTCTGTTGTTGTATGAACTGGCTAAATGAGTAATATTTACTGGCAAGCTTTATTGCTATTCTTCTTTAGCAGAACACAAAACAAAATTTCACAGCCTACATTCACAATTCAAACGCATTTTTCATTTCATTTTGCAATTTCAACCTAATTCTTTAACTGGTGATCATAGTGGCGTTCATGTACGCTCATCTTGTATATACGAACATTTGGACTCGAGGGTTTCATAAGCTTTCAGATCCTCGGCACAGACAGGCCTCCTCCGTGAGAGCTTGAGAGCTTCAAATGATTTAGACTCAAAGGACTTTTAACCAGTTATTGTGTGGGTGGATTTTTTTATTTATTTTTTAATAGAGCAAGTATAATTAAGATCGAGTGCACTCTAGCCAGCTTCCCTACAGCAGATACTGTACAGTAATAAATGGTCGACATGTTCATTTGGGTTCGTACTATAAAGTACTTTGTTGTAATTGAGATTATATGATTGCCAAATCTAAATATCTCATTAGAATACATGCTGTTCTGAATTATGATGATGGTACCTTGAAAAAAAATATTGTAGATTGTAACTTCCCTTTTGTTGTTTTACCTTTTTGACCAGTGACTCTTCCACAGACTTGTGAATGCTGGATAAGCAGTTTAAAATAAATGAAATAATTCAAATTCAAACTAATATATCAATAAACAATTCTGACTAATTTATGAACTGGTCTGACCAATTCACCACTGGCTTCAAACCATAGTCATGTTTCATTTGCGAATCATTCTTTTAATTTACAGAAATAAATTTATTGAGATTTACAGAACTTTTGTAATTTTCCATCAAAGCTTCTTGAATGGGGCCTAGTATGCCCTTTTTTGTTTTTGGGCTCTACAAGAACAGGTTTTCATGCTTGAATGTTCAATAAACACATTATTTTCCCTCATATTCTCCATTGTTGCGGCTCCTCTATTCCCAGTCTGTCAGTAACGCTCTGTTTACTTCCTGTCTCTATGAAGCCCCTCCTTCTGAAAGCACACTGTGCTCTGATTGGTCGGCTGAATCAGTGTGTTGTGATTGGTCGAGCGCTTCGAGTGTGTCAAATGTCCCGCCCCTTACCATAACCGCCAGTTTAACACACTACTGACTAACTCAACCAGGCCCCGCCCCTTTATTCTGCGTATGAATTATGTAAATGAGGAATATTGTGACGTGTTCGTTCCCGGAAGAAACTCAAGACTACAGTAGAGGCGTTTCAGGAGTTCAGAAACACTGACACTGATATAGAGAAGAACTCAAACAGCAACATCACACACTAAAAACAGATGATCATGTAAAAAAGCCCCCAGTGAAAAGCCATATAGAGTGTGTTTCTAGGATCAGACTGCTTCAGGCTGTCCTACCTTGGCATAGTTTGTGGTTTTGATGAACCACTGCTTTAGAAGCTTCTGTTCCACAGGAGCTCCAGACCTCCATGAGCGCCCGCTCTCATCCACCTGTTCATCTGCCAGAACCGTCTGATCCACGGGGTCCCAGTTCACCAGCGCCTGCACACAGGGCCCCGGAAAAAGTAGATGAACAAATAAAAATGTAATTTCTCTAGATCAGGGGTTTTCAAAGTCTAAGGGGCTGTTTACACCTGGCCACTTCATGTGTTTTCTCAGATCGGATAGCTATCTGATTTATCAGAACGATTCCATTTACACCTGGTCACATAATTGTGTTTTTGCAAAACGGATATAAATCCGATCTTCAATTCCCGCTGCAGATTTAATGGAGTGCACGTCACCACAAGCAAACGATATGAGCAGCATTTTTTTGATCATCAGCTAATTTCAAAATCAAAGACAGCAATAAGAGAGAGCGTTAACAGAACTGGTAAGATCATTTTGTTTCTTTAATTTTAATGAAGATGATTGCCTGTTAAGCGTCTAGGACTTACTTTCACTTTGATTTGCGATAGTTTGTGGCGTGTTGGCTTGATGAATAGATGCTCATCTGCTCAGGTACGGTGATGCGTGTCGCAGTAGCGTCGTCATATCTGACTATAACATGACATATAGACCTTATGTAGCCCCGCCCCTTTTCAGCGCTGCGCTCGTTGTCTTTTGACTTCCGGTCTGTATTTTCACAGCGATCTTGCATAGGTATGAATGAACTGCTCGTAAAAAATTTCCCGGTCGACATTTGTTAAGACATCTGCTTTTCAATGCTTATGATAAACATTACAATGCTCATGATAACTTTTGTTAACTCTACAATAAGTAAATCCATTTCACCAGCTAATTACTCCTGGACAGCGATGCCATAGAAATATACAGAGCGGCCGCAAAAACGGAAGTTCAAAGACAATATTCTAAAGATGACGGCGCCCACGTTTCTTTGGTGCATAAGGTCTATAACACGCTCTCACACGTTTATTTTTTAGCATTTTCTGGGAGGAGTAAAATTTACATATGTGGTTTCAACCATAGATATCCATAATAAAGGCTAGATGTCTCATCCTCGCTGCTGGCCAACGGAGGTCGACGTCCGCACCTGGCGGCCATCTTGTCACAGGCAGCTCGCTCACTCGTAACCATAGACAGTATAAGAAGTGGACAGAGCGATCTCATTGGAACTCAGTTGAGACAGTTGAAGCCCATTTTTAGCGATTTTTGAGCACTTCCGTTCCTGACTCGCAGACTCAAACCGACTCAAACTAAGCTTGATGACGTGAGCAACCTGTCTGACAGACGTTACTCTTCTAGTAGCTGTGCGTGAAAATTGCCAAGTTAATCTTGCAGAGACGGGGAACTTGAGCAAAGAGTTCTTTGGCGTGAGTGAGCAGGAGTAAGTATTCCGTTGCTTTTATGGACTCATTATCTATGGGCTTCTCCCTTGACGGGACGTCCCCCCGATCGCCTGCGAGCTTCTCCTCCTGTCTGTACGGTCATTTCTGTACAGCGCGACAGAGAGTCGAGTGGTTATGACGCAATCCTTAGCCTATTTTTACTAAATCTGTTTCATACGGGGCCATAATGTAACATAGAAGGTAATGGAGCCCTTTATACATTGTCGTGCTTCTTTAGAAATAAATAATGGACAAATGGAGTCTTTAAACGCCTCAGATGTAAAGTTATTCGCTGTCAAAGTGAATCAATGGTCAATGGAAATGCTAACACAAGTGAAGTTCTGCTACAAGATGGCGGCAACCGGCCGGCTTCAACTTCCGGTCGATGGATTACCCCCTTGCTCGTAACATTGTGTTTTAATGGTCATGTAAACAGGCAGATTGGATTTTCTGAGGCATTAGCGGTTTAATGACAGCGCGCCCCACACTTTGAGAACTACTCTAGATGCTAATATTAAACCAAGAGGAATCTGTAAATGAATGCTGCAAGATCTTTGCTATTCACTAAAATTGACTTTTATTCATCATTTGGCACAATGGGTTTTAATCAGATGGTGTCAATGTGATTTTTAGCGGATGTATGAAGTCATTTCTCCTCAAATTCACACAGGTGTCCTATCGCAGGAACCACAGGGATCAAAAGTTTGGGATCAGTAAGAAAAAAGTCTCTTCTGATCACCATGGCTGCATTTATTTGAAAAAAAAAAAACAATAAAACAGTAATATTGTGAAATATTATTACAATTTAAAATAACTGATTTCTATGTGAAAATAGTCAAATGTAATGTATTCCTGTGATCAGAGCTGTACTGTCATCATCATTACTCCAGTCTTCAGTGTCACATGATCCTTCAGAAATCACTAATATGATGATTTGATGCTCAAGAAACATTTCTGATTATTATCAGTGTTGAAAACAGTTGTGCTGCTTCATATTTTGTGGAAACCGCAACATGTAATATTTCAAAAGTACAGCATTTCTTTGAAATAGAAACCTCTTGTAACACAAATGTCTTTAACTTAATGCATCCCTGCTGAATAAAAGTGTCAGTTTCTTTACTTAAAAAAATCATAGTGATCCCAAACTTTTGAACAGAAGTGTATTGTTTTATCATTTATCATTAATTTTTTTTTTTTTTTTTTTTATATTACTTACATTAAACATTGCTTACTGATGATTAACTCCTTAAAAAAATATATCTGCAGTGCATCGCAGACGGCCCCAGATTATTGTTGTTCAACATTCACTCCACGTTAAAACATCACACTCTTACTTGATCTGGACAAACTGAGCATCATTAGAAAGATTAAACACTCCAGCTTTGATATTTGACCACTGTTTATGATAAAACTCGGGTCCATGACAGTGATTTCTTCATTTATCTCAGGAGTGCAAAATAATCAATATTTTGAATAGAATAAAAACACGCACTCATATTCAGTCACGGTGTATTTGTGTTCACACAGCTGCACTGAACAGCGTCCACTAGGGCCCTTAGTCCAAACGTGCGCATATTTGGAGGAGAAATACTGATTTATTCTCACTTATTTCGTCATACAGAATATAATTTCTACTCATTTCCCACTGAATTATGCAACCTGAAGAGCTGAAACTGCGAACAGAGCGCTGTCTGTCTGTCCTATTCGGTCTAGAGCTGTCAATCATCTTACGTGACCATAATCAGGATGATGTAAACTTCCTCATTCTGAGCTCCGTGAAAAACAAACCCAAAGAAACATTTCTACACGTGAAACAAGGAGCTAATAAACACACGTTACAATAGTATATGATTGACACGAATCAAACGTGTGATTTTCATGCGATTTGGAGTATTTTCTAATCAATAATGGATGTTTACATTATAAATGCTAAGCAGGTAGCAGTTATAAAACGCTAAATATAACATATTTCAAAACCATTATATGACTAAAATCCACATTAGATCACAATCGGAAGTTTTTACAAACACTCAATGGTTGTTTAAAGTGAGTTTTGTGTAAAAGCGTAATATTGATCCTTTAAATGATGTTATGTAACCACTTTCTATTTTTATAATCTAATTGATTGGGGGGGAATACATAACGTCCCAAGAAAATGCTTTTTTGTTTTCTAGAAAGACTTCAGATAATAGGTCTATTAATGTACAGTATAGTGGGATCAAAGCGGTGTGGATGGGCAAGCCAAGTAATGTCAGAATAAAGGCTAATAATGGCTGAATAAAAACAAAAAAATAATGATGTTTAGGTATCAAACCCAGCAGAAGTGTGAAAGGTTTGTCGAGTGAGAACAAAAGAAACATGAATGGTGCAGTTCATCACACCAGACAAGTGTGTGTTTCACAACCGTAGATGAAAAACCAACTCACCTCTTTCTGATAGGCCAGTCCAGCCTCGAACAGCTTGAGGAACAGATACTGGGTCCACTTATAATAATCAGGCAGACAGGTTGTGATCTCCTGTCAAAAGATTAGACAAAACCACATTCAAAGAAAGAAGTCATTTCAATATAAAACACAAATATCAACAAACAAAAAAATAACCCATAGACGGAAGGCAGAGCAAAAAGACAATATACAGAGCAAATCAACAGTTTTTCAACAAACATACAAAAAAACCCCCGATATTTCTACAAGTAAAATTTATCATTTTGTTTTAGGGTCAGTGATAATTGTAGTGGATCAGTGAAAATACCGACAGGGCAAGTACAAATCTGAGTTACTCGTCGGACCGAGCCATAGAGATACAATCCACTACTAGTAAAAAATCTGGATAAAACTATGAAAACAAATTGGGATTTATAGGGTTAAATGCTTGGGTTAAATACATTACAAACAGGCTTTTACAAATAGGCTGCATACAAATGTGTATTTATAAATCTCTTTTCATTTATTTAGAAAGTCCAGATCGAGCAGAGCTCAAATATAAAGGAGTTTTGGGTTGTTTAAAGGGATACTTCACCTCTGGAAAGATGAATGTGTATTTAAAATGGGTCATTTATGTAGAAGAAATGTGAAATTATTTTTTAATTTGGAGCTTTCTAGACTGAGAAAAGCCAGAAAATGTATTTTTGGCTTATGTGGATGAAAGACAACAACTCCCAGAATGCACTTGCTTCGCTGCCCTAGGAGGCCACGCCCCGCGGGAGAACGGCGCGAGGCCGGTGGCGGGATTACCGATGAGCGACACCTGTGAGACGCACCGGTCTCGTATCTCTCACGGATTAGCGGGAATTTTCTTAGCAATGTTAAAACGCACATCAACCGATCACTTGTTTAGCGTTCATGTAAACACTACATTCAGATTCACCAATCGGAATGAATTCAGTTAGATTGAAACAAAAGGTGTGCATGTAAACAATGAATGGCGACTGCAGAAAGCAAAAGCTGAATCCCGGACATCGACGGCCGGACATGTCCGGGAAAAAGAGGATGGTGACCTCTACTACTCAGCTTTCTCCACAGAACAAGAGCCTGCTAGCTTAGCTTCCAAAAGAAGATGGCTGACACTATGTGTCCGTTCTGTGAGTGAGATCCAGCCTCTATGGGCGGGTTGAGAACATGCGGGACAGCCTCTACTACTGACTGTAGTCTTTAGCCTCTGGCTAAAAAATCCTCCGATGACGCAAAATGGCGATTTTTACATCATCGGAGGATTTTTCCAGACAAAAAATACATAAATCTCTCCTCTTAGGGGGATATGAGGGTGGAAAGCATGGTAATTCGAAAATACTACAGGTTTCCTACTAATATAAAGCTTAATGCTAAATCCTGAAGTATCCCTTTAACACTTGCCACTACATAACTCCCATACTTCATAACCGTTTGAGTTATTTCATGAGCCCCTTTCACACATACAGCCTTTACTAGAAAATGACCGTTTAGAGATCATGTCAGTGTGAAAAGGACCTTTTCAAAAACACCGGTAAAACAGTTCAGGCAATCTTCTGTTATAAGAACATCTTCTATTTAGAAGAGTGTGGTGTCTCAAAATATTACAAAACTGGGAAAGCAGTTTGAAACCATAAAGACTCTGCAGTCTAGAGTATTTGGGCCAGAAGAATAATGAAGAACCCAATGTCCACTTTGACGATAATCTCTTTATCGGTCTGGTCTCTATGGTAATGTGACCAAACCCAAGCAGTCATGAGCTTTAGACAGCCAGAGTTTGCATCACTTAACAAACTCTAAAAGCATTAAGACGATATCCTCTAATCCGATTAGGTAGAGCTGAAGTCGGAGTGTCACGTCTGGCACACGCTCAGATCAGCCCATCAGATCTCCTTCGCTATAGACACAGTCAAGCTCAATCCTGCTGTGAAGAGTTGACAGAAGAACCGGCTAAATGCTCTGGGTTTAAACCCTAATGTACTGAAGAGATTTGTTAATGGCTTAAACTATTTATGGCTTTTATTTTGTCACTAAAGAGTTCATAAATTTTCCGTAAATTAGCACAAAACAATCAATTCTAAAGTCTCTTTTAATTATAAATGCTAAAACCGATTGGTCAATACTAGGGATCATCATGAAACGATGATCGCCCTGACTTTAAAAAATAGATTTGTCAATTTTTCTGATTGATTATTGAGGCATTATGGGCGGTAGCTGAGGTCTGATTGGTTAGCGTTAACAGCACGCCTTCCAGACCGGCGAACTAAAGTGAAACTGGATTTGAAAGGCAGTGATACACTTTGATCATGAGATGCAGTCAGCACAACATGTGTAGCGCGATTCTATCACATGCATTGCCTTATAATGAGAACACGATTGTAATAGATAAGAATGCTGTAAACTCCCTGTGCTTTAGTTTTTCAGCACGTCAGACTAGCATGGTCAAGTTCATGTGAGCATTCGCCTCTTTTAGTGCAGATGTAAGTTGTAAAATTACTTGGTTACACTTTACTTGAAGGGGTGTGCATAAGAGTGACATGACACCTTCATAATCATGACATGACACACGTTATTAATATGAAGGAGGTTTTATGCATGTTTATGACAACTGTCATTCGCTCAATTATGACATTTTTAATGCAAATATGACATTGTTTGAGATGTCTTTGTCATGACAACTTGACAAACCAATACATCATAACCTGTCATAAATATGTCATAAACATGACATAGCAGATTAATTATCAAACTTAAGAAAGCACTTAGCTTTATTGGGTTAACATTACATTAAACTGTCATGTGGTTGGTTTTGACATTGGCTGTCATGAGGCCATTATAACTGTCATGAATATTTTTCTTGACCTCGACTACAGTGGTACAAATTGAATTTGTCATTAAAATGTTATAATGCCTCATGACAGCCAATGTCAAAACCAACCACCTGACAGTTTAATGTAATGTTAACCAATAAAGCTAAGTGGTTTCTTAAGTTTGATAATTAATCTGCTATGTCATGTTTATGACATATTTATGACAATTTATGTTGTCTTAGTAATGTCAAGTTGTCATGACAAAGACACTGACAGGTTATGACGTATTGGTTTATCTCAAACAATGTCATATTTGCATTAAAAATGTCATAATTGAGGGAATGACACTTGTCATAAACATGCATAAAACCTCCTTCATATTAATAATGTGTGTCATGTCATGATTATGAAGGTGTCATGTCACTCTTATGCACACCCCTTCAAGTAAAGTATTACCGATTACTTTTATGTTGTCTATATCTGATTAATCTCATATAGGATGTGTTTGGTTGAGAATACCGACCGTTCATTCACTCTTCAGTTTCAGCTCAAATGCGAAGCCCGACATTATTGACTGTGGGTTATTTGAGACGGTCATATTCTGTTTAAATTAGCTATTTCTTTTTCAAAATCATTGCTCATATTAATAATGTAGCAGTGTTAATATATTCTCATATTTTCATAACAGTACACCTACCGGTATGTTTTATTTAAAGTTGTTTCTTGTTATGGCTTCAAAAACGCGCCACTATGATCATAAACGATAAAATGAAAGATGTATGCAAGATGTGCAGTGCCAATCTGCCATATACATCGCATTATAATGAGAACAAGATTGTACTAGAATGTTGTAAACTCTTTGTGCTTTATCCATGTAGAGTTGGTGAATGAACATCAGTAGCACACTTTAACTCTTTCCCCGCCAGTGTTTTTGAAAAAAGTTGCCAGCCACCGCCACCATTTTTGATCATTTTACAAAATGTTCTTGGCCCCTAGAACACGCAATACATCAAAAGAAAGACCAGACCCTCTGCTTTTAAACTAAAAAACTGTTTTATTTCGGGCTGTCAGTTAAACGCGTTTTTAACGGCATTGACGCAAACCCATTTTAACGGCGTTCATTTTTTTATCACGCGATTAACGCTCTTTTTGGCCTAGCAAACTTTGTCGTTTTTTTCACATGCTTTTGCAACAGGACGCGGCGAATTCTCCGCCCCCTCGTCAATATCAGGACCTCGTCACAATGTTACATTGTGTGATAGATTATTTGCTCCAAGTGAGAATGTTAGTGTGAAATTGAACGCAGTATATGCCAATGTTGTTTTCAATAAAAAAACATTTGCACAAAGCAAGCCGATCCACTTTTCCATGTTGATAAGAGCATTAAAATTAGAAAAAATAATGGGACAAAAAGAAGTCAAGAGACATTTAGGATAGATAAAAATGTGCAATTAATCGCGAGTTAACTATGGCATTAATGCGATTAATCGTGAGTTAACTGTGACATTAGCGCGATTAATCGCGAGTTAACTGTGACATTAATGTGATTAATCGTGAGTTAACTGTGACATTAGCGCGATTAATCGCGCGCTAACTGTGACATTAATGCGCTTAATCGTGAATTAACTGTGACATTAGCGCGATTAATCGCGAGTTAACTGTGACATGTATGTGATTAATCGCGAGTTAACTATGGCACTAATACGATTAATCGTGAGTTAACTGTGACATTAACGCGATTAATCGCGAGTTAACTGCGACATTAATGTGATTAATCGTGAGTTAACTGTGACATTAGCGCGATTAATCGCGAGTTAACTATGGCACCAATGTGATTAATCGCGAGTTAACTGCGGCATTAATGTGATTAATCGCGAGTTAACTGTGACATTACCGCGATTAATCGTGAGTTAACTGTGACATTACCGCGATTAACCGTGAGTTAACTGTGAGATTAATGTGATTAATCGCGAGTTAACTATGGCATTAATGCGATTAAGCGAGAGTTAACTGCGACATTAATGTGATTAATCGTGAGTTAACTGTGACATTAGCGTGATTAATCGCGAGTTAACTGTGGCATTAATGTGTTTAATCGCGAGTTAACTATGGCATTAATGCAATTAATCGAGAGTTAACTGTGACATTAATGTGATTAATCGCGAGGTAACTGTGACAATGTGATTAATCGCGAGTTAACTGTGACATTAACGCGATTAATCGCGAGTTAACTGCGACAGTAATGCAATTAATCGCGAGTTAACTGTGACAATGTGATTAATCGCGAGTTAACTGTGACATCAGCGTGATTAATCGTGAGTTAACTGTGACATTAGCGCGATTAATCGCGAGTTAACTGTGACATTATTGTGATTTATCGCGAGTTAACTATGGCATTAATGCGATTAATCGAGAGTTAACTGTGACATTAATGTGATTAATCGCGATTAAATATTTTAATCGTTTGACAGCACTAGTTTTATTCTATAGCTTCTTTCATTCTTTTTTAATCAACACTTGAATTTGGGTCATTTTCATTAAAAAAAGCAACATTTTGAGCAAAAGGCTGAGAAAATCACATTTTTGTCACAGACTACATCCAGATCGGATTCAGATTGATGATGATGTTGTCACTATTGTAAGAAATTAATAAATACAGCTGTGATACACAAGGTGACTAACAATGCCCTTCAGTGCTCAACATACAGCATGGCCTCTGTAACTCAGTCTGGGAATGTGTGTCTAAAGAAAAACTCCTGATGTGAACCGATGCAATGATGTAAGCCAGCGAAGTTAACACAGGTCAGTTCCCACATCTGTTGAGTGTGTGTGTGTGTGTTCATCCACCTCCGCTCACTCACCCGCTCCCAATTAAAGCAGAGCCCCAGGCTGTCCAGCTGCTTCCGCATGGACTCCATGTTACTGGAAGACACAATAAGAGTTGTTGAGGAACCCGTGTGATGGAGGGTTGTGTGTGTGTAGGTGAACATCACTGAGGGCTGTGACTAATCGAGTGGAGAAACGGCACCTTTTGGTCCACGCCTCTGGGTCCAGGTCCCGCTCGATGGCAGCGTTCTCAGCCGGCAGACCGAACGCATCCCAGCCCATGGGGTTCAACACCTGCGAGTCAAACAATATCGAGCTGTTAATGTCAAACCCCTCCGCTCTGCGTTCGCTATCAGACGCAATCCACAACAGAAATATTAACCATATATGGGGTTTATATGGCAGATTCTGAACTCTAAAGAGCAAGATGTCTGATGCTAACAAAAATAATAATAAGAGTAGTAATAATACACAAAAAATGTAGGCCTGAATTTAAGCATTGCATATTGCATATAAACTTGTTGCTATCCATTCGGTTTACACAGTTTTAACCCAAACAAACTAACAAACTTAAAGGAACACTCCGACTTTTTGGGACTTTAGCCTATTCACCTTATCCCCCAGAGTTAGATAAGTCCATACATACCTTTTTCATCTCCGTGCGTGCTATAAGTCTGTTTGACGCACCCACCGCTAGCCTAGCTTAGCACAAAGACTGGATGTAAATGGTTGCAGCTAGCATACTAATCCAAATAACGCGCCGTGGTGAGGAGCAGAGAGCGCGTCTCATGTGCTGCGGACGGTTATCACTCCGCCCAAGTAGCATTGCTTCGCCTTCAGAGAATATAGTTCCCAGTATTTATACGGTTAAAATATGTCTGTCTCTCATGTGACTTTGTTTTTTGTAAACTCTGTGACTATACAAATCACAATATGTAAATAGGAAAATGTTTGCGTTATTTTGTCACTTATTTGGATTAGTATGCTAGCTGCAACCATTTACATCCAGTCTTTGTGCTAAGCTAGGCTAGCGGTGGGTGCGTCAAACAGACTTATAGCACGCACGGAGATGAAAAAGGTATGTATGGACTTATCTAACTCTGGGGGATAAGGTGAATAGGCTAAAGTCCCAAAAAGTCGGAGTGTTCCTTAATGATGCATATTTGTCAGTCATACATAAATGAAACCGGTAAGATTTCTGCACTCAAAAAATATCATATAAACTATTTGCATCGTTTGATTTTATTTACATAATTATATTTTCAAAATACACTTATTTGAATTTATTCAGTTTAAAAGTATGAACTTATGGCTATTTGAGGGGTTTTCTGTTTCTTTGTCTGGTTTTATGGACTTTTGTTTTGTAGTGTATTTTCTGTTTCACTTGTTTCAGCTTTTCCTGTTTAGTTCCTGTTTGCCTTTGTTCTCTTAGGGTGCGTCTCAATCAGCTCCCTAGTTCAGTAGTCAAGGCACTGATAAGGGAGTCGGCCATTTTTTCGGGCTGTCTCCATCGCAAAATCCTTCAAGTGCACACACTCCCTAAAAAATCCCACAATGCACTGCAAAAACCAGGGCGCATCAATACTCACTGTGCACCCTTACTGGAATTTACACCACATTTCTGAAGCCCGAAACAAAATGCACAAGCCAATTCAATAAAAGACAAACCTTTTTTTATTACATGTCAGCATAAACACAACACCATAGTTTCAACGAACGTTCGCAAACAGCAAAAACACTCTCAACCTGTAAACAGAAGCATTAGTTTCTTGTTAAAGCTGCAGTCCGCAGTTTTTCCTCTTTGTCGCCATCTCTGTTCGAAATCTGCAATTGCAGTCATTCACGGAATTATCAACTTTACGTGGGTTGTGCCTCGACACGGCACAGCGCGGATGAACACAGTGTTTGAGGAGAGTGTGTGTCTGTCAGTCGCCGCCGGTGTGAATACTGGCATTCAGAATCACAGATTATTCTTTTTGGAAATATGACCAACGTAATAATTTTCACTGGAAAATGTAATCTGAACAAGTAACATCCACTTTTGTTCTGACCAACTAAGGGGAAAAAAGCATTGCTGTAAATCGCGCTGATTAAATCTAACGATCGCTTATCATATCACGTCAAACCGTGCAAATTATACTCTGTTCTCAAATTGTTAATGTTAACAACGTCAGCATTGCGTGACTACATGTAATGTCCTTCCGATATTATCCTTGTTTTCGCATGGGCCGGTTGCAGTCTCTTCTTTTCTGAAGCCGCTCCGAAGTCCGAACGAAGTCTTTTGCGTTTTACAGCGGGTGAATCTCTAGTTGTCGCTGGTGATTGTCGTTTGAACCTTTCTGGATCCGCCATCAAATTAATAAGTTTAATTATATCAAGTGCTGTGAGAAAAGGCCATAAATCTCCACCTCCAACATCCTCACACGCAATATAGCTTATACTAGCCGAGACTCTTCTTTATGTGTACAGATGTGTGTGTGTACAGATGTGTGTGTGTACAGATGTGTGTGTGTACAGATGTGTGTCTGTACAGATGTGTGTGTGTACAGATGTGTGTGTGCAGATGTGTGTGTGCAGATGTCTGTGTACAGATGTGTGTGTGTACAGATGTGTGTGTACAGATGTGTGTGTGCACAGATGTGTGTCTGTACAGATGTGTGTGTGTACAGATGTGTGTGTGCAGATGTGTGTGTGCAGATGTGTGTGTGCAGATGTGTGTGTGCAGATGTGTGTGTACAGATGTGTGTGTGCAGATGTGTGTGTGCAGATGTGTGTGTGCAGATGTGTGTGTGTACAGATGTGTGTGTGTACAGATGTGTGTGTGTGCGTGTACAGATGTGTGTGTGCAGATGTGTGTGTGTAAAGATGTGTGTGTGCAGATGTGTGTGTGTACAGATGTGTGTGTGTGCAGATGTGTGTGTGCAGATGTGTGTGTGCAGATGTGTGTGTGCAGATGTGTGTGTGCAGATGTGTGTGTCCAGATGTGTGTGTGCAGATGTGTGTGCACAGATGTGTGTGCGCAGATGTGTGTGTGCAGATGTGTGTGCACAGATGTGTGTGTGTGCAGATGTGTGTGTGCAGATGTGTGTGCACAGATGTGTGTGTGTGCAGATGTGTGTGTACAGATGTGTGTGTGCAGATGTGTGTGTGCAGATGTGTGTGCACAGATGTGTGTGTGCACAGATGTGTGTGTGTACAGATGTGTGTGTACAGATGTGTGTGTGCAGATGTGTGTGAGCAGATGTGTGTGCACAGATGTGTGTGTGTACAGATGTGTGTGTGTACAGATGTGTGTGTACAGATGTGTGTGTGCAGATGTGTGTGTGCAGATGTGTGTGTGCAGATGTGTGTGCACAGATGTGTGTGTACAGATGTGACGTAATGACGCAAAGACATGCTCGAATCTCCCGCGGAAATCCACCAGTACCACTGGAGTTAAAAACATTATTACAAGCTTACCGTTGTGAATCGAGCTACGGCAAGCAGAGAGTTTTGAACACTGGCTGGTTATGTACCTGCTCAAAAAAATATTTTGGATGATTTTTAACGCAAAAAAAGTTACGGACTGCAGCTTTAAATGACACGTGGACTTTAATAGATCATGCTCTTGGGCACAATAAGCAAGCTAACATTCAGAACATTCTGTATATTACATTTTATTTCAATACATATATATACACTCACCGGCCACTTTATTAGGTACCCCATGCTAGTAACGGGTTGGACCCCCTTTTGCCTTCAGAACTGCCTCAATTCTTCGTGGCATAGATTCAACAAGGTGCTGGAAGCATTCCTCAGGGAGTTTGGTCCATATTGACATGATGGCATCACACAGTTGCCGCAGATTTGTCGGCTGCACATCCATGATGCGAATCTCCCGTTCCACCACATCCCAAAGATGCTCTATTGGGTTGAGATCTGGTGACTGTGGAGGCCATTTTAGTACAGTGAACTCATTGTCATGTTCAAGAAACCAATTTGAAATGATTAGAGCTTTGTGACATGGTGGAAGTAGCCATCAGAGGATGGGTACGTGGTGGCCATAAAGGGATGGACATGGTCAGAAACAATGCTCAGGTAGGCCGTGGCATTTAAACGATGCCCAATTGGCACTAAGGGGCCTAAAGTGTGCCAGGAAAACATCCCCCACACCATTACACCACCACCACCAGCCTGCACAGTGGTAACAAGGCATGATGGTTCCATGTTCTCATTCTGTTTACGCCAAATTCTGACTCTACCATCTGAATGTCTCAACAGAAATCGAGACTCATCAGACCAGGCAACATTTTTCCAGTCTTCAACTGTGCAATTTTGGTGAGCTCTTGCAAATTGTAGCCTCTTTTTCCTATTTGTAGTGGAGATGAGTGGTACCCGGTGGAGTCTTCTGCTGTTGTAGCCCATCCGCCTCAAGGTTGTGCGTGTTGTGGCTTCACAAATGCTTTGCTGCATACCTCGGTTGTAACGAGTGGTTATTTCAGTCACTGTTGCCCTTCTATCAGCTCGAACCAGTCTGGCCATTCTCCTCTGACCTCTGGCATCAACAAGGCATTTCCGCCCACAGAACTGCCGCTCACTGGATGTTTTTTCTTTTTCGGACCATTCTCTGTAAACCCTAGAGATGGTTGTGCGTGAAAATCCCAGTAGATTAGCAGTTTCTGAAATACTCAGACCAGCCCTTCTGGCACCAACAATCATGCCACGTTCAAAGTCACTCAAATCAACTTTCTTCCCCATACTGATGCTCGGTTTGAACTGCAGGAGATTGTCTTGACCATGTCTACATGCCTAAATGCACTGAGTTGCCGCCATGTGATTGGCTGCTTAGAAATTAAGTGTTAACGAGCAGTTGGACAGGTGTACCTAATAAAGTGGCCGGTGAGTGTATATATACATTTGAATCTATAAATTTCAGCATGACAACAATCAGCTGCGATTTTGAAGAGTGTGAATGTACGTGAAATGAACAAATATCAAATAAAACAAAATGACATGGAACAGAAACAGTGAAGTAGTGATTACTACAGTGACCGCAGCATCTCGGATAGACTCGTTAGCAGACGTTATTACTCCTCCACCTGTGCGTGATTTCATTAACGCCATTCGAATGTTGAACCAATGAGGTTTAAGCCGACAGAGGTGCAACTACAGTTTGGGGAACAGTTAATTTCTCCAATGATGCATCGTACGGTAGTTAATCAGCGAGTTACATAGTTGTGTGTGAAACACACCCTTGAACTCTCTGGCAACCACTTAACATCATATCCACCATCGAGGACACCCTTGCAAGCCGAAATCATTAAAACTAGCAATCTATCTTCCAACTGCCCCACATCCACAGTCAAATAACCTTCAGACATTAAGGGTTATTCAACTTTCGGCCAAGCTGGATGAGCGTCCCTGTTCCTGCATGGATATCGACTCTAAATCCAGAAGAGTTACAGCATATGTGACATACTATAACTCAGAAGAGATGTGCACTCAGATGTGACTAATAAAATGCATGTAGTCATCATCATAAACACTGTGTGTGAGTGTGTGTAGTAAAGTGTTTAATGGAGAATGCAAATGGAGAGCATGAACTCTCTGAAAGCATGGTCTATATTTCACACTAATGTGGATTCATGTCATCGTGCCCTCATCACCACAGACGATCACAGAGATAATAACATCTCCATCTGACTCTATCCTCCCCGCTCTCCTTCTTTCTCTTACGGTATACTGCGTTTCTGCAAAGGACGAGAGGAAACACAGAAAAGCAGAGATAAAGAGACAGATTAGAAAGGATTAAAGGGATAGTTCACCCAAAAATCAAACTTGTCATCATTTGCTCACTCTTATGTCGTTCCAAACCTGTAAGACTTGCGTTTATCTTCAAAACACAAATGAAGATATTTTAGATGAAGCCTGAGAGATTTCTGTCCCTCCATTGACAGCTACGCAACTACCACTTTGACGCTTCAAAAAGTTAATGAAAAGATCGTAAAAGTAGCGGTTTAGTCCAAATGTTCTGAGACTCGATCGCTTTATATGATGAACAGATTGAATTTAGGCTTTTATTCACACTAAACCACTCAATACATATGGATTAGTTTTACTATCTCTTTATGAACTCCTTTATGAAGCTTTAAAGTGGTAGTTGCGTAGACTGTCAATGGAGGGACAGATATCTCTTCAGATTTCATTCAAAATATCTTCATTTGTGGTTCAAAGATGAATGAAAGTCTTACAAGTTTGAAACGACATGACGTCAATTATGACAGAAGTTTAATTTTGTTTTAATGTTAATTAAATGTATAATTCAGTCTAGGGATTTCCCGATCAGGTTTTTTTGCCTCCGAGTCATTTGATTTTGAGTTTCTACTGATACCGAGTCCCGATCCGATACTTATATATAATACATAAATAAAGAATAAAGAAGAGAGAGAAAACAGATCCAGGATGTTCCTTATTTTTTATTTAATTCACCTTATTTTAACATTCAACAACTCGGTTAACAAACAGAGCACTTCTGTGAGGTAGCTTGGACAATCAAGTAATAAATAACATAAAATCTTCACTTTTGGACTTTAGTGCAACAGTAAATATAGAAAAAGTCTAATATTAAAACAAATAGCACCTCAACTTAAAATAGCCGGCAGGCATGTAAACAAAAAATAAAAATGTTTTAAAAGTGTATAAAGTGTATAAGTATATAACATTCGGTTCGATACGATACACCAAAAAGTAAGAAATGCCAGAGAAATTTCCTATTTATTAAAAGAAAAACTATTTGTAAATAAGTTTGAGTTTTCCTACATCTTGAAACTTTCAGGTTTATAAATGGGGGTAATCTTTGAAGGATGAACAAATAATGTTTTGGTAATCACATTAAAAATAACATTTAAATCTATTATATAATATTTGAGTTTTGAAGTGCAGCATTAAATCCATGTTCATTCCCGGCACAATGTTTCTCCTGGTTCCCACGTCAGCGCTGTTTGATCTAATAGAGATCTACGGTTAATAACGGAGAAATGTGAATGCTTCTCACTAGATCTCGCAGCGATGTTATTACTTCAGTGGCGAACTCAAATGTTTTCTTCACTGGATATCTTAGCACAGTGTCGCTTGATCTCGCGCTGCACAGATGTTGCTGGTCCGAACTGATAAACGGTCCGTTAAGCACAATATAATGAGAAGCGCAGTTTCGTTCTGCTTTCATTACGTTTGCCATTTGATGTTGCGCAAGGTTGTGGTGATCGCGCCAGCGCCGATTTTGTCGGCAGCAAAAATGGTCCTAGGAAACGTTCGGTTTGTATGCGTACCGAACCGGAAGCCTCGTACCGAAACGGTTCAATAATTACGAATACATGTACCGTTACACCCCTAATTTACATATATCCGAGTCCTGATCGGGAGGTCACGTCCGATTCCGATCGAGTCTGAAACCACGTGATCGGGCCCGATTTCCGATCGGGACATCCCTGATTCAGTCAAAATTAAGAAATGACTTCAGAAATTCTCCTTTTGTGTTCCAAACTGCATGAGAGAGTAAATGTTGGATGTACTGTACCTTTAAGAGAACAGACTCTTGGGGACGTGTGAAGAGAAGGACAGAGTGAGTGGAGACGGAGATGCCGTATCCTTGGCAACTGGCTGCATCTCATTCGTTAAGTGAAGACAATGAACATTAATAAGCCAGCCCAATCCCCCGTTTCGACAGTCATATACAACATTCACTAACAATAAACTACTGACATACCTTACATTTTAACACAAGAGGACTGTCTTCCTTTCTGAGGAAGGTTTTTCCATAAGTCGTGATTATTCGCGATGCTAACCTAGTTTTATAAAGTCACTATTGTTAAGATGTTGTCAGTGGTGCTTGCTAAAGAGAGTATGACTATTGC
>JARWKJ010000016.1:36692296-36932296 GCA_029959095.1 Rhinichthys osculus | reverse complement strand
CTGCCTTAATTCTACGTGGCATTGATTCAACAAGGTGCTGAAAGCATTCTTTAGAAATGTTGGCCCATATTGATAGGATAGCATCTTGCAGTTGATGGAGATTTGTGGGATGCACATCCAGGGCACGAAGCTCCCGTTCCACCACATCCCAAAGACACTCTATTGGGTTGAGATCTGGTGACTGTGGGGGCCATTTTAGTACAGTGAACTCATTGTCATGTTCAAGAAACCAATTTGAAATGATTCAAATTCGAGCTTTGTGACATGGTGCATTATCCTGCTGGAAGTAGCCATCAGAGGATGGGTACATGGTGGCCATAAAGGGATGGACATGGTCAGAAACAATGCTCAGGTAGGCCGTGGCATTTAAACGATGCCCAATTGGCACTAAGGGGCCTAAAGTGTGCCAAGAAAACATCCCCCACACCATTACACCACCACCACCAGCCTGCACAGTGGTAACAAGGCATGATGGATCCATGTTCTCATTCTGTTTACGCCAAATTCTGACTCTACCATCTGAATGTCTCAACAGAAATCGAGACTCATCAGACCAGGCAACATTTTTCCAGTCTTCAATTGTCCAATTTTGGTGAGCTCTTGCTAATTGTAGCCTCTTTTTCCTATTTGTAGTGGAGATGAGTGGTACCCGGTGGGGTCTTCTGCTGTTGTAGCCCATCCGCCTCAAGGTTGTGTGTGTTGTGGCTTCACAAATGCTTTGCTGCATACCTCGGTTGTAACGAGTGGTTATTTCAGTCAAAGTTGCTCTTCTATCAGCTTGAATCAGTCGGCCCATTCTCCTCTGACCTCTGGCATCAACAAGGCATTTTCGCCCACAGGACTGACGCATACTGGATGTTTTTCCGTTTTCACACCATTCTTTGTAAACCCTAAAAATGGTTGTGCGTGAAAATCCCAGTAACTGAGCAGATTGTGAAATACTCAGACCGGCCCGTCTGGCACCAACAACCATGCCACGCTCAAAATTGCTTAAATCACCTTTCTTTCCCATTCTGACATTCAGTTTGGAGTTCAGGAGATTGTCTTGACCAGGACCACACCCCTAAATGCATTGAAGCAACTGCCAGGTTGATTAGATAATTGCATTTATGAGAAATTGAACAGGTGTTCCTAATAATCCTTTAGGTGAGTGTACAGTAATATTGTAATTATTATTTTAACGATGTGCAAGCTGACATTATCGAGAATATTATTCACTTTAAACAAAAAGCAAACAAAAACACATCTTCCCGCCGTAAGTTTGATCTTGTCATATAGTTAAGCAATGTCACACAAGCCACTTTTCCCTGAATATCAGCATGACTGCAATTGTCATATTGATTTTATAATAAACAAAAAGTTAACAACAGCTGCGTTTACATGGACCCTAATAATCCATAATAATTGTAAACGAACTACTTAGCACAATCGGGGAAAAGTCACATGTAAAACCACGTCAATCTGATTAAAATTTCATTTGGATTGAAAGGGGTGGTTTAAACCTTTTATAATCCATTCGATAACACTGCGCATGTGCAATGATGTAGGAATGGCGTAATGATGTATATGACCAAACGGAAACTTTCCGTTCTCTCTAGTGAATCCCACACGGAAGTGACTTAAACTGCACTTCATCCACTGGCCACTAGAGACAGGCTCCACAAGAGAGTCAATCCCATAAACCCCCATGTTAAAATGCCCAACTTTACAGCAGAAAAAAACATGTTTACAGCCTGGTACAAAAAGTGTTTTTGGTCCATAATGCTCATTTTCCCCTTCATGACGACTGTGAGGCGGGTGAATTTTTTTATAACTCATCCGTTTAAATTATAACAAGCCTTAAAGTTCTGCATATGATTAATTCATCTGAAGTGGAGCAGGACAAAGTCCCATCAGTTGTTGTTTCGAACTCTCAGACGCCTTGTTTTGGGCACGAGAAGAGGCGTTTCACCGCACCGCACAACGGTTCATGTGCTCGTCATCTTCTAATTAGGACCCGAAATCAAAGAAAAGAAGCAATGTAGGAGAATACCTTGTGATAAACGCACACATCAACCCAATCACTTTGTTTATAGTTCATGTAAACACTACGTTCGTATTCATCAATCGGAATTAATTCATTAAAGGGATACTCCACTTTTTTTGGAAATAGGCTCATTTTACAACTCCCCCAGAGTTAAACTGTTGAGTTTTACCGTTTTTGAATCCATTCAGCCGATCTCCGGTTCTGACGGTACCACTTTTAGCATAGCTTAGCATACATCATTGAAGTGGACAAGACCATTAGCATTTCTCATTTAAAAATGACCAAAGTGTTTCGATATTTTTCCTATTTAAAATTTGACTCTTCTGTAGTTACATCGTGCACTAAGACCGACGGAAAATGTAAAGTTGCGATTTTCTAGGCTGATATGGCTAGGAACTATACTCTCATTCCTGCGTAATAATCAAGAAACTTCACTGCCGTACCATGAGTGCAGCAGGCGTAATGATATGACGCAGCGCCTGAAAATAGGCTACCTTCCGTCAACACAACGGAACTATTTTCAGGCGCTGCGTCATATCATTACGCCTGCTGCTCTCATGGTACGGCAGTGAAGTTTCTTGATTATTACGCAGGAATGAGAGTATAGTTCCTAGCCATATCAGCCTAGAAAATCGCAACTTTACATTTTCCGTCGGTCTTAGTGCACGATGTAACTACAGAAGAGTCAAGTTTTAAATAGGAAAAATATCGAAACACTTTGGTCATTTTTTAATGAGAAATGCTAATGGTCTTGTCCACTTCAATGATGTATGCTAAGCTATGCTAAAAGTGGTACCGCCAGAACCGGAGATCGGCTGAATGGATTCAAAAACGGTAAAACTCAACAGTTTAACTCTGGGGGAGTTGTAAATTGAGCCTATTTCCAAAAAAAGTGGAGTATCCCTTTAAGACTGAAACGAAAGGTGTCCATGTAAACGTAGCTATTGTGAGTTACATTTTAGACACAATATTGTCTGCTTTTGCTTTGTTTTGACAATGAAAAGTTCCCCAGCAGAACAAATGTTTTGAACGAATCGGTTAAATGAATGATTTAATAACTCATTAAGACAGTGACATGCCGCCACCTACGAGCGGTTTCAGTTTATGCAATTGAAAATGCATTCAAGCCACCTCTGACCTGCATTAACCAGTCTGTGTAAATACATCAGATGCAGCTTCTGCGCCACTGCAGTGCAAAGATGGGTTTTGCTGAAACTGATTTAATTTGATTGGTAATATTGATCTTATTCTAATTGAATTTATTCATTAAATGTAACAATTTGACAAAAAATGATGCATACATCTAACCAGGTTAGAAAAACTATGTAAAAATCAGTTTAACTTTTAAAGGGACAAATACTCCATTGTAGTGGAAAACTTAATATCTGTTTCAGCTGTGAACTAACCACGGCACAGAACATGAGAAATATGACAAGCTTCAGGAGTCAGCTGTCCACGGCAGTCCTGAACCAGCCAAACTACCAGAAGAATAATGGGAAATGTTTTTCCCCCCAATAATCGCAGACACGCTGAATGTAGTGCTGCCCTGGGGCCGGTTGCACCAGCTGTGCGTAAGTTACAACTTAGCCTAGTTTTGACGTAAATGGGCACTAAGTTACAACTTACGCACTACTAAATATTTTTCCGTTGCACCATTAAACTTAGTTTAAACGTAACTCTACGTTCCAACTAAATATTTACGGCAGCTCCAATCAGGAGTAACGGTTGGAATAAAATATCAGACAGACTGAACTGCATCAATAAGCACTTCTTTTACCTGACAGACTTCAATTCTTTAGACATGATAATGCTGACATTTACACTCGCTTACATTTTAAGAGAGAGAACATTGTGTGAAAAGATTACTTTGTTAGCAGTTCTTTAACACGAACCCGTCCTAAACATAGACTGTAAAAAATAGGTCCTAAACAGTGCCGCTGTGTGCATCGGTCCATGTTGTGCAGGTCAAATATCAGTCATAATTAATAAACGTAATTTCTTGTTTTTTGTATGAATATTTATTTATTGATCCTTATTAATTTCATTTCAAATACAGTTTCTGAATATTATTTATATATAAAAACACTTATGTTATTCATGATCAAGTATCGTATTATATGGAAACTTAATTTTACCGTTAGTAACGTGAGGCAAAAGAAGTTAGAATGAAGGATAAACTGAAATTCACGGCATTTCAACACAACTTCTGCTCACGTATTTGAAGGCTGCTATTGGTTCATCGAGACTAATCATATTATGCGACTACGCATTACTTTACGGAGAGTTTACGACCTACTAGCTAAGTTCTACCTTACGAATGGTGCAACGGAATAAAGTACAGAGTTAGTTACAAACTAGCTAGTAGTTACTAAGCCTCTAGTGTGGACTTTACGTTACAATTTAAGAAAGAAGTTACGAACGGCTGGTGCAACCCTACCCTGATCTCCACTGCATCCAACACCATATTAGGGCTGTCACTAGCCATGTTTCCATCCACTTGTCAATCGAATTATCTGAAGTTCGGTAAAAAACCTCATGCGAATAAAGCTGGTGAAAGTGTGTTTCCATCAAACGGCTTTAAAGCGGATAAAAACCTGTACGTAATGACGTCACATGCTGTTCTTAGATCGAATTGATTTGAGACATGTTAAGGTGTTTCCATTCATTTTCTCACCGAATTGCACAACATTCAAGCTAACATTTGCGCACAAAGTTTTACTAGGCAAAATGGATTGCACCATAATAACGTTTCCATCCGCGTTTATCGCATAAGCCGTATATCGATCAAGATAAAATCCGATGAGACCGATCGTATTTCATTTGAGTCGATATTCATGAAATTCAATCGAATTTTACTGTTTCCATAAGGCATTTTCATTCGATATCACTTAAAGGTGCTCTATGTAACTTTTAGCGGCCTCTAGTGGTGATGTTTCAGATTGCAACCAAATTTTACAAGAGCGCTCGTGCTCGAACTCATAGACAATACCGTCTATTACGCAAATATCTTGGCGAATACTTGACGGATTCGGCGAGCACCGAGCTCGTTGGGACCATCTAGTCGAGCTGAAAAGAACCATTTAAGTTCCATAGTTTTTGGTGGTGTTTTCGCGGAGATATTAGCAGAAAACCATCGGGCGCGCTGCAAAATTGCGGACGCCGGTGACGTCACGATCTCAGAAGAAAATCGCTCGTATCTCTGGAATGCAAAGACCCAGAGAGCTCAAATTCGGGGGAGGAGGTCCCAGGGGAACCCTTGTCCGAACCGGGCCTCGGGGATGCCCCCTACCGGATCGCCGTTCGCTGGGACCCCCGATTTCGAACGGCTATAACTCGGGGACCCGGGCGAGTTGGACCTCGGGGGTGGGCTCATTCGAAAGGCCCCGTCCAGCACTACGAACGATTAGAGTCTTGGGAATATTGATCAAAGATTGACTGAGATATGAGCCAAAAACGTGCGCCTTTAACCGGACGTAACTCCCTGACCGTCTACAATAGACTGTATATAAGGAGAGAGGCTCGGGAGCGCGCATGCACGTCACATAGAAGGAGACTTCACATAGAAATAGGAATACTGGCCTTCAGAGGTAATAGCAAAACTCGACAAGTGGATCATTTTAATGTGTGATTACAACCCCTTCACACACAGGCAATAAAAAAAGGATTCATTTTAGTAGAAAAGTTACATAGAGCACCTTTAATGCGGATAAAAACGTGTGAATGGAAACAGCTTCTTTTGTGAAAAAATCCTGATCGATTTTTGAATCGATTGTAAAATCAATTTTTCATGTCTAAAGACGTTTCCATTTTCAGCGCCAAATAAAGGCAAATCCACGGACAACTAACAGGCGTTAGGACGAGCGTAAAGAGGGTGCTTGAGACGCGCACAAGTCAGCAATATTTCTGATGATTTATTGGCATGAAGTTTCGTGCACAATGACAAACAGGAGTGCAAGATTCTCGAAAAACAATAAGCAGAGTGGACTGCCATAACATCAATGAAAAACATTACTGCAGGCTTCGACATGGCTGTGTTTATGATTAGAAATGTCAAACAAATTTCGCCTACGTAGGCGATTGTAGGCCGAATCTGTATCTCCTGTATGCATGAGACTGTCTGAATACCGGCAGAATTCACATTTTTGTTGTAAAAAGAGACACATTATGCAGAAGTGAAGTATAGTATAGTTTGTATGTGTGTTTGTCAGAGCCTGCAGTTGCTGTGTGACGCGCGTTCGCTGCGGGCCTGTCGTGACGAGCTGGACGCGCTCCGAGAGAAGGCTGTTAAAATCGATTCCCTATTTTCGTTTTCGATACTTGTGTTGGTTGGTCCGATCGATTGTGCAATCGATTTTCGAACGTAAAGTGACAGCCCTACACCATATAAACAGAAACTCAAGCAAACAGAGATCTTCACCAGACTCTACTCACAACTGGTTTCAATAGAGTTACAGTAGTAGAAACGTATACTGTTTACATTGCATTAGATATATTTGCGTAGCAGTCTAGCAGAACTGCTATTTATACCAAGATGTTACTACAATATGTTAATATGCTAATTAGTTACCAGATGACATTAAATGATCATTTTGCTATTTCACAAAGCATTTGTACATCATTCGTCCAATCAGAATTTAGAGTAGGAAATCTAGTTTGAGTGTTTCGAGTCTAATTCTACGTTCTAAAAAAGAAAGTAATTCAATTCAATTCAAATTTATTTGTATCCACCTTATTCCCATACGCTCCATGACGCTTTGCGCGAATGGGTGTAACTTTCATTAAGCTGTAAACGATTAGTGAAAGGCTCGCTCTATGAACGCAATACGTTAAAAAAGTGTCACAATGAGATGACGTTAATCGACTCACCCTTCAACCATCGAACATTAAAATAAAAATGTAAAAAGAATCAACAAGGTACTTTCAACAGACCAAAACTAGCCCCATAAGCGCGAGTCTTTGGTTAAAAATCACTGTAGTGGGCAAATATATCTCTGTATTGTATAACAAACCTTAATCAAAAATGTTCATTAACTTCAGCATTACGTGACACTATATCAAAGTGATTTCCGTCATTTTGACAGATTACAAATTGCATTTACCTGTGAAAACAAACCTGGAAAGAGACGTGAGGATTTGAGGAGAGTAACGAGAGATTCTTCAGTGAATTATTAATGGAATATCGTAAATTAAATTCGGGAGAACAGACCACAGATGTGCCGTATATGTTGTCCTTTTTCATACTTTTACAGCGGATTGCAAAGGAAAAAATAAAAATCATCACGAGGAAAAGATACAGCGACTGAAAAGAGCTCTTGCCATAGATATTCTTGTTATAGCATGTCACGTTAAAATATCAAGTATAACGTTATTCTCATGATGTCTGAAAATAAATCATGAAGGAAAATTGACAGCTCATCCAGTCAAACTGACAGATCAGCTTTATTTGTAGGGCAACCTTATGATTTGAAATGATTTGTTTGTTTTAGCCTTTTTGAATGGAAGTTCCCCAAACCGGAAGTGCCACCCATAATTCAAAACGCAGTAAGGTCATCAGGAATAAGCGCTTTTCACAATACATATTGTTTCAAAGCAGCTTTACAGAAAGTGCATTTCAGAAATGTACGGTACATAGAAAAATACAGTTAGTTAATCATGTATTAATTTAGGGCATAACATATCGCCGGCGTTGAGTCATCTCTTCACTTCTTGTAATAAAATGAAATAAAGAACATTTCATTTCAAACTTATTTAAAAAGACTCAAATATTTGTCAAAATATCTCAAAATGATATTAAGTCGCTTCTTGTTTGTTTCACAACACGTTGGTTGTTGCACGTTTCACGCAGCTGGGAAATGAAATGTCCAGTGAGTGGAGCTAAAAGGTTAATAATGCTCTATTGTGCTTGAAAATAATGCACCTACTCTAAACCCAAAACATTTAATCCTGAACAAAAAAGCAACCAACCCATTTTAACTGATTTGCTTCTACAAGTCTTTGAGTTTATCATGACTCCTGTTCAAGAGTCGAAATTCCAGCAAAATGACTCTTCTATATTTTATTTTATGTACGGTTAGCATGACATACAATTAATCATGCAGTGATATCAACACCCACCCCTAAACAACTGCCTCCATCAGTCTAGCATCGGGATAATGATGTCCGTCATGACCTGCCATTCCTTGTTATGAACTGACACTGACAGCATATTTCAGAAACATTCACACGGATGATGACATCAGTTCTTCGGGCTTTAGAAAGGGCTGTTTTTTTTAAAGCCGTGAGCACATCCTCAACATAGACAAAGTTTGAGGAGCAGCTTTAATTAAGGACATATTCACACCGTTTCCATTATTCAGACACCTCATAATTAAAACACACATCATCCCGGCAGACCTCGACTGCAGCTTTTGCTTTCATGGGAATGTGTTTTGGTATGTCTGTGTGTAGGTGGGTGAATATAAAAATGGATCAAACTGTGTGTGTGTGGCGCTGACAGAGCAGAGTAAATTCTGATATTACTGTGTTTAAGAGTAAAATTACCTGATGGCCCCTCATCCTCTGGAAGTGGCTGATGGTGTCGCTAATGGTGTAAACCCTCACGTGACCCATATGCAGACGACCCGACGGGTACGGGAACATGGAGAGGACGTAGAACTTCTTCCGGGAGCTCTAAACATGAAAAACAAGAGTTATTCGGTGTCTCTTCCTATTAAAGGCGCTCTATGTAACTTTTAGCGGCCTCTAGTGGAGATGTTTCAGATTGCAACCAAATTTTACAAGAGCGCTCTAGCTCGAACTCATAGACAATACCGTCTATTACGCACATATCTCGGCGAATACTTGACGGATTCGGCGAGCACCGAGCTCTTTGGGACCATCTAGTCGAGCTGAAAAGAACCATATAAGATCCATAGTTTTTGGTTGTGTTTTCGCGGAGATATTAGCAGAAAACCATCGGGCGCGCTGCAAAATTGCGGACGCCGGTGACGTCACGATCTCAGAAGAAAATCGCTCGTATCTCTGGAATGCAAAGACCCAGAGAGCTCAAATTCGGGGGAGGAGGTCCCAGGGGAACCCTTGTCCGAACCGGGCCTCGGGGATGCCCCCTACCGGATCGCCGTTCGCTGGGACCCCCGATTTCGAACGGCTATAACTCGGGGAGCCGGGCGAGTTGGACCTCGGGGGTGGGCTCGTTCGAAAGGCCCCGTCCAGCACTACGAACGATTAGATTGTTGGGAATATTGATCAAAGATTGACTGAGATATAAGCCGAAAAACGTGCGCCTTTAACTGGACGTAACTCCCTGACCATCTACAATAGACTGTATATAAGGAGAGAGGCTCGGGAGCGCGCATGCACGTCACATCCGCTGGATTTCGCGGTAAATCCGACCCGGAGACTTCACATAGAAATAGGAATACTGGCCTTCAGAGGTAATAGCAAAACTCGACAAGTGGATCATTTTAATGTGTGATTACAACCCCTTCACACACAGGCAATAAAAAAAGGATTCATTTTAGTAGAAAAGTTACATAGAGCATCTTTAAGTAGACAATTTTTAATTGATTTTTTTAAGAATTTCTAAAAAGGGTGTTCACACTTGTGTTTCGGTTCGTTTGTTCCAGACCAGGCGTTTTCACACCTGAAAGTCCGCACCAAAGTTCACGTTTTGATACATTTTATACTTCCAGAAAGTTTTCGTTTGGTTTCACACTGCAATTATGCGAGCGCACTAAAGAACTTTACGTGACACACTCGCGTCCTGTCGTCATCATCTATGTGGGCTGCATCTTGACATTGATTGGTTTGTAAATGGACGTGCGTCTGACTTCAGCGTGTCGTCAATTCGGCGGGTAACTTTGACAAATATTTGGAAAGTTTTTGTGCGTTTTGTCCAGTTGACTTCTTATTATGTCATCAGACCATACTTCAATTAAAAGCCTCGTCTCCTCCTCTCCCCATGTGCTACCACGGCTCATTTTTCCTGCCACCTTCTGTTTTTTTCGGCTATTTGGGAACCACCGGAGCTTCCTATAAAAGGTCTGAAAGTCCGAACCATACAGAAATGCTTTCACCCTAGAAACGAACCAAACCTTTGCTCAGTTTGATCCGGACCGAGACTACCTCTTTTCGTCGGACCAAATTTCATCTGCTTGGTCCGGACCGTGGTCCGGGGGAGGTTTCACACCTGCAACTTTGATTCGGAGTCGGACCAAACTGAAAAGTTCGAAAGTCTGGACCAAACAAGGTAGGTGTGAAAGGGCCCTTAGTCCTGCTCCGCTTAGCGTTCACATTGGCATTTTAACACCGAACCTAGAGGCATAGGAATATGTTCACAACCTGATTGGTCTGCTTTAATGATGGATATTTCGTGACGGGACCTACTGAACATCCTAAACAATTTTGTATGCTGGGATAATGCGCTCGCTGTATGTGCGTAGCTACATATGATGGCCTTTTTACCAGCTGAAGACTTGTGGAAAGCTTATAAAAAAGGAGAAAAAAGGAGACGCGGTTCTGATGCCTGAAATCTGACGGGCAATAGAGAGCCGAAGTCCCTCCGCTTCCGGGCGACCACCATGGGACCTTATTTCGAAAAAAATATAGTATGGTAGTCAATGGCGAGTAGGGCTGGGTATCGTAACAAAATGTTCGATACCGATACCGATACCGATACCTTGACTTCGATACCGGTTCCTGAACGATACTTTTTTCGATACCAATTTTATGTAACCAGTTTTAACAATATAACATTACCTAATTTTTTTTCTTTTTCAGTTTGTTTACTTTTTTACACTCATATTTTGAGTTTGTAAAAAAGCACCAATGCTAAAGTTTTCTATGTTTCCTAATCATTTAACAACATGTATTCTTTACTTCAATGAGCTCATTGTTTCTGCCTTAATGCATTGTTTAACAATGAAACTGAATGAAAATTAATTTAAATGCATTACACTGTCACCTCTGATAACAGATCACTCTAAATTGTAATTTAGACACATGCATTTTCTGTAAAGCTGCTTTGAAACGATATCTATTGTGAAAAATGCTATACAAATAAATGTGAATTAAATTAAATATAGGCTACTGGGGGGCGGGATATATGCCTCGCGCTCAGCACGTGAAGCTTGCAAAGCACTGGCAAAAGTAGCCTAATAGTTATGGATGTGGAAACAATAGCAAGGAGATATTTTAATTATTTATTAATGAACAAGTTTACACTAATGGTTTGTTCACACCGAAAGCGAATTTAATTATTTGTGCGAGTAGATTACATACAAAGTCAATGCAAAGACGTGAATAGACGCATCATCTGCGGGCGTCACGAATGATGCGTTTGCCGCGAACGTCTTCTGCGCAAGTTGAAAAATTTGAACTCGAGCGGAAGATTTAAGCGTCTGACTAGACGCGATATACGCGTATTTGATGCTCTATTCGCGTTCGGTGTGAACACACCATTACTCTCAACTTAGTGTATTCTGTGCGCTTCTAACACACACACACACACACACACATACATACAGCCTCACGTGCGACGAGCCGCGTCTCTGGGCAGCCGCGTAAACTAGTGTTTTTCCGCCACAGCCAATCATACTGAATGCTTATTGTTTCACTGACGTTGACGAGATTAACCACTTAGGTACCGAAATTTGGTACCGAAAAACAAGACATGTTTCGATACTCGGTAGTATCGAGGCAATTCGGTCGGTACCTAAAAAGTACCGAACTCGGTACCCAGCCCTAATGGCGAGAGACAACAAATATTTTGATCTCGTTTGAATTGTGCCCTGAATTACACATATGATGTTTGTCAATTTAAAAGATACATTTTAAAGTCAAGAAAGTCGCAGTTTGATGTAAAACTGTTGAGGTATAAGACTGTGAAAATACGTAATTACAAAGACTACAAACCCAAAAGGCGCACATTTTCTCTCAATGAATGAAGCTAACTTTACTGAAGCTAACTTTACTGAAGCTAACGTCTGTCATTGTTTCAATAGTCTTATAAACGTTATAATCGTAACGTTATGCCGTCATGCCTGAGTGTTTTGTACCAGACTGCACACACACGAGCAGCGGATCTCGCTCGTTGTTTCGCTTCCCGGGAGATGTAGTTCATTGAGCGATTTTCACATAAAACTAAATGTTACTCTTCTGTTTCATGACAAAATGCGACTTTCTTGACTTTCAGAATTATCTTTTAAATTGACAAACATCAGATGTGTAATTCAGGGCACAGTTCAGACGGAATAAAAAAATGAGTTGTCTCTCGCCATTGACTACCATACATATTTTCTCCGAAATAAGGTCCCATGAGCCGGAAGCGGAGGGGAGGGGCTTAGGCTCTCTATATCACGACTAGGGATGGGCGTGTCGATACAAAGTAGAGATGCGCGGTTGGCGGTTACAGCCGCGGACTCCGCGGATAAACCGCGGATCGGGCGGATGACGAGACGAAAAAAAATATTTTAATTAAATTCGGGCGGGTGGCGGGCGGTTGAACCAATCAAATGAAAAATATATGTAGCCTATACATTGTTAAATATTGTTATCTGACTATACCTACAACCAAAAAAAAATTCTGGTAAAGGATTCCACCAAGTGGCCCAGACGTTGATTGACATTGGAGCTAAGTTCGGTGCTGTTGACACTGGACGAGCCTGTTCTGAAGACTCCCGTTAATTTTGAATGCACGGGAAGAGAGCGGAGAGCGCGTCTTTTTCAGGCACAGTGCAATTCATTTTATACCATCAACAGGCCTAACAATTATATAATAAACTATAGAGCCTCGATATTAAAGAAACACCGAAGTCAGAGCTTGTTTGTTGGTGCGCCATCAGCTATAACTACAAAAGACAGATGAAATCTAATATTAATAATTGATCCATGTCGGTATACACAGCCTAATATTTTATAATGAAAAATAGCCTACACAATCAAGATAGACTATTTACTTTTTATTTATTAAATCCAGGAAATTGGTTAATGAAACATGGATTAAAATTAAGATACAATTAATACAAAACGAAATTCGCTTTAAAGAAAGGCTTTGTGCTTCTGTTTGAGGTCTCTGAAAGCGGCACTAAAAGAATTTCACAGAGTGGTCGCGTCCTTAATGGAGAACTGTCACGTAACATGTGGCGCCCCATAATAGCAGCATGTTGAAATTATGTGCCAAAATGCGTTTTCTATTAGGCTACAATGAAAATATTGTACAGTAGACTATGAGATAAGGTCAGGTTTGCCGAAGTGCGTTTAATTTAGGCTATTTATTTATTTTTGTCCCTGCGCGCCGATCGGAGAGGAGTTCACTGCTGATATTCTGAGAGCTTTCTAGTCTCGCGGCTGTCATCAGCAGCGCCTTGTATCGCCCAATCAGCAGATGGCGGGCGGTGCGGTTTTGAAAATTGGTCAAAAACGTTGGTGCGGATGGATGGCGGACGGATGATGAGTTTTGTGATGCGGATGAAATAATAGCCCATCCGCGCATCTCTAATACAAAGTATCCATATATACTGACGTCGAGTATCGAAAGTATCGATACTCAATATCGATACTACAGTTTTTTTGTTTCGTTTTTACCAGTGATTTTGTTTATTTGACAAGAAGTTTAATGCGTACAACATGCACTGAATTGGATGAATAACCTGTTTAGTAAATAATTGTGCAGTATAACTATTTTCCTGCTTATCTGAACACACGCAAATGCTGCAAGTCAGAAGCAATCAATCACAGAGAGTGTTCACACACTGCCGACAATGCATTCAAACAGGGCTGCGTTTCACAAAAGTATCACAAGAAACCATTGATGCTGTTGGGAAACGACTATGCCTAACCATTGATGCCTAATCACGACTATGACGAGAAAAAACAGCTGAGCATTCGGTCATTTATAGTCGCGCCTTATGACATCATGTCCTGTTTTGCAAATCGTTGCGCTCGCCGACAGGTCAGGGTGTTATCACGTGCAAATTGCGGGGGATTAGCGGGCGATGAACGCTCGCCAATCTGTTAGTATGGAAGAGCCAACAACGCATCAAAGACGCTCGCTGACGCCTCGCAGACGCGTCGCCGAGCCCAGACAAATATCTAGCATGCTAGATATCCAGAGCTGTCGCACGACACAACCTCACGTGATGTCATGAGCTACAGCCAATCAGAGCAAGGCATGGGTTGAGGTCACCGGGTAAATACTTATTTTTTCTTTTTTTGCGTTTTTTTCTCAGAGCAAATCATCGCGTAAACAGTTTGCAGCACTAGTTTCTGTCTGATGTCCATATTCGCGTGTTGTGTTGTTCTTCACTGGGTATTGGCGCGCGTGCTGTTTCGTGTCATTTCCGGTTCGTTTTATCACGTGATTTTTCGTGACAAAACGTGGTTTTTAGACAAGATAGAATCGTTGGGTGACAGAGTTGTTGTCAACTCGTGTAGTGCGTTACCTCCTGTTGCGGATCAATCACGTTGTGTCGTGTGGTGTGAACAGCTCAACAACTTAAACACTCCTGATTTCACAGAGAGCAAGTCATGTAGTGTGAACCGCACAGTTCAGCCCGACGTTTTAAAATCATGTAGTGTGAACTAGGCTTTACATGTCTTTGGTCCGTGTTGTGTTCATATTTCATTCGAAACTCAGTACTTTTTTTTTTGTTCTTTTTCCGAGTTCATTTTTTCAGCGTCTCGGTCTGCTTGTCACCAGGGTTTATCTTCACACTTCTTCAACTGAACCGCACTAACAGGGCAATCACACTAGAATGCGTTTTAATCAAACCAAACCTGCCAACTGTGAAAACACCCTTAAAGTTGTAAAGAAATAATTTGTGTTCCACACAACAAGCAGTTTTGGCATAATATGGATAAGGCTATCCCAAAAAATAGCAGGTTTGCACTGCACAGCATTAGGAAGATCAGCTCCTCGTCCAGTCCCTTGTCAATTCTAGACTGGACTATTGCAATGCTCTTCTTGCAACGAGCCCATGTCACCGCTCTGTTTATCTCTCTGCACCGGCTTTCGGATGCGGCTCGCATCGAGTTCAAGACATTGATGTTTGCCTACAGAGCATCCACCATCCCTATTCCTTAAGCCCTCGCTGTTCTAGCTTGTACTATGTTGAATAACTGAAACATCTCGTGTTTATTGCCTTCTTAAGATCCTCAACTGGATAAAAGCATCTGCTAAATGAATAAATTAAAAAAAAAATTGACTTTGATTTCCTAAAAAAAAAAAAAAAAAAATGCAATGTTCTGGTGAGGCACCTCTACTGAAAGTTAACATGACCAATTTTTGGAGAATGTAAATAGAAATGTGAATCTTGTAAGTTTATAAATGCCCTTACATTAATTATTCAGATAAATGTTGTTGTGGCAATGAAATAAAATTGGATTTAACTTTACACAGAAAAGGTTAAGTAATTTTTTACACAAAAATCATGTTAACTCGCATATTCCTTCGGCCTTGTGGCTATACGTTTGAAACAGGATACTAATGTTTACAAAATGGCCCTATTCACTGTAAAATAAGATTTTTGCTTATTTTAGAGAAAAGGAAAAAGAAGTGCTAATAAACAGATTAAAAATATGATGAAAAAAAATGTATGTTCATTCAACGGTTTACTCAATGTTAAAAGCTATACAGATTGTCACTAATCCAAGATTTGTCTGGGAAGGTTCATCTTGGACACTAACAATTGAATAAAAAGCAAAAAGGCAAGTACACGAATCATTCCTGCTTTAAAGGGGACCTTATTATGTTTTTGTTTTTGAGGTCTATTAGAATAGGTTTTCATGCTTGAATTTTTCTCGCCACAACTCAACATATGCCACTCCCATGCCTAAAATGCATGTTTTACAGTCACTGTTATGCATTATGAAGTCAAAACGCTCATCATCTAGCACAGTTTATCACTGGTAGAATGTCAAATATTTCAGTACAAGCATTTCAGTTTGATGCTCAAACAGCAACATTACAAACTAAAGAAAGATGAACATGGAAAAAAATCATAATAGGTCTTGTTTAAAACATTTTGAAATCATGAATATCTAGAACAAAATGTCAAACTAGGGTCACACTTTACTTGAAGGGATGTTCATAAGACTGACATGACAACTTCATAATCATGACATGACACATGCATGTTTAAGACAACTGTCATTAAGTGTCATTCGCTCAATTATCACATTTTTAATGCAAATATGGCATTGTTTGAGATGCCAATGTCAAAACCAACCCATAAAGGTTTCTTACTATTGATAAATAATCTGCTATGTCATGTTTATGACATATTTATGACAATTTATGTTGTCTTAGTAATGTCAAGTTGTCATTACCAAGACACTGACAGGTTATGATGTATTGGTTTATGTCAAGCAAATGTCATAACTAAGACATCTCAAACAATGTCATATTTGCATTAAAAAAGTCATAATTGAGCAAATGACACTTAATGACAGTTGTCATAAAAATGCACAAAACCTCTTCAATATTCATGTGTCATGTCATGATTATGAAGGTGTCATGTCAGTCTTATGCACACCCCTTGAAGTAAAGTGTTACCCAAAAAGTCGAGTCTCTCAGCATGCGACCGCAAATTCAGTCCTCTTTCACATCTTATTGCGCTTGAATGGTCGATATACACATGCAATTAATTTAAAACGCCCATAGTGTTGACTGTTAATGTAAACACAGCTGGTTATGTCTCAAGTGAAAGTAAACAGTTGGGTGTAAACCGGATGTGTATTAGTATAATGGATCCGTGTGTGCGTTCGGTCTTAAAGTGACAGCAGCCTAATAAACCTCATTAATGTGAATCAAACAAAATTGAAAATAACTTTACTGAATATTTTTTTTTAACCTGTATTAAGATTTATATTTAATCCATGCCGTGAAGACTATGCAATATTCTGTTTTTACATTTGATTATTAAATTTCTGTCCTAATTCTAACTACATGAAACTACAACTACATGTACCTGAAAAACTATTTGTTTAATTCATATTTTTGTTATATTGTAGCCTATTTGTCATATTGTTTGCAATTTGTTTATTTTTTTCTTATTTTTAATAACAGAATAAACAAAATTACATTATCTTCTTGATAAATATCATTATCGTGAAATAAAAATGTGGTCATATCGCCTATCCTTAGCAATAATCATACAAATGGTACTTATAGTAGGCCTACGTTCACGTTTCTGCTTGTAATAATATTCAGGCTGGATCATCCTGTTCAAACACATGCGATCACGCTTAGTAAAGCGGCAACTCAAGTTTACAACTTAATATGGTGGAGTAGTTCTCCCAGCAGAGCTCATACTAACATGAGGCATTCACATTACTTGTCTGAACGCAGACTGACCTGCGACATCCGCTAAAGCTCATTCATTCAGTCACGCTCTCCACAGCAGTTTTAATGATTCATGATGGCTTTGAAGAAGCTCGCCGCACTGGGAAAGCATTAATCAGCGCGGGTCAAAAAGGCCTGAATTATTCAGCAGCTGAAAGAGACAAGGACACATTTTGGGAGAGAATACATCTCCACCGCATCTCTCCAAGAAGCTTTTCCCTTCGTGAATCCGTCTTCAGATGGGTGTGCGTACGGTGTGGAAACTCTGATAAATCTGGTACATAAACAATTGAGGTCAGCTTACACATAGTCGACCCAACTGAAATCTATTCAGAGCACAAGAGAAGCTTATTTTTTATTTAAAGCCAATGACTGTAAGAAACCCGTTGTGTAGTGAGAACATGTGAAAACAAACAGTGTGAGAAAACAAAAGAGAGTAACGCTGATGTAAAACAAAGCAGATGCTGCACACACGTCTGGGGAATGAAAGCAAAAGGTGTTAAATGGTCTCGACTCCGGGTCAGACTAATTTTAGAAGCCATGCCATGAGCGCCTTCAAACCACAGCAGAAAACCCATACAAAGCTCCTGATATCAATGAAAAGGACATATTCTGTACTTTTGTTTTAATTTGATCAAATATATATTAGAAAACAGTAAAAACAACACATGCACTTGAGATGCATGTTGGGATTAAGACAAACCAGACGGAAGCCAGACAGACAGACAGGCCTGGCATTACAGATGCTTAACACTACAAAGTCTGCACAGAAACTGCATTTAAAGAGGAAAAACACAAAAAGTTGAGCACATATACTGATTTTTTCATTTTGTAATGTGGCGACAGTAAAAAATGTCATGGTGTTACAACAGTCCTGATAATGAAGAAAAATAATTTATCAAAAGAATTAATATTTTTCACAAAGATTATTATTGGCAAAAAAAAAAAGAATTGCGTAACTCAAAAGCAAACTATTATATGAAAATTCTAACTGAAGCTAAAGGAAATTGTAAAGTAATGTGAAAACAAATAAACAGTCTAAGTAACTAAACAATGCAATTACAAATAATTAATTTGAAGGAAAAAAAACATATCAGACCCTGTCCAAGTTGTTAATGCTTTTAATCAATTTTTCATTAAATCCGTACAAGATGTGGCTTCTAATTTTTCAGATGGCGAGCCCAATAGTAGCAACTTAAATATATTGTCATCAGTAAATGAGAATTCCTTTCAAATTAGAGAAGTGGATCAGGCAGTGGTATTGAAAGCTATTTCAGACCCGAATACCAACTTATCCAAAGACAACTACAACATAGACGCAACTTTCCTCAAAAAATATGCTCAAATTATCATCCAACCTTTGACCCACATTATAAATGTCTCTATTAAAACAGGAATATTTCCAGATGCTTGGAAAAAGGCACTGGTTAAACCCATCTTTAAATCCGGGAATACCACAGACGTCAATAACTATCGACCTATAAGTGTAGTTCCGGAAATGTCAAAAATACTAGAAAAAATTGTTTCAGAACAGCAAACTCAATATTTAGAAACAAATCAGTATATACGCCCTCAACAGTGTGGTTTCAGACAGAACCATTCCACTGAATCAGCTATCTGCGCATTACTGGAAAATATTGTGCAGCCGCTTGATAAAGGAAACATCGTGGGTGCAGCATTCGATACAGTAAACCATAGCAGTCTTATCTCAAGATTTTGTCATCCACACTTCACCTGGTGAGGAATTATCATCGTTCGAGTCATACTTACAGGGCCGAGAACAATGTGTAGTTATTGATCATGTAAAATCTGCCCCATGTATAATTAAGATCGGAATCCCTCAAGGAACCATACTGGGGCCTGTTCTCTTCAGCCTGTATGTGAACGAGCTGCCTGAAGTGTGTCCTGAAGTTGGCCTTCAGATGTATGCCGATGACACTGTGGTTTATGTGTCCGGCAAAAGCCCTGCTGTTATCGGCAGTACACTGACCAAAATTCTTGAGAAAGTGTTTAATTGGCTAAACAAATCCTGTTTAACACTTGGATGGATGGATGGATGGATGGATGGATGGATGGATGGACGGATGGACGGATGGACGGGTGGACGGGTGGACGGATGGACGGGTGGACGGATGGACGGATGGACGGGTGGATGGGTGGTGGGTGGATGGATGGGTGGGTGGGTGGGTGGATGGATGGATGGGTGGATGGATGGGTGGATGGATGGATGGGTGGGTGGGTGGGTGGGTGGGTGGATGGATGGATGGGTGGGTGGTTTATGGGTGGGTGGGTGGATGGATGGATGGGTGGGTGGGTGGATGGATGGATGGATGGGTGGGTGGGTGGATGGATGGGTGGGTGGATGGATGGATGGATGGATGGATGGCCCTCATAAAATAATCTACGTACAATCCAATCTTGTACCTTCGTTATTTTCAAATACTTTTAGCTTCAAATAAAATGTTCTAATGTTACTCACACTGAATTGTTTGTAATGTGATTATTCTCTGGGCTGGTTGGATGGATAAAGTCTGATCCACAAACTTCGAGATGTGAGCTTTCAGTCCAACATTATTGCAGTCTTTGAGTGATGCCATTAATAAATGCAGTCAGCAACAGCAGCTCCACAAAACAAAGGGAGCGATGGACATGACCGAGAGACGTCGTGCTCGTGATAGAAAAACACACCGACGCCACTGAAAGCACAATGTGTACGGCTTAAAAGCCACCTGAACAAAAGCAGCTTCTCTGTAAGAGTAATGCTTCAGGAGCCAGACTCTTTTCTCACACACACACTGTACAAAGGGTGTCCGCCGGGAGATGGAAAGGATTCTTTCAAGGAAAATCTCAAAGTAGAAACATGACATACTGTAACTGTACAGGCTACACGGAGAAAAGCCCTCTCGCCTTTAAAGAGAGGATTATTAATGCGTATCCATACAAAGACAGTGACAACGTCTCTCAAGAAACACCATTAATGTCTCAGAAAGGTGTCCATAGGACTATATGTCTCCTACACTGGGGAAGAATGATTTTTGCTGCTTGTTCAATTTACCTAATTAAAATGAGCTAAAGCAACACAATTGCTGAACATTTTATCACAATGCAATATCAGAGACTGCAGTTTCAGTAACACATTTCAAGAACCTAGTTTGATTTTTGTCCATCTGGTCTGTTCGATTATGCGTGGAGTGAGACGCCTTCGCATCGCCTTTCACAGTTATTATATTATTATTATTATATATTTTGTAGAGGTTATTATTGGAACCTCCTTTCAAACCTTTGGAGCTCCTGACCGGATTCTGACTCTCAAGGTGGCGTTTTTGTTAGCATTAGCGTATCTCTAGCGTGTGGGGATCTGCAGGCTCTTTCTACGAGTGAGCCTCGCATGGGGTTTACTCTGGGTTTGGTGAAGGGTTTTCTGTGACCCAGGCCTGGTTATGTCCCTAAAGTTTTGTCCATGTCATTTCGCTCTCAAGTGCTCATGCTTTTCCTCCACGGTGGAGGAGAGGCTACATTTTCTCTCTCCTGTTCAGGCTTTAAACGAGTAGTTCACTTCAGAATTAAAATTTCCTGATAATTTACTCACCCCTATGTCATCCAAGATGTTCATGTCTTTCTTTCTTCAGTCAAAAATAAATTAAGGTTTTTGAGGAAAACGTTCCAGGATTTTTCTCCATATATGGCACTTTTCCACTGCATGGTACGGTATGGCTCGCTTCGGCTCGCTTTAAATGGTACCACCTCTGTTGAGGTTCCAAGCTTACCGTACCGATACTAAAATGTGACGTGAACACACTGCAGATCACTGATTGGCAGTGTTGTGTGTAACGCGTTACAGTAACATAACTACTTTTTCGGGTAAAAAGTAGTGTAACGCGCTACTACTAAAAATTTGGTAACGAAACGTTGTTCCTTTTTCAATTCGGCGCAACGTTACTTTCCCCAGGGACAGATTATCTGTCCCTGAGATTTGACAGCGATCTCCGTCATTTGATAGATTTGACCGCGATCGCCATCTCCGTAGTGAACGCCCCAGAGAGAAATGCACATAATGGATTTCATAATTAGAGAGTAGCCTATTTCTTTTCGTTTTTAATTGTTTCGTTTAAAGACATTTCAAGCTTAAATTCTATACGTTGAGTTTCGGTTAATTTATGATGAGATGCTCCAGTTCACGTGCAATGCAAGTGACCACGGCTTCCATGATTATATTGTCTCCTATATTTGCTTCTTACTTGCAGGCATTTGGTTGATAAAAAAATGATTTTTATTGTATCTAAATTAAGATACAATTTATACAAAACGAAATTCGCTTTAAAGAAAGGCTTTCTTCAAAACAAAACTTAATGAAGTGGTCAAAATCATGTCTGATTGACTCAATGTCTCCTGATATATTGCGCATCCATCTTACTCGCGCTGTTCACTTTTCATAATCAGCATAGATGGAAAAAAATACCATTATATATTTTTTTTAAATATGAAACTAAATGCGCTTATTTAATGGCTACAACACGTAGGCTATAGTAGGCCTACAGACTCTCTATTTGTATATTGCTGCACATTCATTTAATTCTGAATTTTGCACACATAAGTTAAAGGGCATTTGTTTACGTGGATAGTAAAACATATCTGCAACATTTATCAAGTTCACGGATAATTGTGCGTGCATTTATTAATCATTATGATACTAAAATCATAATAAAGTCTATACTATGTACAAAAAATCAGATGAGCCCAGAATATGAACGCAACGTGTTTACTTACACGTTAAGCATTTTCCTCCCATAGAAAACCATTATAAGAACGCTTAATTTGGCTTGGAGATTAGAATGTCCCCTTATTATGTCTAAATAACAAGATAAGTTTTCTTTTTTTTTCTTCACCATGCGGTTCAGGACTTCCATAGAATACAGCCTGAATATAATTACTTCCAGAAATGATTTTTGGGGGTGCTAACGGGGTGCTTTGGTCTTTCTTGGGGGCTTTCTTTCTAGCCCCTCCCTAGCACCGCAATATTAAGATTTTTGATAAATGCATTATGCGTTTATGGCATTATATATGGCATTATGCATGATTTCCATTACACGAGAGTAGATGTTAAAACTTCATGCTGATTTGTACTCGGCTTTCGCCAAGATAAGCAACACTAAGACGTAGCTTTACAGTAAACTATGCTTCTCCATCCATTTACGCTTCTTTCCATAAGGTAGTGTGACTCCCCTTCTGTCCGGCGTTAACGGCAGCAGTGTACTTGGCACGTTAGCGCACGCGACGGCTGCAACTACAGGACCAGCACGACAACCGTCTGGATTGAACCGAGTAGGGGACATCTCTAGGGTCTTCAAGTGGGCACCTTCCGTCCTCAGTGTTTCGTCGACTAGCCCACGACACCTCAAGAGGGCTCGACAGTGACTCTGGCGTCCCAGAGTCACCCCCCTCCGTCCCCCACTCAACCCAGCCCAGCTTACTGACCTCTACATCCCTCCTGCTGCTGAGACCTAACCACAATATCACAATCTCTCCGCGACCCAACCATACGCGCCAACCCGTTGACTAAGGCTGTCGAGCCCCACTGGTGCGTTAATATGCAGTTTCAGTGGACAACGGTTCCGTATGGCATACCACCTACCGCAAAACACAATATCTACCCAACCACCCCTCATTCACGCAATATCCACAGGAACGTAAACAAACAAACCAACAGACTCTTCAAGTTTTCAAGAACTCTACGAAACCGTAGCGTGGCGGCCTGTACACAGCCAGCTAGAATCTTTCCGTCTCAACCACAGCCAGTTGCTGCTCCTTTCTGCTGCTTCAGATAAGTTCTTTACTGTGCGACGCAACTCTTGGCCACTGAATCCGACGTCTCTGAGGAACCGGGTTGTAGAGTGTGCCACAAAACCTCGACAACCCACTTCCACTGGATAAACCTGGACTCTCCATCCTCGCTGTTCTGCTTCAGTGGCCAGATGAGCATACCGCAGTTTCTTCCTCTCATATGCCTCATCTACCGCATCCTCCCATGGCACTGTTAACTCTATCAGTTGAACAATGCGTGCTGATCCAGACCACAAAACAATATCTGGTCGTAGGTTAGTGGTGGCAATCTCAGGTGGAAAAATAAGCCGTTGGTCAAGATCAGCCAGCATCTTCCAGTCCCTAGCAGCTTCCAGTTGTCCTGGGCGAGAATTGGTGTTAACACCTTTTCTTGGTGGTTGCTCGCCTGGGCGGAGGAATATTGTCTTCTGCGTGTAATGTTTTGCTAGAACAGGTGGCAACTTATTGGTCATGTTACGCTTGCCTTCTAATGCTAAAGCCAAACATCGTAGTACTTGGTCATGGCGCCAAGTAAACCGACCTTGGCTAAGAGCCACCTTACATCCTGTCAAAATGTGCCTTAATGTGGCAGGTGATGAACACAAAGGACAAGAGGGATCCTCTCCTACCCAGAGGTTTAGGTTCTGCGGTGATGGGAGAACATCATATGTTGACCTAATAAGGAAACTGATCCTACTCTCTTCCATTGACCAAAGGTCTTGCCAGCCCATCTTACGTTGTTCCACACTCTCCCATCTCATCCACTCTCCCTGCTTGGCCTGTGAAATGGCCTTTATACACCTCATCCTCTCCTCCTGCTGTCGCACCTCGTTGACTACCAGCTTCCTCCTTTGAGCTGGGCCTGCCTTGTGCCATTTAGGAAGAGCTAAACTGAGCCCAAAACCCCCTCTTCCATGCTGTACCTGTCCCACGATATCCCTAATTTGAAGGGCAGCCTTTGCCTCTACTACAGATTTCTTTGCTGACCACTTTCTACCAGTTTTTAACACAGGGGCTGCCTCCCTTACACATTTGTCGCGTGACTCTACTAAGGTCATTTCCAGTCTGACCTTAGCACACTTGAACTCCTCGGTTAAAGCAGAGACTGGCAGCTGCAATATTCCTTTACTATAAAGTCCTACTCTGCTGAGGCAGCGTGGAACTCCCAACCATTTCCTGATGTATGAACTTACCAACGCTTCCAGCTTCTCCACTGTTGTCAAAGAAACCTCGTACACGGTCAGTGGCCACAGCAACCTCGGCAGTAGACCAAACTGAAAGCACCAGAGTTTTAGTTTGCCAGGTAGAGCACAGCTGTTTATGCTCTTCAACCCTTCCACTGCTTGTCGTCTAACTTCTCCCACCCGAACTGTGTCCTTTAGATCCCCATCGTACCATCTCCCAAGACTCTTCACTGGCTTCTCAGAAACTGTTGGTATTGCCTCACCATTAATGAAGAATGTTTTATCTACTACCTTTCCTTTAACTATCGAGATGCTCCTTGATTTAGAGGGCTTAAATTTCATTCGTGCCCATTCAATATTATCTGTTAACTTCCCCAATAACCGATTAGTGCAGGCTACTGTTGTAGTCATGGTTGTCATGTCATCCATGTATGCTCTGATTGGTGGTAGTCGCATCCCAGAAGCCAAGCGCTCTCCTCCTACTACCCATCTTGATGCCCTCATGATTACTTCCATCGCCATGGTAAAAGCCAGTGGAGAAATGGTGCATCCTGCCATTATTCCAACCTCTAGGCATTGCCATGCAGTGCTGAATTTTGGAGTTGAGAAACTGAATTGCAAATCTCCAAAATAGGCTTTCACTAACTTTGTTATTGACATTGGTACTCTGAAAAAATCAAATGCTGCCCAAAGAAGCTCATGTGGCACTGAACCATATGCATTAGCCAAATCCAGGAATGTCACATGGAGCTCCTTCCTCTCCTTTTTAGCTGACTGAATTCGTTGCCAGATAACATTGATGTGTTCTAAGCATCCTGAGAACCCTGGAATACCCGCTTTTTGAACTGAGGTGTCAATAAAGCCATTCTTTAACAGGTAGGTGGACAATCTCTGGGCAATAATGCTGAAGAAAATCTTACCCTCAACGTTTAATAGTGAAATAGGACGAAACTGACTGATGCTTGTAGCATCTTTTTCTTTAGGTATAAAGACTCCACCTGCTCTGCGCCATGCTCTAGGTACAACCTGTTTTTCCCATGCCACTTTCATCAATTTCCACAGAATTCGCAGAACTCCTGAAGCACTCTTGTACACTCTGTACGGAACTCCATTGGGCCCTGGAGCTGATGAAGCCCTTGCCTTTCTCACAGCCTGCTCTACCTCTTTCCACTTAGGTGCACAGACCTCCATTTGGTATTCTGGTGGGTTGATAGGTGGTATGTCTGATGGAATTGACATAGGCTCATGCCTTTTTGCATCTGTATGCGTGTCCTCCAAATATCTCTCTAGCTCAATCCTAGATGTTTTTAAAGTGCCATTCTTCTCACTGTCGAATAACTTCTTTACGAATTTGAATGGGTCTTTATAGAAATTAGCCCTCGCACGTTCCTTCTTTTTGTAGCGTTTCCGTAGGCGCTCAGCTCTGCGTAATGTTGCCAGCTTATCTTTTATGGCCCTTTGTAAGAGATTGAGTCCATCCTTCTGACTTTGTTCTGCTCTTTTCCATTGCTTCCTCAGCTGTCTCCTTTCTCTAACTAACCCTTCAATTTTCTGCTGCCGTCTAGACATTCCAGGAGTAGTTTGTACTTTTTCCTTCCTTTTTTCCACACCAAACCTCTCACTTCCATATGCGTAAATGATGTCCCCAAATTTATCCAGCTTCTTTTCAACTGTACCAGTTAATCTTTCCAATGCAAAGCATAGATCTGTGTTTACCGTGTCCCATGCAGTTTTCTCACAAGCTCTTGGCCATCTTACTCCAGGCCTATGCCCGTTGAGGTTCTTTTCTCTCTTATGCTGGTTAGCCTGACCGGGTTCACAAGTATGAATATGTTCATCACTAACTGTGCAAGCCCTCCTTTCGTCAATGACAGGGGTGCTGATATCCTGCGAGCTGTGGTTTGCTTCCTGTCGCTGGATTTCATTCGACTGACTTGACTGACTTCGTAAGAAGTACTGATCAATGCGAGGCCCTTGTCCCTTCTCCCTCAAGCATTTCATTTTCCCTTGATGAACCTTCAAACCCCTGACCGTTGTCACCTTGCTCCAGCCACAGACACAAACTTGGAGTTCAATGACTTTACTTACTGCAGATCTTGAACTAGTCTTACTCTCCATACTCATATCCGTTTCCATTCCTAAGTCGTTAACCATGTTGTCCAACATTGAGTCATCTTCCGCCCCCGCTCTCGCAGACTCTAGGGGTATTTTTCTCTTTAATTTCTCAGAAGCCTTGGGCGGGTGTCTCCAGCATCCTGTAAACACGGAGCTGGATACTGCCGACAAGGGTAGCTAACCCTTACCAGCCCCATTGGGGTCTCTTTCCTCCTGTCAGCTGTCTCTCCAGGCTGTCACAAGGTCTTTCCCTGGTTGCCAGCAGCACTATTCACCGCAGTCACTGGATGTATCCAGATCTTCATGATTTCCATTACACGAGAGTAGATGTTAAAACTTCATGCTGATTTGTACTCGGCTTTCGCCAAGATAAGCAACACTAAGACGTAGCTTTACAGTAAACTATGCTTCTCCATCCATTTACGCTTCTTTCCATAAGGTAGTGTGACTCCCCTTCTGTCCGGCGTTAACGGCAGCAGTGTACTTGGCACGTTAGCGCACGCGACGGCTGCAACTACAGGACCAGCACGACAACCGTCTGGATTGAACCGAGTAGGGGACATCTCTAGGGTCTTCAAGTGGGCACCTTCCGTCCTCAGTGTTTCGTCGACTAGCCCACGACACCTCAAGAGGGCTCGACAGTGACTCTGGCGTCCCAGAGTCACCCCCCTCCGTCCCCCACTCAACCCAGCCCAGCTTACTGACCTCTACATCCCTCCTGCTGCTGAGACCTAACCACAATATCACAATCTCTCCGCGACCCAACCATACGCGCCAACCCGTTGACTAAGGCTGTCGAGCCCCACTGGTGCGTTAATATGCAGTTTCAGTGGACAACGGTTCCGTATGGCATACCACCTACCGCAAAACACAATATCTACCCAACCACCCCTCATTCACGCAATATCCACAGGAACGTAAACAAACAAACCAACAGACTCTTCAAGTTTTCAAGAACTCTACGAAACCGTAGCGTGGCGGCCTGTACACAGCCAGCTAGAATCTTTCCGTCTCAACCACAGCCAGTAGAACTTTATGTAGGCCTACACATTTAGGAACAGATATTGGTTTCTGCCCAAAGTCAAGCAACATAAAAGTAACGTAAAAGTAACGAGTAACGTAAAAAGTTACTTTCTATATGGGGTAACTAAGTAAAGTAACGGATTACTTTTTAAAAGAAGTAACGAGTAACGAGTTACACTACTTTTTAAAAGTAACTTCCCCAACACTGCTGATTGGTCAGACAGAATCGTCACTACCAGCGTCATTGTATTTGCGAGACATCAAACCCGCTAGATTTAAATAGCCAGTAACAGCCACCGCTGGTGCACCTGTTTTAAAACGACTTGCTTGACTTGCTTGAAGAAAAAGTAAAGAAAAAAACTTCCAAAAAAGTAATGGCTGAATCGGGGTCAGTGGATGAAGTGCAGATGTTCCTCTAGTTGGTTGCCGAGGAGCGGATAAACTATAATGGTCAGACTAAATCCACCCACTTTGAAGCGGTACTAACTGAGGTGGAAAAGCAAACCGAGCTAAAGTGAACCGAGCCGTGCCGACCCGAGTCGTACCACGCAGTGTAAAAGCAAAGTAAGCCGAACCGTGCCACGCCGAGCAGAACCGTACTGAGCCGTACCAGCAGTGGAAAAGCAAACCGAGCCAAACCGTACTGAGCCGTACCAGCAGTGGAAAAGTGCCAATAGTGGACTTAAATGGGAACCAATGGTTTGAAGGTCCAAATGTCAGTTTGAGTGCAGCTTAAAAGTCTCAACACGATCCCAGCCGAGGAATAAGAGTCTTATCTAGCCATCTGAACCATCAGTCATTTTCTAAAAAAAAAAAACATTTATATACTTTTTAACCACAAATGCTCGCCTTGCACTAGCTGCGATGCATCACGCATTACGTAATCACGTTGAAAGGTCACATGTGACATAGGCGGAAGTACCGGCCTAGTGTTCACAAAGCCAACGTGCAAAGACTAGAGGCTTGTTCGACTTTAACCGGCGCTGCACAGACCGATCGGTTTATGACATTAAAGTACCGCGAGAGCGATTCAAAAGCATAAGGAGCTTCTGCTCTCTAATCGCTCTCGCGGTACTTTAATGTCATAAACCGATCGGTCTGTGCAGCGGCGGTTCAAGTCGAACAAGCCATAAGTAAAATGATTTTGAAGTTGGAGGAAAGAATGGATGTTTTTCTTATTAAAGGATAGAGTTATTCGCCCTACATTTTCGCCTACATCAGATTACCGCCTGACCTTTCCTACGCGATTACGTAATGCGTGAGGTCTTGGATGTGCAAAACGAGCATTTGTGGTTAAAAGGTATATATAGCCTGACTTCGTCATACTCATAGTCTAGTCAGAATGTGAGTCTGATAATGCTCCATAGGGCTTTGATTATGAGGCGTGTCTTAACCGAACCAGGAAAAACAACAACTCTGCACTCAATTAGATAGACCTACAACCAATCAGAGCAACACAGTAAGTGTTTTTCTTATGAGCTACGCAAATTGTCAACAGACCTCAACTGCACGCATGCTGGAAGTAGTAAAATAATGAGTGTTGCTTCTTTTACTTGGTCCTCCATGAGTGTGACCAAAGGAGAAACCACAACGACCACAGGGCTTTCATTGCGTCCCATCTTCTTAGTGACCATCGGAGCCAGCTGATAAAATAAACTTTTGCCGAATCCCGTAGGAAGGACGGCAAACACATCTTTCCGATCGAAAAATTCTCTGTTCGTCTTTTAAAATGAATGCGCTGTCGATTTCTTTTACAACAGACGCAATAGCTGAATCTATACATCTCAGTTCTCCAGCTGCAGTCATCTCTGAGGGAAACCAGTTCAACCCAAGCGCTCTTTGGCCTCGTTTACACTGTCAGTGAAATGTGACCCAATTCCGATTTTTTGCTCATAGTGACACAGATCGGATGTTATTCTATGACAGTGTAAACAGGAACAAAACGCATGCATTCGGATATTTCCAGATCGGTTTCAGGCCTCATTCATATGTGGAAATAAATCGGATATGTGCCAATGCGACTGTCATGTAAACAGGCAGATCGGATTTTCTGAGGCATTAGGCGACTTCTCCGCGGTTTAATGACGAAAGAAACCCACGACGCGCTTCTGCAAAGGGATGGATGATCGACGAAACGTATCATCGTAGGAGAGGAATGTGGACAGGGGCACGGGAAGTGTTTTCACAGGATTGTAAATGTAACGAAAATTGTTCATTTACATTTATTTTGTGTTCATTTCTATTTCCTGTCTCTGTGCTGGCTCTTTATTGTATAACAGTGCACAGCCCATAACCCCTTTATTTTAATGCTTAATTTATGTCCCGTAAATCGGTCCGTTGCATTACGAATGAAAGCAGTATCAATAATGTCAAACATGTGATGTGCAGTCAAGTTCGGGTGTGTGTATGCTGTTTTAACAAGTGTTCTCACCGATAGCCTACGCGTGTGATTCGTGGAGTTTTAACGAGTTTTATAGACATTGTTTCTTATTCAAAAGTGGTGTTTTGCAACTTCGCATATCGCAGAGCATGAAGCATATTTCGTGTTCGTCCATCTGTGCAAGATAATTTAACCCTTTAAGCATGCGAGATATGTTTCAGATAGCCTATAGCCTATGGCAAGTGTAAACACATGAATCAGAAATGGGTCACAATTTAAAGAACGTGTAAACAGACAGTCAAAAAAATCGGATATAAGCAACAAATCAGAATTGGGCATCAAGACCTGCAGTGTAAATGAGGCCTTTGATAACGTGATGATTACGTAACTGCAGATCATCTGTCCATCATCGTATAAAGCCCGCCCTGGCAATTTGATTGGCCCGAACATTTCTGAACCGATCATAATTACTCCTCAATGGATCGAGTCCAGACCGAACTTCCCGACCAAAAAAATGTTGTGGGCGGGGTTCGGGCTGGCATCCAGGCTAATATATATATATATATTTTTTTTTTTTTTGAGAAAATGACAGATGGTTTTTCTAGATAAGACTCTTATTCCTCGGCTGGGATCGTGTCGAGACTTTGAAGCTGGACTAAAACTGACATTTGGACCTTAAACCCGTCGGACCCCATTGAAGTCACTATATGGAGAAACATCCTGGAATGTTTTCCTCAAAAACCTTAATTTCTTTTCGACTGAAGAAAGAAAGACATGAACATCTTGGATGACATAGGGTGGGTAAATTATCAGGAAATTGTAATTCTGAAGTGATCTACTCCTTTAAAGAAGTAATTGGACCGGCACTGCCAGTGGCGCAGCTCGTCTCAGTTGTTTGCGTGTTTTGGGGCTCGCCGCCTCTAAGCTCAGGATCTCTCATTGGGTGAGAGACACAATTTCTTTGGCTTATGAGGTGCGGACGCTTCCTTCACCTCTGGGCACTACAGCTCACGAGTGTCACATCTTCTCTCTATTTAGACCGCTTGCATTTAGGACAGGGGTGCCCAATCCTGCTCCTGCCGATCGACTGTACTGCACAGTTCATCTCCAACTCTAATCAAACACACCTGAAGCAACCAATTAAGGTCTTCAGGATCACTTGAAAATGAAAGGCAGGTGTGTTTATTAGGGTTGGAGATGAACTGTGCAGGACAGTAGATGGGCAGGAGCAGGATTGGGCACCCCTAATTTAGGCTCTATTGGTCGTCTTCGCACACTTTTATTACGTTTTAGGGGGCTTTCACCCCGGCAGTTTAGTTCGGAACAGGGCACGGTTCACATGAAAAATCGCTAATGTGAACGCTGTCATGGGACCCGGGTGCGCACTGGGGTACCGAACCCGAGACTACCTGGAGGAGGTGGTCTGAGTTCGGTTGCTCCCAAACCGTGCCGCGTTGTGAATTTAGCTTATTGTGATGTATTCAGTTAAATAAAACACTTGTAAGGGATGATAGTGTTGATGATTTTCCTTGGATACGAGCGAGTGAGCCTGCAGTGTATTCGTGCATTGTGCGTGAAATCAGGGCAATACATTTGGAAATCCACTGTCTCCTCAAAAGAGTCCATTTGCAAGCAGCAGAAGTCCACCTTATGTGACACACGGACAGTAAACCTTTATTGTTCACTCAACTGCGCATAATAGCAGCGACTTAATAAAAAACACAATACTGAGCCGCGTTCTGTTTTCTATCATGCGCCGTGCACGTTTGCGATGACGTAATATGCACGCAAACGCACCAGGGTTCGATAGAATCAAGTTGAGTGTTTAACCAGACCAACGCTCCAGGGGGCGCCGGGAACAAACGCGCTCGGGCCGCAGCAAACGAGCCCAGTGTAAAAGCCCCCTTATAACCTGGATGATTGGATAATCAGATAATTTATCTGATTTACCTGGATAATTTAGATGCGGCCCCTGGTTCCCAGGTTCTCTCGCATAAACTGGTTGCTTTGGTCCTGGTTGAGTTTGGTCTGGTCCCAAAAAAAAAAGGAGAAAGTTGTTTAGGCCAAATCTGGCAGCACTAAGCTTGGTGTGTGTGTGTGTGTGTGTGTGTGTGTGTACTTGTACGACTATCTTTGTGAGGACCAGTTTGAGTTTAAGATCATTGGAGTGAGGACAAAGAGAGTAAAGTGAGGACATTTTGGCTGGTCCTCACTTTCTGAGACCCCTTTAAAGGACTGTTTGAGGGTCAAGACTTGGTTTTAGGGATAAGGTTATAATTAGGTTAAGGGTAGGTTTAGGGTAAGGGTTCGGGTTAAGCACTTGGTTGTGATGAGTAAGGTTAGGGTAAGCGGCTAGAGATTGCATTGTGTCAACGAATGTCCTCATAAAGATAGATGTACAAGAGTGTGTGTGTGTGTGTATCGTTCCCATTGCACCATCGCTACGCAGTGTCTCCTTCCCCTATTCAGAGAACATGAGTTACACAGGTAACCAGAGACGTTTTCGTATATTGTCTTCATATTTCATCAGTCATAGTTTTGTTCTGCTACAGCGATCTCTGGATGCCTTTGATCATATAAATGATTTCCTGGAATGTAATAAGTTTGATGACTTTATGAGTCTCAACTGAGGACTTTCTGAGTGCGGGAATGAAACAGATGTGTGTGTAATGCTCATACACCCCATTTTGTTTTTTCTTCTCTCTGAAGAAATATGAAGTAAACATATGTGAATATATGAGAATGTTTTTCTCCAGTGTAGAGAAGTGTACAGTTTTTTTCTCCGTGAATGCATAAGATTTCCAGACAAAAATTAAGAAATTACCGCCAATAATTAATTTTTATATCATACAGTTTTAAACCTTTCTAATGATTTACAGGGACATTAAGCTGTATTTTCAAGGTCTCACCCAAAACAGATGGATTTTGTTTGGATTGATATTAGTGATATTTGGCTATAAAAGCAGAATTGACTTCATGTTAAGCAAGAGGTGTTATGTTCCTGCAGTCTGCCATTTTTGGCAAATAAAGAAAATGTTCTGAAAACATTTCTTGCTAAGGTTTGTATTTTGGGAGCCCTGTCCTTCCTCAGTCACATGCCTGTTTAAATGATGAACTGCTCTACTTTTGCTTGTTTTGAAAGATGATAACAGACGTTGTATTCAATTGTGCTATACAATTGTGTGGCCTGTGCTACAAAACTTTCAACCTCTATAGCACCAGTATATGCAATGGCCTGACCATTGGTAACCCTCTTAAAATATTTAAGCTAATTTGTTTCGATGGGTCACACGTTGGTTGCAGCAGAGAAGAAAAAGGATCTAAGTGCAGCAGTCTTTATACAGAAACAAACTCAAATCTTCACATAACACTCAAGAACAAGAACGAAATAACCAACTTAACACAACATAGAACTGACAATGAACTGAAAGACACACAGGGCTTAAACAATCCAATCAAACAAACATGAAACACCTGTGCCTACTGAATTAAACCATTTGTAACCTATAGGAGACTAAGACTAGACTTTAAGGTGATGATACACAGGGCAACTTTTTGAGCAATGTTGCTGGGCAATCTTGCCGAGCGATTGTTGCTTGGGTACTTTCCCATTGAAAATGGGCAATACATTTCTATCTGGATAATTTAGATCGGTCATGGGCCCTGTGTCTCATCTGGTTGCCCATTGACGGCAACATTGCCCAGCAACATTGCTCAAAAAGTTGCCCTGTGTATCATCACCTTAACCGGCAGGGCAACGGAGGATAACAGGACTAATAACCAGAACAAGAAAACTAACCTAGGCTGAATCCGAAATCACCCCTAAACCCTCAATCCCTTTTCCCTACATTAGTCCACTAATACAGTTCACTTGAAGGACTGAATGAAAACTAGGGAGCGACTTCGGACGGTCGTTGAGTGTACATTGGCTGTGCACTCGTTATTGCGGTGCAAAGTGGGATTAAATGAGTGCACTCAATAACATCCACTATGGTTTCAGACAACACTACAAATAGATGTCCCCTCAAATGATGCCCTATATGATTTCAGATTCATGAACAGAACAGAAAAAGAGACCAAAACTCTAAACATGAGCAAACTCAAAATGTGACAATAAGAGCCCCTTTAGAGAGTAGATATCAGTATATCAGTATTGATATATATATACTTTGTATCGATACGCCCATCCCTAGTCGTGATATAGAGAGCCTAAGTCCCGCCCCTCCGCTTCCGGCTTCATGAGACCTTATTTCGGAAAAAATATGTATGGTAGTCAATGGCGAGAGACAACTCATCTTTTTATTCCGTCTGAAATGTGCCCTGAATTACACATCTGATGTTTGTCAATTTAAAAGATAATTATGAAAGTCAAGAAAGTCGCAGTTTGTCATGAAACAGAAGAGTAACATTTGTTTCGCTCAATGAACTACATCTCCCGGGAAGCGAAACAACGAGCGAGATCCGCTGCTCGTGTGTGTGCAGTCTGGTACAAAACACTCAGGCATGACGGCGTAACGTTACGATTATAACAGAAGACTATAGAAACAATGACAGACGTTAGCTTCAGTAAAGTTAGCTTCAGTAAAGTAGCTTCAGTAAAGTTAGCTTCAGTAAAGTTAGCATCAGTAAAGTTAGCTTCAGTAAAGTTAGCTTCAGTAAAGTCAGCTTCAGTAAAGTTAGCTTCAGTAAAGTTAGCTTCAGTAAAGTAGCTTCAGTAAAGTTAGCTTCAGTAGAGTTAGCTTCAGTAAAGTAGCTTCAGTAAAGTTAGCTTCAGTAAAGTAGCTTCAGTAAAGTTAGCTTCAGTAGAGTAAGCTTCAGTAAAGTTAGCATCGGTAAAGTTAGCTTCAGTAAAGTTAGCTTCAGTAAAGTTATCTTCAGTAAAGTTATCTTCAGTGAAGTTAGCTTCAGTAAAGTTAGCTTCATTCATTGAGAGGAAATGTTCGCCTTTGGGGTTTGTAGTCTTTGTAATTACGTATTTTCACAGTCTTATACCTCAACAGTTTTACATCAAACTGCGACTTTCTTGACTTTAAAATGTATCTTTTAAATTGCCAAACATCATATGTGTAATTCAGGGCACAATTCAAATGAGATTGTTGTCTCTCGCCATTGACTACCATACAATATTTTTCAGAAATAAGGTCCCATGGTGGTCGGCCGGAAGGGGAGGGACTTCGGCTCTCTATATTGTGGTTTTAAATTCAGTTTTCTGTGTATGTAATGCAGTCCTGAAACCGCAGCCTCCGGTATTATAATGGACTGTGTTGCTTCGATCAATAAACTTGGGGGATTACACATATCCTGAAAGAGTTCTGAATCCCCTGATCAAAACACAAGCAATGCTTTTAGCCAAGCTATTGTTTTGCCTATGCACAATGCAGTCTATAAAAAATGTGCGCACGTGCGTCTCCTCCCCGAAACAACCATATATGGAGCTCACAACGCCTAGTTTTACTATGCATATCCTCATCTGCATATCATTTGCATATGATTATTCATCCACGTGATAACATGTTTAACGATACAAGATATTAGGAAAATATGAAATACGGATGTGCTGTCACATTAGGCTACATTAATAAAAATCATAAGCCTATCCTTGCCTTGTTTTTGAATAAATAAATAAAATAGTGTAAAATACATTTCAGAGAAAGTTTCTCAATCTCACTGGCCAAATAGTATTTTTAATTTATTATATTTTAATGGAAACAGATAGACCTTGTGCATTATTTGCACGAAACTATTTTCTCAGACAATCTGCTATCATGATAAGCAATTATGTATGTAAAACATTAAAACACAGCATGCCAGAGGAAAACTGTTCAAAAGCATTGCATCCACAACAAATATTTCTATTTATTGAATAAAAAAAAATGTTGTAACTTCTCAGTAATGATTTCATGTAGTTTAAGTGTTTAACTCCATTAATGGGAATGGCATATTTAATCTAAATGTTTATATCAAAAGTAAAACATAGTTTAAATCATTATTTTATTTATTTAAAGTGTCATTGTGAACATGCACTCTATTTATGATTATGACTCATAATAAAGATTTACGGTTTTCCTTCATCTGCCGTTAGATAGGCTATAGATATGCGTCAGTTTCACTAAACGGCCAAACGCGCTCGCTGCGCGGACATTTAAGAAGGGATGGATATTTGCTTCAAGTGATAGGCTTGGTGAGTGAAATTATATTTGTATTATCTTTCTGTATATGTATCATTTTCTTTAGATTTTCTGTCTAAAAGTGACCAAAAAGACATTTAACTCCAACTCACCATCTGTTTCGCCAATTCCCTTTGTCTCCAGAATGTGCGTACGCACGGCTCAAAGTTTGCTTAAAGGTGTGCACATTCTCCCGTCAAGTTTGTATTTTATAGATCACAACCTTTGCGTGGAAACTGGCGTACGTACGTTTCCAGCCCCGTTTTGTGCGTACGCACGCTTTATAAATGAGACCCCAGATATTTATACAATTTGTGAAAATTATCAAAAACGCTGGCGGTGGCTGGCAACTAAAAAAAAAAAAAAAAACCTGGTGGGGAAAGTGTTACATGTAATTACCACTTATATTTTAATTAGTTTTACAATCGAAATCTAAAGTTTTTACAAACAATAACTTGGTTTCCCTGGTTACGCCTGATGGTTTATTTAGCAACCGGAGATATTTACAGTCCGCTCAGCTCGGAGAACCCTTCAGTTTAGCTAACTTACGAGCCAGAAACTTAACGGGGTTTTTTCATGTACAGTCATGGCCAAAATTGTTGGCACCCCTGGTAAATATGATCAAAACTGGCTGTAAAACATAAATCTGCATTGTTTATCTTTTTGATCTTTCATTAAAAAAATTGACAAGATTTTAACCTTTTATTGAAGTAAAAGAATTGAAAGTGGGGGGGAAATCACATTATGAAATATTTTTTTTCTCCAAAACACGTTGGCCACAATTATAGGCACCCCTAGAATATTTTACGAGTAAAATATCTCTGAAGGATATTCCCATTAGTATTTACCTTTTTTAGCACACCAGGGTGACTAGGAACATGAAATTGTCCAGCTATGACTTCTTGTTTCACAGGAGTTTAAATATAAGGAAACACAAATGCCAAATTCCATTAATCATCCATCACAATGAGTAAAACCAAAGAATATAGTTCTGATGTGCATCAAAAGATTGTTGAGCATCATAAAATAGAAAGTGGCTGTAAGAAAATAGCTAAAAAATTTAAAATCCCCATTTTGATCATCAGGGCAATAATTAACAAGTTCCAATCAACTAAAGATGTTAGGAATCTGCCAGGAAGAGGACGTGTGTCTACAGTGGTGTGAAAAAGTGTTTGCCCCCTTTGTAAATATGATCAGAGATGGCTGTTAAAAATAAATCTGCATTGTTAATCCTTTTGATATTTTATTTTAAAAATTTGAAAAAATCTAACCTTTCATTGAAGTAACAGAATTGAAAGTTGGGGGAAAATCACATTATGAAATAAATGTTTTTCTCCAAAACACGTTGGGAACAATTATTTGCCCCCTTTTATTAAATACTTTTTGCAACCTCCTTTTTCCAAGAGACCAGCTCTGAGTCTTCTCCTATAATGCCTGATGAGTTTAGAGAACACCTGACAAGAGATCAGAGACCATTCCTCCATACAGAATCTCTCCAGATCCTTCAGATTCCCAGATCCATGTTGATGCTTCTTCTCTTCAGTTCAGCCCACTCATTTTCTATAGGGTTCAGGTCAGGGACTGGGATGGCCATTGCAGATGCTTGGTTTTGTGCTCAGTGACACATTTTTGTTTTGATTTTGATGCTTGTTTTTGGATCACTGTCCTGTTGGAAGATCCAACCACGGCCCATTATAAGATTTCTAGCAGAGGCTGTCAGGTTTTGATTTTTTATCTATTGGTATTTGAACGAATCCATCTGAACAAGATGTCCAGGACCTCTGGCAGAAAATTAGGCCCACAACATTAAAGATACAGCAGAGTATTTCATTCTACACATGGGGTACTTTTTATACCTGTATGAACCTAACCCATCTTAAGTGTTTGCTGCCAAAAAAGCTAATTTTTTTGTTTCATCTGACCATAGAACCCATCCCATTTGAAGTTCCTGTAGTGTCAGTTACTATTCAAACGTTCTATGGTCAGATGAAACAAAAAAAAGAGCTTTTTGGCAGCAAACACTTAAGAAGGGTTTGGTGCACACAGGGATAAAAAGTACCCCATGTGTAGAATGAAATACTCTGCTGTATCTTTAATGTTGTGGGCCTAATTTTCTGCCAGAGGTCCTGGACATCTTGTTCAGATATATGGCATCGTGGATTCGTTCAAATACCAATAGATAAAAAATCAAAACCTGACAGCCTCTGCTAGAAATCTTATAATGGGCCGTGGTTGGATCTTCCAACAGGACAATAATCCAAAAACAAGCATCAAAATCAAAACAAAAATGTGTCACTGAGCACAAAACCAAGCATCTGCAATGGCCATCCCAGTCCCTGACCTGAACCCTATAGAAAATGAGTGGGCTGAACTGAAGAGAAGAAGCATCAACATGGATCTGGGAATCTGAAGGATCTGGAGAGATTCTGTATGGAGGAATGGTCTCTGATCTCTTGTCAGGTGTTCTCTAAACTCATCAGGCATTATAGGAGAAGACTCAGAGCTGGTCTCTTGGAAAAAGGAGGTTGCAAAAAGTATTTAATAAAAGGGGGCCAATAATTGTTCCCAACGTGTTTTGGAGAAAAACATTTATTTCATAATGTGATTTTCCCCCAACTTTCAATTCTGTTACTTCAATGAAAGGTTAGATTTTTTCAATTTTTTTAAATAAAATATCATAAGGATTCACAATGCAGATTTATTTTTTACAGCCATCTCTGATCATATTTACAAAGGGGGCAAACACTTTTTCACACCACTGTATATTGCCTTAATGCACGGTGAGGAGGAGAGTTTGAGTGGCCAAAGACTCTTCAAGGATGACAGATGGAGAATTGCAGAGATTAGTTGAGTCTTGGGGGTCAAAAAGCCACAAATTTTTTTATCAAAACTACCCCTACATCAAGACATGTTGTTTGGGAGGGTTTCAAGAAAAATCTTCCTCGCTCATCCAAAAACAAACTCCAGTATATTCAGTTGTCAGACACGGCTGGATCTTCAAATGGGACAGGCTTCTGTGGTCAGATGAAACTAAAAAAAGAGCTTTTTGCCAGCAAACTCGCTAGATGGGTTTGGTGCACACAAGGATAAAAAGTACCCCATGTGTACTATTTAATAAACCGTTGGATCTTTGTGTTGGGGCATATTTTTCTGCTGGAGGTCCTGGACTTCTTGTTCAGATACATGGCATCGTGGATTCTATCAAATATCAACAGATAAAAAATCAAAACCTGACGCCTTCTGCTATAAATCTTATAATGGGCCGTGGTTGGATCTTCCATCAGGACAACCATCCAAAACAACCATCAAAATCAACACAAAATTTAGTTACGGAGAACAAAATGAAGCTTCTGCCATGACCGTCCCAGTTCCCTGACCTGATGAGTGGAGTGAACTGAAGAGAAGAAGCACAAACATGGATCTGGGAATCTGCAGGATCTGGAGAGAGTCTGTATGGAGGAATGGTCTCTGATCTCAGGTCAGGTGTTCTCCAAAATCATCAGGCGTTATAGGAGAAGACTCAGAGCTGGTATCTTGGCAAAAGGAGATTGCAAAAAGTATTTAATAAAAGGGTCCCAATAATTGTGGCCAACGTGTTTTGGAGAAAAACATTTATTTCATAATGTGATTTCCCCCCCACTTTCACTTGTTTTACTTCAATGAAAGGTTAGAATTTTGCCAATTTTTTTAATGAAAGATCAAAAGGATAAACAATGCAGATTTAGTTTTTACAGCCAGTTTTGATCATATTTACCAGGGGTGCCAACAATTTTGGCCATGACTGTAAGTTCGGCTTGTCTAGCCATGGGTGTCACACTTTCAGTTTTTTTAACCTATAATTAAAACACACAGGTAGGGCTGTGCGATATGACGATATATATCGGATGGACGATATAAAAAGCCTATCGTTTCATATTATGCCATATCGTTTATATCGTGGTGTCGCAAAAAAACATTGTTTACGGCAAAAATTTGGATGACTGCAATCTTTCACGCCACCATGGGGATGCAGGCAGAAACGTGAATAACAGCATGAATGAAGGGGTGACAGAACCGGGTGTTTCCGAGCAGGAGAAGAACCAGCCAGAACAAACCGAGGAGCTCGTTCCTAAACGAGGGGCTAGATGGTTTGGTTAACTTTCTATTTGTTGTATTGACCATTTTAGGGTGGTTTGGATAAATAAACGCCAGTCTCAAATAGAGGCCTGGTCTGTTTTTTAGTTTCGGTTTGTATTTAATCTTCTAAAACCCGTCAGATCGTCTGTTTAAACCAGTTCTGTGGTGCAGATTGCGCGCATCTGGGCGGAGTTGTTAGCGCAAGCAGAGTTAGCGGAGGCCGGAGAGAGAAGGAGATCGTTTTACAGGGTATAGCCTTCATTCTTTCTTGTTGATGTGTTTCGGGCAACAAGTTCATAGGCTCGATGGATATTACCAGTAATGTATTGTTCAGCCCATGGCTGTCACATCGTTTCGTTTTTTTTAATTCTGCCAATAATCTAAAAGCTATGGTTATATTAAATGTACAATTATCGTTATGTATATACTGACTTCACCCTGTGCTGCAACATACATTTAGTTGTACATTCATTTACAGAAATCAGCTGGTTGAATTCAAATTGATGCTGTTATCGGATTTTCAGGTGATATTCCCAATTCATTCAGTTAACGGACGCTCTGAGGTAAAGTGTTCAGACTGCAGACTAAGCAACGATTGTATTTAATTGTACAGTACTATCATAACATAGTACAGACATGCTCTTAATTCCATAATGTCCTTAAACATAACAATTTGCTGGCCATAAACTGACAGCGCGCGTCCGGTGTGCGATACCTCGAGTTGCTATAGACCATTTCAACGGCTATTTGTAGGTGGAAGGAAGTGACGTGTTTGGCCCTCAGAAGTTTCCGGTTAGTTAGCGCGCACATTCGAAACAAAGGCGGGAGGCGCTTTATTTACTCTTTATATACGGCAATTGTGCGATAATTTTCTTATTCATGCGAATAAAACATGTCAAAATTAAAATTAGGAGCATGTTGTTCAGTGGTTGGATGTTCTCTCAGGCCCGGAACTAACTTTAGAATCAAAGCGTTTAGATTTTCGATATGAATTCGCGCCTGGATTGCAGCAGTGAGAAGAATGGATACTAAGCAACAATATACAGTGTAGTGTACACATTTGGTACACGATTCTGGTAAGTAAAATACTTATTTTTTTCATTGGATTATTTGTATTTCTCTACTTTAACTGTTTAAGTATGATACAGCATAATTTAAGCTAGCACTGTTGGTCCGACCGTAATTGTTTACATATTATGCACCTAGCATTTTGACGCGTGCGTAGTGAAAAGGGGCAAGTTTTTATTTCCTTTTTTTTCTTCTAAATGTTCTGTGCGCTTTAATTAAGTAAGTTAGGAGTTTACTTTTGTTGTCAAGCTGTCTAGTCAGTTGACAACTGCAGAATGGTGTGCAACAGCTAACTGCAGTAGTTTACAAAATGTAAAGGTAAACATTTTGTCATCACTTATTAAGCTTGGCTAGTGTTAATTCCAACATTTACTGATGTATTACACAATAATAGCATTGGTTTTTTTTTGTTTTTTGTTTTTTTTACATATTGTGCATTAACCAGATTAAGTAAAATAATTGTTTCTACTTTTGTCTTCAATAGGAAAGCCATCATCTGTAATTTAAGACGCTTAACACTGCTACAGGGAGACAGCTGATCGTCCTGCAGTGCCAAAACACATGTGACCATACAGTGTGTGCAGAATTATTAGACACGTTGATTTTCTGATCATATTTTTTTTCCCAGACACATTTTTACCAATTCCAAACCACATTAATCTTGATATCTACTATTCATTTTGTATTTAATCATATACAAGTGATATAATTGTTTATGAAGGCTGGAAATGAAAACACCTTATATTCAGGTGGATAATAATGGATAATTATTAGGGATGTTTTCTTTTACAGATAAAATAAGCCAAAAAAAAGAGATTTAACTCAGACTGAAAAGTCAAAAATCATTAAATGCCCATGAGAAGGATCCAATACTAGGAATTTCAGTTAAGGCATGACCATTGGACAGTGAAATGCTCATTGGGTCAGACGAAAACAGGTGGAGAAGAAAAGACGCATGTTAACTGTAAAACAATTAAGGTGAAGAATTAAGCGTGAAACCATCAGGAACCCTTTAGTCTCCAGCGCCGCCATTTTCCAGAACTGCAACCTGGAGTCTCCAGAAGAGCAAGATGTCAGGATCTCAGAGACTTAGGGTAGGTAAAGAATCCTAAAAAATGATGCCCTCTTAATAAGAATCACAAGCTGAAGTTGGTAAAATACATGAAGACTGTTTTTTTTATAGGCCCTATAGACAGACAGATCGAGAGTGACTCTTGACGGACCAGCACCACATCCTCTTGTACCACTGTTTGAAGAATTTATCTTCCAGAATCTGGCAGTAAGTTTTGGGAGTTAATTTTTAGTCCATCTCCTACCCTGAAGTCCGTTTTGCAGAGATGGACTAAAAATGAACTCCCAAAAGTTACTGTCAGATTCTGGAAGATCATGTATTCTACTACACTTCAGCTAGTGATTCTTATTAAGTGGGGGTCATTTTTAAGGATTCTTTACCTCTCTTTTTTGGCTTATTTTATCTGTAAAAGAAAACATGCCTAATTATGCACACCCTGAATATAAGGCGTTTTTCATTTCCAGCCTTCATAAACAATTATAAATCACTTGTAAATGATTAAATACAAAATGAATAGTAGTTATTAAGATTAATGTGGTTTGGAATTGATAAAATGTGCCTGAAAAAAAAATATGATCAGAAAATCAACGTGCCTAATAATTCTGCACACACTGTATGAAGCCCCAGATGTTTTGGAAAACTTGAGGATTGATATTGACCCCCTTTGTTCAGAGACTCATAACTCCATTTCTGTTTGTTAAAAAAAAAAAAAAAAACCTTCTGTGAAATGTTTTATGTTGTTGTCTCAGTTGTTGAAGCATTTTGTTCATACAAGTATTTACACATAATAACAAATTTGCTGAAAATAAAAGCTGTTGAAACTTAGAGGATGTTTCTTTTGTTTATGTATTTATGAATACATGCAGTAGTCAACATTTGAAGTGGACCTAACCCTTTCATCAAAGTTATACATTAATATTGAACAAACCCCATTCTTGTCTTAGGACAACTTTGATTAACTTCTTTGATCCACTTCAAATGTTGACTACTACAGGTGAAACTCAAAACATTAGAATATCATGCAAAAGTGATATTGTGACAATATCACAGTGATATTGTGATATAAGTGAAAAAAATTCAACTTAAAAGGTGTCAATAATATTGTGAAAACATTTTCATAATATTCTAATTTTGAATTCATAAGCCATAATCAATTATAAACAAATAAAGGCTTGAAATATCTCACTTTGCATGTAATTAATCTATATAATATATTAGTTTCACCTTTTAAGTTGAATTACTGAAATAAATGAACTTTTGCATGATATTCTCATTTTTCAAGTTTCACCTATATACATACACACACACACAGCAAATCTGTATGTGACTATTTGAAAACCATAAAAGAACATTGTACCTTCAAGGACCTAAAAAGTGTATTCTGTGTGTTTTATTCTTAATTGTACAATTATTAATCTGCATGTATCTATGTTTCTCTTAAAGGTGCAGTGTGGGATTTTTAGCGGCATCTAGTGGTGAATCCTGCAAATTGCAAACAGCAAGTCACTCGCGGCCTATCCCTCGGTTTTCAAACTCGAATGAGAAGCTACGGTGGCCGACGTAAGACAAAATATGTCGTCGTCTGAGTCTGAGTCAGCAGCAGAAAGTAGTGAGTCAAGCAATGAGGTTTCTTTAGCGCTGTTTGTTCGCTTTCAGCTACGGTAGAAACATACCTTCAGACCTTCATAGAAGGGGATTCCCGCGCCTATGTAGATATAAATGTCTCATTCTAAGGTAATAAAAACATAACGGTTCATTAAGTAAGGTCTTTATACACCACTGAAAACATAGTTATGGATTTTATATTGCATCTCTGTCAATAGATCCTCAGAAATATTACACAATGCACCTTACATAATATAATAATAGTAATCAGCTGATTGTCTCACGAACGTAACCAGCAGATTCTCCCCACAAAGCAAACCCATAATACAGCGAGGGAGAAGAACCACATGAAACTATGCAACTATATATTTTTTCTAACAGGGTAGTAAAAGTTTAGCTGGCTAATATGAGCTGTTACTGTGGCTGAGCTGGTTAAAGCGTAAAGCCTTGTTTAAACTCGACGCGTCCGCATGAGCCCAAAGGTGCAAAAATGACGTGATTGTGACATCGCGCGCGCCTCCGCATCCCCTAGACACACTTACTACACACAATAGGCGTTTTTTCTCTGATTTTGGAAACTCTAAGCGATCGACTTAAAATGCTTCCAAGATCGACGGGTTGGTGATTCCTGTAACTGTTTTACGGTCAATGACAAGAGTAGCCTACTAATCAGCTGTCTCACGAACTTAACCAGCACATTTATCCCCACATAGCAAAGCCATAACACAGCGAGGGAGAAGAATTAAGTTACATGAAACAATCCAACTACATATTTACACCACTGACAAGGGAAAAGTCACTACTCACGGTGTTTATGACTAGCTTCTTCTAGCTTCCTGCGGCTTCTCTTTCAATGTAGTGACGAAACGCGCTCTGTAACGCTGTGTGTTCGCGTTCGGCTACTGTAGAAACATGACGTCACAATATGGCGACCTTCATAGAAGGGGATTCCCGCGCCTATGTAGATATAAATGCCTCATTCTAAGGTAATAAAAACATTACGGTTTATTAAGTAAGTTCTTTATACACCACTGAACACATAGTTATGGATGTCATATTGCATTTCTGTTAATAAATACTCAAAATTTTTACACACTGCACCTTTAAATGGCTAATACGGGCACTAGAAAATAAAGACAGCCAGCTTTAAATTGCATTCACCTTCTATTTATTTGTGACCACATGAATGGCTCAGATAGGACATTTAAACCCTCGCACACCGTTCCACAGCAACAACTTCACCTACTAAACACACACCCTTGGAAACGTATGAAATGAGTAATGGCATATAGCGATTAGTTTACTAGCGTACATTTAGCATTCATATGCATGGATGTTCTGTAAAGCTGCTGTGAAACGATATGTATTTTGAATAGCGCTGTACAGATAAATATGAATATTTGCAGATATACAGACTGACAAACCCAGCAATGCAAGTGAAATGCCCACTCGTAACCTCGTCGGACAAACCATAAGTACGTTTTTGACGCTATTTTGACTTGCTCCATCTGCACCAAACAAGACAGATGTCATCCACATTGTACGAATAAATGTTCCCAACCTTTCCGCTAAGAAATTAATTGTAAGCATCCAGACTGCGATATGCTTTTATCGCATTTCTCGACTCTCGTGTACACGCAAGCAGCCGCAACACGCAATCAGATGATCCGTGGTTAGACTATTCAGGTAAAAAGTTAACGCATCAAAGTCTTAAAAGGGTCATCAATTATTTTAATCATCATTTATTTTCACTTCTTGGAAATACTTTAACTTGCCTTTTTGCTAGACTTAAAAAGTACGAGCTTGTTTTCACCTATGGTTTTCACAGATCCGTGGTTCTAAAATGGCGCCAGCGGAAACGATTCAGGGCCAGACATGCGCAGTAGCATTCCAACGCGTTTGTTATTGTTTACGTCCTTGAAATGGTCTATAGACACGGCGCGCGCGCTTCTCGTCCGGTGAGCGACCCCCTTTAGACATAATAAAGTAGCCTAGGCTAATTCTTAGATTAACGGATTTGTTAAACACATTTATAAATAAAACGTAATGTTCGTTATCTCTAGGCCTACATTAAATGAAAGGCCTGTCTCATAGACGCCTGCCTCAAATACAAGCCGGTGCAGTTCGGCGATTTGGGAAAATAAAAGCCCGGGCTATTATTAGAAGTTTTACAGTATATCGTGATATATATCGTTATCGGGATATGAGATGACTTCTATCGTGATATGAGATTTTGGTCATATCGCCCAGCCCTACACACAGGTAGGCATAGCTATTTTTTTAACTACGGATACTTTGGCTGCCTGTTGCTATGGTTACTCACAGCCAGGGCTGGACTGGGACAAAAAATCGGCCCGGGCATTTTGGCCCAGACTGGCCCACTATATAACACAACCGAACTTTGCACGCTCTTGAATATGTATACCAACTCCTATTAAAACCGCTAATGCCATAAGTGAATAGGAGTGAGTAAGAGTTAACCGATGAAATATCTACTAAGTTGAACTATACTCCACAGTGATGAATCCTAAAGAAAGCTATAAGCTGGGATTGCAATACCGTTTTTTCCCACAGGTTTTAGTGAAATCTGTGGTGAGTGCACCTCTGTCCCGCTAGGGGGGTTCGTCGGCATGCTCCCCCCTAAGAAAATGTTGTGCTTTTTAATGTTAAATTCATCAATCTGGTGCACTTTGAGTTAAAAATAAAGAGCTCCAACCCATATTCAGTGTGCAAATTGAACAAAGAAAAAACTCAAAACTCTTTTAGTTGTGATATAGTGTCTGTCTACATTACACTACTACATAATAATAGTTATAATATTAATCCCATGGCAGTAATAGCCATATGTTGTAAAACAAATGCACTGAAAAATAAAAGCAACTTTCATAATTAGTTTCGTACTAATTTCTATACAGAGATAAGCACATGATCTTTTATTTTGACGGAAACGGCATCGAGCTTTTATTTTGAAGAAAAATATGGTTTACAAACTCATTACTCATTATTGTCTCATTACAATTCTAATAAAATGCGTAATCGTCAAATATGCAGATGTGTAAATAATGCGTAACTGGGTAGTGGGTTCCTACATAGCCTAATGGTGTGTTCACACCGAACGCGAATTTAATTATTTGGGCGAGTAGATTATATACAAAGTCAATGCAAAGACGCAAATAGACGCATCATTCGCGCCGGGCGTTGCGCATGACGCGAATTGGGCGACGCGTTTGCCGCGAATGTCTTCTGCGCAAGTTGAAAAATTTGAACTCAAACGAATGTTCAAGCGTCTAACTAAACGCGATAGACGCGTATTTGACGCTCTATTCGCGTTCGGTGTGAACACACCATAAGTTTTGTGACAGTAGCCTAGTTCTGCTTACCACAGTTCTCTACACTCACTCATTTCTCTCCTTATCCTCCTCACTATCCTCATCAGACACTTGAAGGGCCTGTGAAGTTTCTTTTCACGCTATTTCTCTGCACATTCCTTGCGTTTCTTCTCCATCGCTCTGACTATTTTGACAGATACACACTGACACTGCTCGCTCACTCAGAGCTCAAAGGGGGAGGAGTTTAAAGATGTGATTGGACCAGCCCAGTGTCAATCAAGAAAATAACCAATGGGCTGCTGATCTACGCGTTTCATGCGCAGGTCTGTGAGAAAAAGAAAAACCTACGCTGACTTTTTTGTCCAATTACACCGGCACAAAGATCCCAGAGCCGCCAATTAAACAAAACTAAACGCAATGGGCCGCCGATGTACGAGTTTTATGGGCCGTTCAGACAAAAAAAAATTAAAAAAAATTAAGTAGGCTATGAGATGTATCGGCCCACAAAGCACGTCGGCCCACCGGGCAAATGCCCGGTATGCCCGATGGCCAGTCCAGCCCTGCTCACAGCCGATGTAGCCAGCGCATTTATTTATTAATTTCTAACGGTAAACAGTCAGTTTCACCAGAACTCCTTTACTAGGTGTCCTCTATCCCTTTTTAATGGACACCCTGCAGCCAATCAGAATCGAGTATTCACCCAGACCATGGTATAATGACAATCAGCTGTTGTTCTATTATCTTTCCATCTTTCCTTATTCCATCTTAAAGGTGCTGTATTTAACTTTTTCCCTCTACTAAAGCATACAAATACCATAATATGTTTAGAGGAAACATGCTAAGTTCACATACTCGTTTCTCTGAAAAGCACTTCTACAGCCAGTTATTTTACTGTTTCCAGGCTGGAATGTTTGTTATTGTTTTGGTCTGTGATAGTCTAGTTGCCAATTTACCAATTTTCATTGTCTATTGCGCTCGTTCCTGTTGCGTGTCTCAAACTGGCGACCTGTGTGAGCGTCGAGTCTGAGGAGGCGGGAGAAACGACGATCTCCGATATTGTGAATTGGACTGCAGTACCTGTTTCAACCACTAGTTGTCATTCTTACAGACTGCACCCTTAATATCTTTCAATATTACAATCATCTACTGCACATAATCTGCAGTTCATCATGATGGGATGTACCTGGTGTGCCTGATCCCTCTTCCACTGCTCCTGGATGCGGGCGCTCCAGCTCTGCTCCACTCGACGCCGGGTCTCGGCCCTGTAGTCCCGCTCCCACACCCCAGACTCACTGAACAGACCCCGGATCAGCTGGACACGCGACCCCGGCCTCCACGGGAACACGGTGACCCTCCACACAGACATCAGCGAGACCCCGGGACCTTCAGGAGCGCAGGAGGAGAGTGGTCACACTGGGAACTCGGACACTAAAGCGTAAGTTAACATTGTGGCCTGATGATTAATGCACATTCACCATCTCGGTATAAAATGTTCCTTCATTAAAACAGATTGTCATGGCGTTTTGTGCTCAGATGTCTGGTCTGTTAGAGAAACGAATAGACTGGGATATATTGTGGCGTAACTATAGCAACATGCCATACTGTAAGGTGGCAATAAACCTGTCCCCTTGGAAACAAATGTTTTAACACCTACAAAAACTTCTATACTGGTCACATTAAACATAAAAATAATTCACCAGCACAATCTACACAAACACAATGCCTGTAGGGAGGCAATGTGACATGTTTCAGTACAGAAAGAAGAAAGAGTTACTTTAATTGGTATTTTCTCATGAAAAAGTATTTTTATTAAAATTCATTCTAGGTCAAAATGAGTGCCATTTGGGTCCTTTATATAAATCTGAGTCAAGATTGAAATGATAAAGCCTTGTTTTTTATATCATCTTTATGTTTTAAACATTATGTTTGTTCATCTTTATTCTCTTTTAGATTTTAACTGATATTATGCATTAAGAAAAGACACCACAGGTGAATAGGGCAAAAATTGTAACTAATAGAATTTTGTATTACATGTTTAAATATGTTTAAAAAAAATCCAGAACAGAAATCTCAACATTGGATATGAAGTCAAGTTCAAAGTTCTCGTTTCATTTTGTTGACATATTAGAGTTAATGTTTTTGCAGAGGGGATTTTGGATCACTAAATATTGTTAATAGCCAGAAAAGAAAAATCAACATGTTTTTAAGAATAAAATGCGCACGAATGATGCATGAACAAACCCCTCTGGAAAAACCTTCAGAATATAGATAGGAATAAAAGTGTAAAGTTTGGTGTTTGGTGTGTGTGTTTGGTGTGTGTGTGTGTGTGTGTGTGTGTGTAAGTGTTACTGAAGTGAAGATTTCTGACTTAGGCTTAGAAAACGGCTTTTAAAGATACGTATCGTAATTGAAATCTATAATTCTATAATAAATCTATAATTAAATCTATAATTCGTAATTCTAAATCTTTAATGTTTTCCCAAATATCAGCACGTTTGCAAATGTGATAATGATTTTAGACAATTTGATAAACGATAAGTTAATAGGCTGTTAGGTGACTTGCATTGTAGACACAATATTGTCTTTTTTTCCTCCATTTTGACAATGAAAATAGTTCCAAACAGTAGAAATCATGCCATTCCACGCAGTTTCAGTTTAGTTTTTGAACGAGACGTTCTAATGAAAGACTTGACGACTCACTCAGTCACTTCTGCTTTGTCCCTGAATGAATCAGACATATTGAACGAATCGTTTGACTGATTCATTTAATCATTTGTGGCCTTCACCCACTCGCTAAAGTGACAGCTGACTTGATGATAGGGTGACCAGACGTCCCGCCGAAATCTAAGCTGTTGTCCCGAATCCGGCCCTAATTGTCCCGAAAATGATTGAGTAGGCCTATATTGTCTTGAGTCGTCCTGCAGCCCCCGCCGGCTGCAGCATCTTTTTTGTTTCTTTTTTTGAAGTTCAGAAGAAACATGACAATGTTACAGTATAAAAGGCTCCATTACTTTGTATCTTACGTTATGGCCCCGTAGAAGCCGTTTTTGTAAAAATAGGCTAACGATTGCGTCATAACACGCGACTCTCTGTCGCACAGTAGAGAAATTACCGTATAGACAGGAGGAGAAGCTCGCGGGCAATCGGGGGGACGTGGAGGCATAGAGAGTCATAAAGTTGCTCCTGCTCCTCATGGACAGCTCCTACTCACGCTCTCCGGCTCTGTGAGATTCAAGGGAATGATTCAGATTCCTCTTGGCACAGATACTAGAAGACTTACAGCTGTCAGACAGGTTGCTCACGTCACATCTCCGTCGTCAAGCTCAGTTTGAGCCGGCGCAGTCGCTCAGCCATCAGGAGGAAAGTGCTTCTAATGGGCTTCACTTTTCTCCGTTGAAGTCTATGGAGTCGCTGTGTCCATTTCTTTTACTACCAACGATTTTAACACATGGTTTATGGGATTGACTCTCTTTTGGAGCCTGCCTCTAGTGGCCAGTGGATGAAGTGCAGTTTAAGTCACTTCCGTGTGGGATTCAAGAGAGAGACCGGAAGGTTGCCGCTTGTCCAGACCATAGATATCATATAATAAAGGCTAGATGTCTTACGGCGGAGTCACTTCCGGCATCACCGTTCGGCCATCTTGTCACAGGCAGGCTCTGATGTAAGGTGAGTGATCAGCATGAACACAAATCCTCTTATCTCGCTGAAATCTTGACGGATTTTCAAACGGTTTGGTTTCTTACAAACGTTATTAACATGGCTATAATTCTGAATGCTTGAACATATATGTTATAATTATTCATATGTATGCAGTGTCATAACTACATCTCTGACGTTTATAACAAACCAAACCGTTTGAAAATCGGTAGAAAATTGAGCAAGTTATGGTTATTTAAAAGTACATGCACCATTAAAAAACAATGTTACGAGTGAGCGAGCTGCCTGTGACAAGATGGCCGCCACGTGCGGACGTCCACCTCCATTGGCCAGCAGCGCGGACGAGACAACTAGCCTTTATTATATGATATCTATGCAGGGGCGGCCTTACCTATGTTTCACCCGTTTCAATTGAAACGGGCCCCGCCCTCCAAGGGGGCCCCAACAGACCAGCAAAATCCCATTCATTTTCTCCGTCTGATTGGTGGAACTCGCGGTTACCATGGCGACGTTTACCACTCCCGCGAACGGCTTAAGCGATCTGAAATATAATATCGGTAGTGTATGTATTTATACCTTTGCCTTAATTGCCGTTAGGTTAAAATGTTATTTTGAGCAGAAAAAGAATTTTAAGAGGAAATGAAACTGAAAAACGAAAGATATCGGACAAGAAAAGAAAAGCTTTATTCAGTCTACCAAAAGTGAAGTTACCCTGCGTGAAAGGGCGAGGCTTATTCCATGATATATAATTGCATATAGTTTTAATCAAATAAGGTTGGATTATTTCTATGTTGAGCTGCCTGTTCATGAAGCTGAAAGAGCACGTAATAAAATAATATACCATTGATGCAAACCAACAGGAATCCTTGCTTTTTCTGCTCTATTATGTTTATGTTTTATGTAGGGCCCCATATTAGTTATTGAAACGGGCCCCCAGATGCTTAAGGCCGCCACTGTATCTATGGTCCAGACCCCATGAAACAGCATAAACAATTTTTCCTCAACAATTTAAATTGTGTGTGTGTAACGTATATATATATATATATATACAAAATAATGATGATTAACCACATTTATAAACGTATGTATACATATAAATATGACATTTAGATAAGTTTTCATATTTCATTCAATCACCCAGTTATCAAACAGCTGCGAATCTGTGTGACGCACATGAGGCTCTTGAAATCATGGCGAGATGTTGAGGACGAGAGTTTCTCTCTGACAGCCGCCCACAGGTTTACACACACACTCACACACACACACACACACACACAAACACTCAGGGCCTCGTGTTTGTGGAAGAGAAGTGAAGGAGATGGTCGCGTTGCTATGGTTACTCATCTTCCAATATGGAAGAATCATTGTCATATTGGACTCCAAAGACAACACGATTTTCAGTGAGATCATGAGTGTTAAAAGAGGCACGCCAGCTCAGGTCTAATGCATTTGAATGTGTTATAGCCTTACATTATCCTTAACAAAAGTATCAAGTTTTTCGGTGATAATCCCAGAATTTCTAGTAGCACACGAGGGAGACATTAGCTGTCAAATGTTTATAACTGAAGGATCACGTTCTACTTACACGACAACCGTCGACGAACAACGGGACCTGTCCCGATATATTGCGATCCTTTCCGCGTGGTCTATATTATAAATCCATTCAAAGCTTCATTCTGGTGACGCATAAACAACACACGATACACTGACATTTGACAGATTCACACCGCTACACGGGCGCCGCCATGTTGTTCAAATAGAGCAAACTTTATTTAAATCTCTATGCGCGAGGCAATGGCGCAGTTTACAGAAACACAGTAGAGTTCAGTCATATATATTTAAGCCCGTTTCCGTCATAGTTGAGTGAAAAAGTGTGATTATGTAAGTTATAATAAAGGAAATTTTCCAAATTAAGACTTAGAATCTAATTATTGAGAGAATTTCTCATAATAATGACTTAAAATAATGAGAAACTTGATGAGGTTTTGAACACACCTCTGTGGTTTTTGTCCATACAATGGAAGTGAATGGGCACCAAAACGGTTCTTCAAAGTAGGACTGTCTAGTTTGTGTTACAAAGAAGAATTGGTGTCATTTTGTGGGCACATTGGTGCATTTTGGGGGTTGTCCGGACCGGCAGTGATCTAGTATGCATCATTGATCATTAAAAAATGTGCCAAGTTCATTTGATTAGAGAATAACCACTGCCACCCTCCACACAAATGACTATTCTTATAAATCATAAGACAGATTGTTGACAGTCTATGATCATAAAGAAGTTGTGTAGCCCTATTAAGTTTCTCCATAATAATAATAATATTATAATTTCTCTTCCTCATGAGCCGCACTCATCGGGATCTAAGCACCAGTTGCCCGTGTTGATGATTATCGATTCAATTTAATTTTATCTAATGATGTGGTTTCTATAGCAAAGTCTATCGTGAATCTTCCTGAAAGTTAGGGTTTGATCATAATATGTGTCACATTCAACATATAAATGTACTTGAATGGCATATCATATCAAGATGTCACAGGGCAATTTCAAATGAATGTAAAGATATCATTTGAGTTCTTCCCACCAGAGCCTCGCTTTCGATTTCAAAATGGCGGCTGCGTGAAATCAGCGTAGGCTATAGCTTAGAATTCGCTGTTAGCCTCCGGAGCATCATACATTCATGAATGACTCGTTCTCCATATCCCAGTACAAAGTTTTGAGAAGTTTGGACATTTTGCACACAAGTTAACTTATAGATAGGCGGGCCTATAAAAGTCATAATGGGTCATACCAGATACACACACGTGTGCAAAGTTATGGTGAAGGTTCAGGAGGAGTTTGATAAAGTAGCCTATATATTTTTTAACTAATTTTGGAAGATAAAGTTTTTAAATAATCATAAAAATTAGATGTACCATTGTTCAGGCTTAAAGCAAGGATTCAGAAGAAATCTGAACTTTGATTCCGTCACAAACCGTTGCGGAGTTATTAAATAAAACATAAATTTGCTTGTTATAGTGCCACCTTGTGGCGGATTTTCACTAAATTCGGTACACATTCATTTCACAAGGTGTTAACAGATGTTAGTCATAAGAAATTTGTAATACATTTTCTAACAAAATGTCTTAATTTATAAGACATTTTAAAAAAACAAATTATGAAATTTGTAAGAAAATGTATAATACATGTATATTTATATTTATAAAGCACTGTTACCGTAGAGTTTCATACATTATCTTGCAGAAACAAACAAACACCCAAACAACAATAATAAAATTGTAGGTATTCAATATCGTAATATATGTCAATATCGTGTGTCAGGTCTTAAAGTGACAGCAGACCTTCTGTTAATCAAACATATCAATGCATTTTACATTATTCAGATACACAAGTAGCCAATAAAATCCCATGAATGCTTAATTAGGAGTTTGTGACAATATGAACACAGGCATCAGTTATCATTGTCAGATATTAATGCATTAATTAATTTAGTTAGGTTTAGCCTTCAGTTATAAAGTCATTTATAAAAAATACTTTTTAATTACTGTTTAATTTATTATTATTAATCATTATTATTATTATTATTGGGGTCTTCAATCGTTTGTTTTATACAGTATTTTTGCATTGCATTGTTACTATATTATTACTTGTACTGTACAAATATATGATTACACTTTTTGCTGCTAAAAAAAACATGCAATCATAGTGCACCAATAACCTGCTTGTTTTTGTACACCAGAAAGCAGTTTTATATGTTATTAATGTTCAAAAACACTAAAGCTCTGTAGCCTTTTGAACTGATAAAATATTTATTAAAGTGTTAGTTTCATAGTTTCAGCTCTACAAACATTGAACATAACAACACCACACACACCTTATCTCATATCTTATGCCAGTACTTATTGCTGCTTGTGGCTATTTTTTATTTGTGTATTTTTTATTATATCATTGTTGTTACATATTGAATGTTCTGAATCTTTGAAACGGACACTTAAGCATTAACATGAGTGACACAGTTTTCTGTCACGGCTGCCAGGCATGAAAATTCAGTGTTGGATGTTTTTCCCTGTTACCGTAGCAACCCTTTTATCTCTCAATAGCAGATTGTTTACAGCTGAAACATTTAGATTTGTGAAATCGGGAGTGAATCACACACAGGCTCCATTTCACACCAGACGAAACAGAGCATTGAATCCTGTGCTGTAAGGTCACTTCACCCCCGACGGCTCTGTGCTCTCCAAAGAGTCCAACGGTGAAACTGCAACTGATGATTAGATTTGTTTTGTTCATAAAGGTTGACCTGTTGTGTCTTGATTTTGTTTTGGGGCTCTACTAGAACAGGTTTTCATGCTTGAATGTAAAAAAAAGCACATTATTTTCCTCATAATCTCCATTGTTGCGGCTCCTCTCTTCCCAGTCTGTCAGTAACGCTCTGTTTACTTCCTGTCTCTATGAAGCCCCTCCTTCTGAAAAGCACACTGTGCTCTGATTGGTCGGCTGGATCAGTGTGTTGTGATTGGTCGAGCGCTTCGAGTGTGTTCGGGAAATGTCCCGTCCCTTTCCATAACCGCCAGTTTCAACTCGCTACTAACTAATAGTCCAGTCATTTTAAGCCAAAATGGGGTTCAACCAAGAACAAATTGCAACAGAAGAAAACTCAACTGATTTTGTATCCTCAATATGTCCTGAGTAAGGAAAAAAAGCAGAGAAGAATCCCATTAGGGGAAAGTTTTGAAAAAGACCCATATATAGGCTATTCATACGCCTATTCTTTCTTTTTCTCACGTGAATAGGGAAAAAAATGTAACCTTTAGATAACATCATGAAAGATACTGAGTTGATTACTTAAATCAAGAAAAACAAAAAATGTATTACAAGTTTTTTTAAATTGTTTGTTAACATGGGGAAAAGGTGCATAATCAAATTACGTATGTGCTAATTTGCATAAATAACACAAAGAATTAATAGGCGTATGAATAGGCTATATTTGGGTCTTTTTCTAAACTTTCCCCTAATGGGATTCTTCGGGGCTTTTTTTTCCCTTACTCGGGACATATTGAGGAGGCAAAATCAGTTGAGTTTGCTTCTGTTGCAATTTGTTCAACCTTTTTTCATAAAATGACTGGACTATAACTCAACCAGGCCCCGCCCCTTTATTCTGCTTATGAATTATTTAAATGAGGAATATTGTGACGTATTCGTTCCCGGAAGAAAACTCAAGACTACAATAGAGGCGATTCAGGGGCTGTGTTCGAAATCGCCCCCTACACCCTCATTCACTATTCCCTATACATCACTCCACCAATATAGTTCACTTGAGGGAGTGAAGGAAAACGAGTGAGTGAATTCACCGGAAGCGCTGCAGCTTTTGCACAGTTTGTGACGTTTAATAATCATTTGAAACTTCAAACTGGCAGCTCCAGTAGTATGGACAGATTTATCTCTCTGTCATTGAAACTATATAATAATATTGTTGAATATTAAATTAAATGGTAACCACTATTACTACTACACATGGTTAGAAGTAGCCCATACAAATAATAATAATGTAGTGAAGTTTGTGTTAGCAAACATCAGTGATTACAATACCGCCATACTGTTATACAATAACTTAATATAGAAGCTACATGCACGGATAGATGTGATTAGATCCTCAGTGTTATGAAGATCTCTTGAACTGGAAATTATAATTAGGCTATGTGAAATGCCCATTTCCCTGATCCTATTTCCTCGCTGCGGTGTCCTCGAGGGTCCTGGGCATCAGTGTGACGTTCCCTCTGATGAATGATGTCCCCTCGGTGCCTCGGGCTCGTCCAAATCTCACACGAAATCTTCCTCCCTCATTTCCTTCACTTTCCTCTTCTATTTGTCCTGTTTAGCCGTGTGCTTGTAGTGACAGATCACTATTTTATTATCTCGATCTCATGAGAAAATGTATGTTGTGTGATTTGTCCTATTTTTAGAAAAAAGCAAGCATGAAGGACGGTGCTAAACATAGCCTAACCGTCGGGCGTAAGAATAGGCTAATTCATCCAATTCGTCAATAGCTACATGCGAGTGTGTCGTCTTTTGATAAGGTTCGGGTTGTATTGAAGATATTTAATTTTGGATCAAATGTAGAGTCTCATTAGTTGACAACCATAAACATTCACCGCACTATATTCTGGAATATTGTTCATTTTCATTTATTGTTCATTAGAAACATGACGTCACAATATGTCGACCTTCATAGAAAGGGGTGCCCGCGGTTATATATAAATGTCTCATTCTAAGGTAATAAAAGCATTACGGTTTATTAAGTAAGTTCTTTATACACCACTGAAAACATAGTTATGGATGTCATATTGCATTTCTGTTAATAGATAGCCTACTCAAAATGTTTACACATTGCACCTTTAACAATCACAGATTTTAGAAACAAAGAAAGCTTATTGCAGTGGAAAAGTCAGCAATGCATGCAGCCGAGTCCATGTGGAAGGTTAAGGTTACATGTTATATCTAATCCAAGCCCTAAGATTTTTAAAAGCATCATCCAACACATCATCTATGTAAGAAGAATTGCGCAAAACATGCCCTGTGCAGAAGAGCTTATGTGTGTTTGTGATGTTTTCCATCCCTGTTCCTGTGGATTATCATGCTGACAGCTCCGTCCCTCCCCTGTGTGCCTCAGGCTCATCTCTCTGCTCTTCCCCCTTCCTGCTTCTCATTCATTAATATCACTAATTAGCGTCCGGATCATTTGGGATTCTCAAGGGAATTGGTCCTGCGCTGCATATTGCGTGTCTCTCAACCCCCGAGTCTAGCCATTTTATTCAGTCAACACCATCCAGTAAAGGTCAGGAATGTCATTTATTCAGTGTTAAGATCATTTCTCGTGGCCCTTATTAAGGGCAACATGAAATTCCAGTGCGGCAACAATATTCAACAAGAAAAGATGTGGAGCGGGACTTGATTCATCAAATTGACAGATTTGTGTAAGCTTGAAAAACAGGAAAAGGAGTTGCATATACCAGAACGGAAGGATTCGTGATGTCAGCCAGAAGAAGAGTTGTTTCTATATTTTAATAAAAGATTAAAACAACCACTTTTTTTATTATTATTTATTTTAACATGCACCGAAATAATCAAGCACAATAAAACCAAGAATGTCGCTGAAGTAAATTTGACTCTGTGGTGCTTTCCGGACTATGTAGTTTGATGTTAACTTTTTGTTAAAAAAATACAAAATAGTAACATCTCACTTCACTTTATTCACTATTATTCACTTTAACACATTCTGAGTCTAAATCAAAACCTGTTGAAAACATTCTAAAAGTAAACAGCTAAATAACTTTTTATGATTAATTATGAATATTTGGAGCAGGTAATTGGATTAACTTGATGTAGCTAAATTAAAGCTGCAGTCCGTAACTTTTTTGGGTTAAAAATTATCCAAAATAAATTGAGCTAATACATAACCAGCCAGTGTTCAAAACTCTCTGCTTGCCGTAGTTTGATTCACAACGGTAAGCTTGTAATAATGTTTTTAACTCCAGTGGTACTGGTGGATTTCCGCGGGAGATTCGAGCATGTCTTTGTGTCATTACGTCACATCTACACACACACATCTGTACACACACACATCTGTACACACACACATCTGTACACACACACATCTGTACACACACATCTGTACACAGACATTTGTACACACACATCTGTACACATAAAGAAGAGTCTCGGCTAGTAGGCTGTGAGTGTGAGGATGTTGGAGTAGGAGATTTATAGCCTTTTCTCACAGCACTTGATATAATTAAACTTATTAATTTGATGGCGGATCCAGAAAGGTTCAATTGCAGATTTCGAACAGAGATGGCGACAAAGAGGAAAAACTGTTAATATTACAATCAATTTATCAGTTCGTCCAGCGAACACTTTTGATTACTCATTGATTCTAAGAAAAGGGTATTTTTCATGGCCACAGAAAAACAATTGTTTCTTAGCATGTACAGCGCTTTGAGCATCACAAGATCAGGAATCGTTAAATTGAGTTTGTTGCAAGCAGAGAATCAGAACCAAATACTTCTTGTTTTATTAACTAAATCACAAACACAACTAATCTAAACACACAATCATACATAGGCTACATGGGTAAAATGGTAAGTGACAGAATTTAACCGGAAATTAAACTATGGTTCACGAGTTTACATGTTAATGAAATCTGATGTAATATTATAATGCGTATTTGGCTTGCTGTCCGGGGGGAGGGCTCCGAGCTCAGAATTCGGCCCGACCCCAGAGTACTCCCCCCATAACCTTAGAGATCATAGGTAACTATGAGCGGACCCAGCCGAATGTGGGGTGAAGGGGTGGTGGTGGGATGCTGAGAAATTAGTCATGAGACAGGAGGTAAGGGAAGGCTTTATTTATACTGGCTTCTTCTTGCGCTGATTGGATGATTACCTAAACATGCTCCTCCCGAAATTTGTTTACATAAAACTTCATTTCACGAGTTTACATGTTAATGAAATCTGATGTAATATTATAATGCGTATTTGGCTTGCTGTCCGGGGGGAGGGCTCCGAGCTCAGAATTCGGCCCGACCCCAGAGTACTCCCCAAAATGCCAGATAAACGGAGGACAGCGAGCGTAGAATTTAACCCCCCAAAAAGTGAAGGGTATGTATTTACCAAGGAACGAGCTTGCCAGTTGGACTGGGAAGGCTCTCGCAACGACCGACGGGAACTTGGATGCTCACGGCATCGGACGGATAAGACCATTCTGCAGTTGAACTGACAGCTCGCTGACGCAAGAATTATGCGAGCGTAAATTTGTGGACGAGTTTAACCGTTCACCCGGAGGGCTCTCGCAGCGTCCGACGGGAACTTATATGCTCACGGCATCGGACGGGTAAGCCTCGCCAGGTTGGACGGAGGGCGCCCGCTGGACTCGGTCGGGAGGGCTCGACCGGCGCTTCGAAGGGGGGCTGGGGCACGAGAAAGACCCCTCACATCCCGACGAATGGGGAGCCCGCCTGGCGACACGAGCGCGGTCGTCCGGCGACGACTAAGACGGGCAGACTCTCACTGCGATTCGAACGGGAGGGTTCAACCAGCGTTTTGGAAGGGGGACGGAACCCGGCCTTCGAACGGGTGAGTCATCGCTGCGTGCGAACGGGGGAGTCTGCATATGATTGAAAAACGTACACTATGAATATTAAGCGAGTGTGCAAGCGGCGAGCCCAGATGTAATCGGAAGGTTTGGTGTAAAACGGATGTAACTGAAATGAGGCGCAGCAGGTGATAATTATAATTAATTAGTTAGGGCTTGGTGAGCATTTCTGATGAAAAACCGGCTAGACCTAATATAGGTTTTGAAGGCATTCGATGACCAGCGACCGAGGGTTTTGATTTGTTGTTGGCAGAGACCTTTTTGAGCGGCTGTGGTAGCTGCTCCGATGCGGAATGAGTGGCTAGAGAAATGCTCTGCTGAGACGCCGGATTTGATGAGGACTGCTTTAAGATGCTTTTGGAACCAGAATCTCGTCGCTGGATGATTGGAGTCGTTAGTGAAAAGAGGGTCGAGTGGGGATTTGGACGAGGAAAGTTTATACTGCAGGTAATTAAAAAGTGCATGGTACGGTTGGATGGGAGTTTGTAGATTGAAAATATAAACGAAGTGACCTCTTTTATCTCTGTCCGTTTTGCTTTGTTTAATGAAAAATGATATGGTTTCATTATCTACGATCTGGAGGTCTGAAATGGAGGGATGGATATTTGGGTCGAATAAGGAAGTAATGGTCAGTTCGGAACAGCGGAGGAAACCGAAGAATGCTAGGATGAACATAGCTTCTAATGTATATGCGGTGTTGATGGAGTGGTATCCAAGACGGAGTGATGAGATGCATCTGGTGAGTATATCGATTGTGATTGGTTGTCTGGTATCTGGGCGCGTGGGGCGGGATCTTTGGATTCCTTTAACTAGAAGGGACGTTTGGGAGTTATTTATTGCAGGTGTAGGTTTACCGTGGATTAATTTATGGAAGAATTGAATGCCGCTTAGATAGCTTTTAATGGATCCGGCTTGGAGACCTTTAATACTATGAAGATGAGATATGAATGAAGTAACTGTTAAAAGAGAAAATTCGGGAAACGACAGGTTGTGAGAGAGGTGGAATGATTTGAACGATTTCCATGCGGTGTAATAAGTTTGCAGGGTTCTGGGAGAGACGGCTTGGAGGATGGATTCGATGGACGTGTCCAGGAGGGATTTTAGCGGATGGTTTATGGGAAGATCAGCTGAAAATAGGAGGTACTGGAGTTGGAGTGGGGTCTGCTTCTGGTGCCAGCATCCTGAACTTCTGAAAAGAGAAACGGGAGAGAGAGTCAGCGATTTGATTTTGAGCCCCTGGAACGTGATTTGCAGTTATTAAGAACTGGTCGCATACGGAGATCCATATGAGGCGTCTGAGGAGTGGCATAAGCGCAGGTGAGCGAGAACGACCTTTGTTGATACAGTGTACAGTTGCTTCGTTGTCGCAATGGATTTGGATACTTTTGGTTGACCATTCTTTCCCCCATAGGGAAGCTGCGACGACGATTGGGTAGAGCTCGAAAAGGGCAGAGGAGGCTGAAGACTGGGGTGTGTCCAGGAGCTGAGGGGGCCAGGGAGACGCGAACCAGCGTCCTTGGTAATAGCCGCCGAAGCCAATCGAGGGAGCTGCGTCTGTGAACAGTTTGATATCGAGGGGGAGAGAGATAACGTCGTCGTAAAAAAAAGTTAAGCCGTTCCACTGATTGAGGAAATTAATCCATAATTTTAGCTCGTTTTTTGACTCGTCGGAAAGGATGATCCGATCTTCCAGCCCATGAACGGATGAAGAGAGGGCTAGGAGATTCGCAATAAAGGGTCGGCCCTGTGGAATAATGCGCATCGCATAATTTAGGTGGCCCAGCAGCGAGAGAAGTTCGCGTTTTGAACAGTCTGAGCTGTCTGTAAAATTGGATGCGATTAAAATGATGCGATCGATTTTTTCCTTAGGCAGTGAGGCCTGGAATTTTGCTGAGTCCAGATTGATGCCCAAGAACTCGATGGATGTAGTTGGACCCGATGTTTTCTCGTGGGCTAACGGAATCCCTAGTTCGGCGAAAACTTTCACTATGAGGAGGTGAGCCTCGGGGATGATGTCGTGAGGTGAAATTATTAGGAAATCGTCGAGCAGATGGAGAAGATGAGGAATTGCATAATTATTGGAAAGGATCCAACATATGGCTTCAGAGAGAGTGTCAAAGATTTTTGGGCTGCTTTTGCAGCCGAAAGTTAAGCGCACGGCGAAATAATACTTTTTCTGCCAGTTTACGCCGAATAAGTGCCATGAATCGGGGTGGATTGGCATTACTTTAAAAGCAGAGGAGATATCTACTTTTGCAAGCCATGCACCTCGTCCAGCTATTTTAATCATGGTTATGGCTTGTTCGATATCATGATAGTTAAGAGAATACTCTTCGAGAGGGATGAGACTATTGATGCTCGGATATGGAGAATTATGGGGGGCTGAAAGGTCGATTATCAGCCGCTTTTTTCCAGAGAATTTCCTGGTAGCCACTCCTATGGGGCTGATGCGGGAGCATGACAGCGTTGTCTTGGGCATCTCCCTTCGTTGAAGTTCCTACAAACTTGTCTATCGGGTGCCAAGTATGGTGCTCTGATTGAAAAATCTTCTCTTGCGTGACGCGGAACGTAACTTGTGGATTATATGGCATTCTGCTCTGGGCAGGGAGGGATCGACGGATTAATTTGGGGGCATGCCGTGGTGGTATGGATTGTGGATCTGCAGATTGCGCAGGAGATATTTCTGCGATTATCGGTGTCCAACGCTCCCCAATAGGGACACTGATTCCATTGGGAAACGCGGACGGCGCATTTTGCGGAAAACAGCTTGTGGTAAGTATAAAAATGACTACCCCCGTAAGACAACGCGAGCTCCGCTATGATAGACAGATAGTCGTTCAGCTCGCGCCATCTATGGGGAAAAGACGAGCATATGATTTCTGTATAACGGCTGAAGGCAATACAGAATTCGGCTAGTGACAATGAACGTGATGTAACCTGTGAGTTATTTTTTAGAGTGACTGAAATGTCGCCGCAGTCTACTTGGCGATTGGACTCAGCCGGAGGAAACAAGGAGAGGAGAGAACCCAAATCAACATCTGCACCTGCTAGGATTTGAGCTCTGATGTTGTTCGTCACTGGAGGAGGTTCAGATGCTACTGCATTCGGAGGGGCTGGTTGAGGAGTGGCTGAGAAGAGAGAGAAAGGAGAACGCACTTGGAGAGGGTTAAAGGGATGGGAAATCGGGGCTGTGGCCGTTTGCGGAGGCATCCTCACGCGGAGATCGGCCCCCGGGTTAGGTGGAGGAGGAGGAATAGGAAGAGCATAGTGTGGAAGGGGAAAGAAATGCGCCGGCGATTGACCGGCTAACGGAGGCATCCTCACGTTAGGGTAAGCACCTGACGCTTGGGAAGGAGGAAAACTGAAAGATGTAGAAGGGAAGAAAAACGTTTGGGGATCGTGTAAGAAAGTGGAACTGCCGGGATCTAGAGTGTGAGGTACCACGATGGGAGGGGCTGAGGAGGGGAGTTGACCTGGAGGAGGTTGGCGCCCATCCGTGACTGGTTCCGGGGCGCGGCCCAGGCTAGCGGAAGGTCTGTGACGCCGTGGCGCGGGGGCAGAGCCTAGCGCTGCAAGTGAGGAAGGAGGTACTGCGGGACGAGCGATCGGGGCCCGGCGAGCCTTGCTCGTTCGAGCCGAAGGAATTGGAGCTGAAACAGAAAGGTGAGAAGATTGTAAGGTGACATATAAATTAAATAATTCTGCTTTTTTCATCCTGCGGGAGAAATTTGCATCAGAATTAATTAGGGCTTGTCTTAGCCCCTTAACTGTCCACTTCCCTATGGGAGGGATGTTAGGGGGAGCTGGAAGGTGGGAAGGCGCGGAGGAAGATGATGAAGATGATGAGTTCCTCGCTGGCAGTGGTGAGGGGAGTCTTCGGCGCCTTGGAGTATGCGGAGAGGATCTGGAGGGCCGACGTCCCCTGGTTGAGGATGGAGGCTTGATGTTGCTGTTGGCTGCTGGAGAAGGAAGGGTTGCTGGATCTGCATTTTGCGGTTGAGATGACTCCGTGATGAAAGATTCGTCGTCGGAGGGGAAGAGCTCTAACTCGGACATGACTGCACGGAGGCGGAGTCAGATACTGAGAAATTAGTCATGAGACAGGAGGTAAGGGAAGGCTTTATTTATACTGGCTTCTTCTTGCGCTGATTGGATGATTACCTGAACATGCTCCTCCCGAACTTTGTTTACATAAAACTTCATAAAAGATTAATTTTACTGTGAAAAGAACCATCAGCTTTCTTCTTTCAAAGCACTTCATTAGGAGGCGTCTCCCGCTTATTATCAAACCTCTATTTAAAATGTGCGATACTTGCTTCTCCCTTGCAGTGGAAGCAGTGTGTGACGTCTTTGAAGATCTCATTGGTTCCAGGAGTCGATGGTTGGAGCAAAGCTAAAAAAATACAATTGAAAAACTTCAACTATTTTACTATAAAGCGACTCTGCAGTGTGTTTATGTTTTGACTCGCGTCTGACCTCGACGGACTGAGCGGAAGAAATGAACCGGAAGATTTTCGAATTAAAGAAGGCGGAGCCTCAGAGCCACACCCACATATTACATCATCACCACGGGCCACTGCTAGATTTGAGGTGTTTACCAGCCGGAGTGACTTTTAGGAAAGGATTACTTTGGCAAGCTGTTTGAAAACTAATTCCAAATTAACTTAGTTTTGGCCTGATTTTGTTCTAAATGTACGGAGCCCCCCTAGTCCCACTTTGTCAAAAAAATTTATTATAACTATCTCGTGGCCTCAAGATAAGTAACTCGTGGCCTATCTTGAGGCCACGAGATACTATCTTGAGGCCACGAGATAGTATCTTGAGGCCACGATATAGTATCTTGAGGCCACGATATAGTATCTTGAGGCCACGATATAGTATCTTGAGGCCACGATATAGTATCTTGAGGCCACGAGATACTATCTTGAGGCAACGAGTTACTTATCTTGAGGCCACGAGATAGTTATAATAACAAAGTGGGACTAGGGGGGCTCCGTATAAATGAGACACGGTGATGGAAAAAATATGAGATAGGAAGGGGAGAAAATGCATTCGAGTTCAATCACAAAAGTTTTGCCTTCCCCTGAGAAACTTTGCGTTCACTCGCAAAACTTTTGCCTTCACAATTTTTTTTTTTTTTTTTTTTAGCCAATGCAAAGATAGAAAACTATCGCGTGAGCATGTGAAAGCCTGTATATTTTTATTTTTGGAAAGGTCCCTTTAGGGGCTCCAGTCCGTACTAAGTTTCTTGAAGGAACGCAAACATTTTTTTTTTCATTTTGTCTCATACTTTTCCATCACCATGTCCCTTTAGGGGCTCCATATTAATGACGTCACACCAGTTTGTTCTTTGATTTCGCCTTAAAGTTTATTGGAGCCTTAACACTACACTGTAAAAAATAAAACCGTAATTTTTACGGTAAAAAAACGGCAGCTGTGGTTGCCAGAACTTTACCGTCAAAAATACGGTAGCAACGTTATTGGTTTTACAGACTTAACTTAAAATTTACAGTAATAAACCGTATTTCATTATCTGATATAATGTTAATTTACCAACCTATTGAAGTATTAATATCTGTTTTGTACCACTGTAATACACTGACAACCAACAATCATCACAGCACAACATGAATCAAAGCTCATCATAGGCATTCTTCCACAAGAAGATTAATACTTTATAAAGAAGCTGCACAGTGTGATTCACACAAACATTAAACACCATCATGGTAACACACATGAAATTATAAAAATGCAATAAACATTAATTTAACAACATTAAATGTAACATAAAACCCTAATGTACATAACTGATTAGAAAAAAAAACAGGAAAACTATGAGGAAACAGTTATTTCAACAAAAATACATAAAATGTGAAGTGTCACGCAGGGAATTGTGGGAATGTCAATTTACGGTTTTTCACTGTATATTATACTATGAGTTGTTCTATTTTACTTTAAAAAACTGTAAATGTAACGCTATTTTACAGTAAAATTACATTAAATATACCATGAGATTTATCACAGTTATTTACCGTATGTAGTACGGAAACTTTCTGTTAACGAATTAACAGTTTTGCACTGTAGCATTTTTACAGTCTTTTACCGTTAAAATCACGATTATTTTTTGTTAATTTCCTCATTTCAGTGTTTGAGATCTGTGCCGCAGACAGCAGACTCTACACGGTGACAGAGGTTTTCTGGTGTCTGTGTGTTGACGGGACAGTGGAACAATCTGTCTTTAGCGGCACGAAGGAAATGCAAGACCTGGAATCAATGAAACATCTAGAGCCTAATCTAAACAGGAACTTGAACCGGCGGGGGAAAAACAAGACAATTGACAGCAGCCGATACCTAATTACAGTGTAAATGTGTGTTTTCTTTTTTTTTCTTCAGAAAGTGGGGTTCTTCAAAAAGCCAATAGGCAACTCAGAATCTCTCTCTCTTTCCTGATTTTAAAAAGAAATATTCTCTAATCTTTCATACATTCTGCTTTGACAAAGGAGGCTTTTATCTCGGTCCCATTAGCATTTTTGGCACCGGAGCAATTTACATTTTTATAGCATAATTAATGAACAAGAAAGTCATTTACATTTTCCTCTGTTCACTGCCACATTGTGTGGAGCATATTTTTTATTTCCGTGGCCAGTATTTGGGAATTTGGAGGGTGTGAAGGAAAGGGATCGGCAAGGTGAGAGGACGTTCTGCTTTAAAATCCAGCATGAGTTCATCTTTCAGCTGCAACTGGAGGTAATGTGTCCATCACATCAGCACATCAAGCACTAATCGAGCCATTTAAACATCCCGAAAGAAAACTACTCATGCGTTTTTCATATAAAAGCATTTAGCCTTTATATTTGTCATCTTGCAAAGACAACACGTTGTACAATTCTTATTAATGTAACAATATCATTCAAATATTCTTTACTTCAGAATCTGATGATAAGCATATCGTAAAGAAGTTCATTGTAAAGTGAATGAATCAGTGCGGAGCTTCACGTGACTCATGCATCACGTGACAGGTCTATATGAATATTCGGTGAGATGTTCCCTCAGGATGCAGGAGTGTGTCTGAACTGAAAGGCGTCACATGATGCGAAACAAGTGTTAATTTAATACAATACAAACATTCATTCAAAGGTTTATGTTGGTAAAACTTCAGTAGGCCTACTCAGTCTGAACTTGTTTTTCAGCAGTCTCATTAAAATTAATTTAGATATTTTTGAATTGTAAAAGACAAAAACAATAAGGCTGAAACCCTTGAACAAACTTAGTCTGATATTTTATTATTTGTATTGATTTAAAAAAAGACTATTAACGAACTTCTGTTTGAAATTATGATATAACTAACAGACCATTTTGTTATCATGAAAACCATCAAACAAGAAATGATAGAGGACCCCTGTAGACATGCAAATAAATATGATTACACCAAATTACATTTTTAAAGTCATTTAATCAAAACATGAAAACATTATCAAACATAAAAAAACACATTTTTGTCCCTGATATACCCAAATATTAGGGAAATTGGAGCCAGTCACCATGCTTTTTTATTCCAATTAATATATTTTAGCAGCACATATTAAAGTTTATTTAACACAACAAAAAGCTATTGAACATTTCTGCCAGTTCAGTTACGGGTCATTTAACGCACGCTGACCTTTTGTGACCCCTCTTTGTGTCATATGTCAGACAATTCACCGTTGAAAGTCACTATTTTCAGCAACAATTAAACAATAAACCAAATATGTAATACAAATGTAAAGGATACCATTGTTTTTGCAGAGAAATATTTACAAATATGAATTTACAACATGTGGCAACTTGCAACACAGTTCAGCCTATTTTATCTGAATGTATTTAAGTGTGCTTTTATTGTGTTTAATAAAAACTGATCACTCAACCGATATTACAAAAATAAGTTGATAAAAGATAAGATAAGAATCAGTTGCTGTTGGAAACCAACATGCAAAATACTCAGTTACTGAGATGTACTATCATTGATGGGTCCTTTATGAACTTTTAACATCTAGTAGTTAACTTTCAATTCCATAAAAGGTTCTTTATAAAATGTTCTTCACACTAAGAAAAAAATGGTTCTTTTAAAAGAAAGATTATTTGGGGAACCAAAATCCATGGCATCTCTGTAAAAAGTCCCCCTTTGGGTTTTTTTCTGTCATACATATATATATATATATATATATATATATATATATATATATGTATCACAGAAAAAAACCCAAAGGGGGACTTTCCAAAGGAATGTTTTTTCCTTAATTTATTGGAATGGTACAAAGCTTGGTAAAGGTGCTGTGTACACACACACACACACACACACACACACACAAATAAATAGTCACACTTTTACTGTTTGCAGTCAAAAATGAGCGCATTGGAAATGAATGGGAGACAAATTTCATCTAGTGGAAGCGTTTGGTATTGCGCACAAACAAAATCTGAAAGCTCATTTTTTGAGATGTCAACCTCAAATTTGGAACACAACTTGTTTAGATTTTTGGCTTTGATTTTCTCACAGCTTTAGAGTTAAACTAACTAAATAAAAACATATTTAAATAAAAATGTAAAATTGCATTTTCGTGTATTTTTCATTACAAAAATGTAAAATTTTATAACTTTTTTAAAGTTCCCCTTTTAAAAAAAAATATTTTTTCACTTCAGAAATAATCTGCCAAGTGTTGTCTTTAAAAAGAGACCAAACTTCAGTCTGCTCCAAAGCATTCAAGATGTATGACAGTTTAAGTTGGAAATGGTCCATGCTCAAAAAGTGAATAAATGGATTTTAACCTTTAACTTAGTACCATAAAATCCCCTAGAAATACAAAATATTAAATAAAATAAAAAACATTGTCGAACTACAATCATTTCAGTGAAATCTGTCATTTTTGACTGACACGCAAACAGTACCAGAGGGTTAAAGAGTGTCAATCTTCAGTGTGTGAAATGATCTTTCTGAACCCACGTGATCGCCTTCTGTCATCTGAAGTGCACAAGTTGTCTCTGCTGTGATGTGGAGCCTCCTACCCCTGTAGACGAGCAGAAGCAAGCAGTGAGGTGAAGGAGCAGAACTCACTGTCACTGACGCGCAACCGTGCGCTCGGTCACTGCGCTCTCCGGAAGCGCACAGGACACACGCGTAACTGATGGAGCGCGTACATGACGGACTGCTCGGCAACCACCACGGAATAAAGAGCGAGTGCGAGACCACCATGCGCCTGGAGGAACCGCGCGGTCTGCCATGCTGAGCATCTCCATCACTCTCCTGCTGGCTCTGAGCGCTCCCGGCCGCTGCGCACACAGCTGGAGCGACGAGGACCTCCTGCTGCCGCCCGTCAACTCCTCCGGGAGGTTCGTGGCCAGTCTGGAAGTGGATGTGGGCTACTCGAAGAGATCCGTGGAGGAGCCCGAAGCCTCCTCGACGTGCAACGTGAGCGTGGAGAGACTCCCCACCAAACTCATGGCGCGCTGGGACAGCAACTTCGGCTTCCAGTGCGACGTGCTCATGTACACCACCAACAACCACGGCAAGGCGTTCTTCTCCGCCGCCTTCAACCGCGCGATCTCGCCGGTGTACATCGAGCACCTGGGCATCACGGGCGGCCAGCAGGAGTTCCGACTCTGCGTGGGATGCGGGCTGTCCCGGTACCGGAGATTCAGGCGGGGCAGGTCCGAGGGTCCGCAGACGGGCGACTCCGTGCATTTCTGCTGCGTGGATTTCGCTTTGGACGAGCTGAAGGGGGATCGAAGCTGGAGGCTCAACCGCAAACCCATCGAATCCACTCTGGTGGCTTGTTTCATGACTTTAGTCATCATTATATGGAGCGTCGCTGCCCTCATATGGCCAGTTCCTATAATCGCGGGATTCCTGCCCAATGGAATGGAGCAGAGAAGGCCGAGGTAATAGAATAGAAATTAGCACCTTAATCTACAAGAAAGGAGTTCCTAAATTAGTTGACTTGCCAAACATCTTATGCTTATAGTGGCAAAACATACATTTGCTTAAACTCTCGTGTTTGAAATGGCTAACATCTCCTGGATGGACTGAGATATTTTACTACTATTTGCTTTTTTAAATTGATTGTAATAGAAATGCATTATATGTCATATTCAGATGTCATTTCAAATGTTTGTAATGTTTTTATCTTAAGATTGCTGACTGATGTCAAGTGTTTATAGCGTTGGAATTAAAATATGGAGTGTGTCTCAGGAAAAAACAAAACAACACAAAGCTCTTTACAATGTGTGTAAATGCATTTTACGACTGTAGTTAGTCGGTAGATTACTACAAAAACACAGATACACTTAAAAATAGAGTTTCTTTATTGGCATTGATGGTCCCATGAAGAACCTTTAACATCCAACCTTGGATAGTAAACAAATATTCTATATAGATTATTATAATGTTCTTCACACTGAGAAAAACTGAAAGTTTCTTTTGAGGAACCCAGTTTTTCTTTTGTTAATGCAAAAAGGAGAAGAAAAAAAAACTTTTGAAACCTTTATTTTTAAGAGTGTTGCACTTTCAAAAGTGTGATGACAGATTTCTTGTGTTTGCATTTGTTTATGTAAATAATAATAAAACGTAAGTGACATTAATGTTGAAAACTCAACTTTAGCTTGAGCGATGAGGTGACAGGCAATCCGTTTGTAAACAATGAAGTGAACAAATTTGTATAAGGTTTATACTTTGTAGATCTGTCATAATTGTTATTTGTAGTATCAATAAATTCATAAAATATTCCTTTGAGGAGGTTTTGTAGCAGGTCTCAATAGAGGAAGATTCACTCGTTTTTTTCTTTCTTTCATTACTCACAGCAAGGATACAAAATCTACAACAAAAGTACAAATATAGCTGAAAGGCAAACAGTCTCAAGCACCAAATCTAGCTATATGGGAGCTTGACACACGTCTTTACAAATATTATGTGTTTTTACTGCAAAGTCATATTGTGAGTGTGCTAAAAAATTATGGTAATTACCAAAGTGATTATTGAATTTAAAAAAAAGCCATTCAAACTGATGGATAAAGATCAGACCTAAGGATTTATAATTCTCTTGAGGTCAACAAGCCAATAGCTCCTCATCTGTCAATCACATTGGAATAAATATATGCCCTCTGCGTTATAGAAAATGATCAGGATCAGAAATTAATAAAACATGAAGTTTGCTTCACGGAATGTAATTAGACATTACGATCCACACCACAAATATATCCTGAATCTCCACAAGTAAATGAACCAAAATTATTTTCAGAAAACTATAATGACGGACATATTTTTATTTATAGAAATAAAAACTAAATTGTTTATGATAACAAATTCATAGGAATTAAGAACTTTGAAGCTATCATGTAATGCAGAGTTATTAATACATTTATTATAGAAATATTCTCACCAAATTTGCTACACAGTATTGCCACGTTACGGTTATGAGGGACGATACTGATATGAAATGGTATGAAGGGGAATATATATATAATATATAATATTATGAATGAAATGTACAGTTCCTGTATCAGTATCTTTATAGCCTTAGTCGGTGATATGCCACAAGCTTTCAAATAGTTCAATGTAGACAAGCAAATGGTTGCTGTGGTGATGAACAACAATATATATATATATATATATATATATATATATATATATATCCCGTATCTGAGGTTATCACTTAATATTGATAATAAATTTGCAGTTTCTCGATCTATTCACACAGGCACTCCAGGTTACTTTTTCACACACCCCATAATGAACGCACGACGTGTCCTTTCTTCTTTGTTAACTAATCCGAGTGTAGTTTATACAGTACAATACAAAAAATATTTATTTATAAAGCACATTTAGAAACAACCAAGGCTGGCCAAAGTGCTGTACAGAACAGAAAATAAATAAATAAATAAAACCACCAATAAAGAAACACACAAAAATAGATAAACAATAATCATCCCTAATTTTTTTTGTTTTTTTTTACCTTTATTTATCCAGGTAAACTGTTTGAGAACCACTTCTCATTTACAACCATGACCTTGCCAAGAGGCTACAAGAATAAATAAGAACATACTGTACAGCTGTACATAGTCAAACACATAACACATAGAAAAAGCAACTAAATTAAAAAAAGATAGACAACAAAGGGGAAAAAGAAAAGAATAGAGTGCTTAAATATATGTGTATAAATATGGTTCATGATTGTCAGCAGGAACAAGAGTAAACTATGTGATTTTCGAGGTTTTGCTTAAAGGTTAGTTAGTTAGTTAAGCTTTATTATCCCCCATGGGGCAATTTAGTTTACAGCCAGCAGACACATACAACATCGACACAAAACAAAGAACACTTTCTAAAACAATACATTAAATATATACTCATACACTCATTCATTTAAAAGACTAATCGCTCTGGGGATCATGGACTTCTTAAACCTGTTGGTGTTACCCCGTGGAACTTTATAACGGCGCCCGGAAGGAAGCAGTAAAAACTCTTGGCACAACGGATGAGATGGGTCAGCAATAATAGCCTTAGCCTTCCTCAAACATCTGACCCTGTACACCTCGCTTAGGTCATTTAAGGCAATTCCAGCAATCTTACTACACACTTTGACAACATCATTAAGACGGTTCTTTTGCTTCTCCAAGAGAGAACCGTGCCAACAGATAAATGAAAAAGTAAAAATTGATTCAATAAAACAGGAATAAAAGATTTTCATAAAAGTAGTATCCAGGTTAAAATTTCTAAGTTTCCGATAAAAGTACATGCGTTGATGAGCCTTCTTGCAGACAGCATCTCCCTGCGACTCAAAACACAACTTATTGTCAATGACTGTCCCCAGGTATTTGTAGTTCTCTACCTGATCCACAGCCTGGCTATTGATAAGAGCAGGAGGAAGAGACACAGGTGACCTGCCAAAGTTGATGTACACTTCTTTAGTTTTGTTTACATTAATGTTTAGAAAGGCAGTTCCACACCACTCAAGAAAATCTGATAAAACAGGACCATGCTCACAGTCTTTCTGACTTAGAAGTGAAACAATGACAGAGTCGTCAGCAAACTTAACAACATGACGACCTGGATAGCTGCTCTGACAGTCATTAGTATATAGGACAAATAAAAGTGGCGACAGTACACAGCCCTGCGGAGATCCAGTTGATGACCAAAGAACATCCGGTTGGATCCCATTGACCCTGACTCGCTGAGGCCGCTCTGTTAAGAAGTCCATCAGCCAACTGATCAAACCTGGGTCAATGTTGAAGTTTTGATTCAGTTTATCAACTGAAAAATCAACAAAAAGCAAACGGACTAGAGAACCTGCCCCTTCGAGATGTTTAAAAACCAAATTTAAAAGTGTTCCTGTGGCATCATCCACACCTCGACCTGGTCTATAAGCAAACTGTAAAGGATCCAGTCTGTCCTGCAAATAGTCCATTATGGCAGACTTCACCAGTTTTTCAAACGATTTCATCACCAGAGAAGTGAGTGCTATAGGTCGGAAGTCATTCAGTAGCTTTGGGGCTTTAATTTTTGGGACTGGCACAATGATAGAGTCTTTCCAAAGACGAGGGACCCTGTGCAACTGCAGTGATAGTTGAAAGATGTATGTGAAGATGTCCGCCAACTGCACAGCACAGGTTTTAAGAAGTCGTCCTCCAATGTGATCAGGACCAGGGCTTTTCCGCTCTTTGACTGATCTAAAAGCTTTAATGACAGCACATTTATCGATGTGAACATTAGGGGGAGTACAAGCATTATCCTTAAAAACAGACACCGCTTTACTAAAATTATGCTCATCATAACGATTAAAAAAACCCATTAAATTCATTTGAAAGTTGTGAGTGATTTATCCCATTAAGTGAGACTACACTCTTCTTTGTTGGCATCATATTTTTCACACCTTCCCATGCAGGGCGTGCATCACCTACACTCAATAAGTTTTCAACTTTATCTTTGTAAGCGAACTTTGCGAGTTTAAGTTCTCTCTTAACTTGCTTTGAGAGCTCCCTGTATTGTTGCGTGTCTCCTTGATTAAAATAAATATTCCTCTGATTAATCAGTTTCTTGACTGATTTTGAGACCCACTGTTTATTATTAGCATAAAGTAAACGGGATTTCTTGGGGACAAACATATTTTCACAGAAAGAAATATAACTAGAAACCGTTTCTGTTAATTCATTTATATCCGTGCAGGAATTCTTAAAAACGTCCCAGTCGGTATCAGCGAAACATTCTTGTAGATCCTGCACCGATTCATCCCACCATGGTGAATGTGATTTCACCAAGTACCACATGTTCCTGGATCAACATCTTTGTTGATCCTGGATCAACTTTCCAATCAACCAATCAGATTTGAGGGACAAGTTTACAGTTTATGTCAAGGCTTAGAACCATGGTGAAGTACTTAAACATCAGTGTTATTCACCTATCATTACCCTCTGATTTTAGGGAAAAGTTATGGGTAGGGTTAGGTTTAGGGGTAGGTATTGGGTAAGGACTACATTTTGGGACAGGAATGTTGATCCAGGATCAACAAAATATGTTGATCCAGGACCATGTCTTACTTGGCAAAATCACGGTGACCATCCGACCATACCGGCACCAGAGTTCGCTCAGGCTTGTTCCTCTTCAGGACAGTTTTGTATGTCGGAACAAGATAAACAACACTGTGGTCGGACGCACCAATAGGAGCTCTCAGGACTGATTTATATGCTCCTTTAACTGTCCCAAAACAAAGATCCTGACACTTGAAATGCCGAGTCGGACAAGTGACATATTGAAAAAAGTGACCAAGCGCTTTCCCGGGTTTACAGGGGTTAAAATCTCCCATTAAAAAAAACGGCGCATCCGGCGCTCGCGCTTGAAAACTCTGCACTTTTTGGGTCAGGATTTGAGTTGCGATGTCAGCGTTACCCCTGGGATGAATATAAACCACAGTCCCAAATAGTTGTGGAAATTCCCTCGGCAAATAGAATGGCCGTAGCGACACCGCTAAAAGCTCAATGTCTGGTGTACATAAGGACTCACGAATGATGACTGTACTGCACCAGCGTTTATTAATGTATAAACATAAACCTCCGCCCAGTGACTTACCGGTCACCGCGGGGTCTCTGTCAAGACGAAAGGGTGCTCCAAAGCCATCAATTTCCATATCTTCCTGGGAGACGTGCTCTTTAAGCCATGTTTCTGTGAAGGCGAGGATGCACGGGTCCCGATACTCCTCCAGAAACCTCACGTGTGCTTGGACTTCATCCACTTTATTGCGTAGGGACTGCACATTTGCTAACATTATAGAGGGAAGGGGGATTCTGCGGTGACCAAGTCTTTTGAGCCTTTGCCGTACACCTCCACGTCTCCCTCTCTTCCTCCTTGCCCGTGGCGGTATCCAGCTCTGGGTCCCAGGCGTGATTGGGTCCCGAGAGGTTCTCGTAATAGGCCGAGAACCTCTCGGAATAGAGGGTATGCGCATGACGTCACCGTTGGCCGGAGTGAATGCGGTCACGCCCACAAGTGGCAAAAAGACTGAGCGGCAGCATTTGTTTTCAGCGTGAATGCCGTGAAAATCACACAAAACACATCTAAAACGGGAAAGAGCTTTGCGATTGACTGTACAACTAGATTTGACCAGAAATCTGAGGTACTGTATGTTTTTACAGACTGCAAAAAGCTACAGAACAGACTATATTCTGCATAATTGGATGTTTTTAAATAAACACTGACAAAAAACTATATAAGTTTTAGGGCTGGACGATATGATGATATACAGTATAACATTAATGTAAGTGATCACTCGGATTTAGACCTATCTATATTGTATTTATATAAAACGTTTACAGGCAAATTGTCTTCATTTATTTCCCCGGCGTCGAAATCAGGCACATATAAATGTCAGGAAACACGATTCCTGGCTGCATGTCAATATCCATGGATCACTGGATCTTTGATAAGTTGTAAGGAACACTATATTGAGTCCAACTTTTAGTTTAAACTGATAATAGTTTGTTTTACTCGCGTTAACGCAGTTTCCCCTATTAACTCCAGTCACGCAGCAGCTCTTCTGCCACTCAGTCCCGCTGAGGGGGGCGTGTTCCGGCGGGGAAGTGACGTTAATGCATTCCCTCTATAGCTGTAGCCAGATAGCATAGGCTTTAGTGTGTGCTGGAGGCGAACAACAATGCAGCTGGAGATAGATGTTGTTATTTTGCTGTAAATCCTGTTTCAAGAAACCGTCACAGATCTAGGCTGAAAACCAGCCACACTGCAGCAGATCCCTGGGTTGTAGTATGAAGATAGGCCTCAAACCAAATAATAGGCCAAGAGCTCACAAATATAACAGGGTAGCTTAAATGAAGGCACTGTCTGGATTATGTCAGTGAGAGGTGCTCTAAAAACCTTTAAAATTTTAAAAATGGGCAAACAAAGATCAGACAGAAAGACATGCAGCCATCTTGGAAAGGGGGCGGGACTTTTTGACTAAATCAAGGAGTATTAAGATCCAAAGAGAATAAATAGGTCTTTAAACAAGATTTGAAGGTGGAAACAAAGAGAGCTAATCTGATGTAAAGAGGAAGAGTGTTACGAAGTTTGGGGCCTCGATCACCTCATGTTTTAAGTCTGGATCTAGGCATAATGAGTAGACAGTGATCACTGGATCTCCGAGATCTATAGGAGAGTACGGACAGGGTAGATCGGTCAGGTACTGAGGGGACAATTTTTTGAGAGCTTTATAAACAAATACAACTTTAAAATCAATTCTACATTTGACAGGTGCAGTGTGGATAAAATAGGGGTGACCGACTCATGCTATGTGACCGGTCCTGGTGAGGAGACTGAGAGACACCAAAATAAAGTGAATTACAATAGTCTAGACGAGTTGTTACGAAAGCATTAATCACTGTTAGAAAGTTAATCTGGGATAAAAAGGGTTTCACTTTAGAGGTTTCACTTTTCGACTTGTCAGGTTTATAGTCCTATCTATAGGGGCTTTCGCACTGGATAGTTCTTGGAACTAACTACCAGGATGGTTCCCCTTCCCCGAGAACTAATGGTTCCCCCTAGGAATGTTTTCTGGTTGCATTCGCACCGCCTAGGAACTCTGAAGTGACTTAACTTGTTGTTGTGACTTTTATTTTGACGGCGCTGAGAAAGTAAACAAACAATACATTCTCCGTGTTCATTAGTATACGATCTGTCTAACAGTCCTGTCTAATATGTTATTAGATAGAACTATTATACATAGAAAGTAGATAGTAATGAAAAGTTGGTAGCGTATGCCGTGTGGTTGATGTCCAGTGTTGCTAGCTGAGCATTGTTCTCCTCAAAGTTGCGTTGGATTTTCTCCTCAGCGTAAAGCTTAAGAGGTCCATCTATCACTGTTTTCCATGTTCGTAGAGTTAGTTTGTGGTGTAAATATATAGGCTATAGTCTGTGTGTTTACACAGCCTTTTTTTTTAAATGGCGGGTGCTGGTGTTTTGCGTGCGTTCGGCCAATCAGCGTACACTAACATCACGGATAGTTCCTATAGCGCTGGTTTAGACCCTACTCTGAAGTAGTGAGCTCAATTAGTTTCTCTGAAAGAGCTCCTAGAACTAAAATAGTTCCTAGTTCCTGCGGCAAATCTGACCAACAGCTTAGTTTAGCTTAGCCTCAGACACTTTTAGAGCAGAAAAAATAACGAAGAAGACAAGAGGGGAATTAAATTTGTGGCACACCAAGACATTTCTCCTTATATAGAACATGTTTGCCATGAAGAGTTCTGTAAAACTGAGTAAAGAAACCCTGGGGCTCATCAAACCTTTATTTTCAACCGTTTTTTTTTTATTTTTTATCCAAAACCAGCCAGCAGAGTTTTGTCTGAAACCCAAAATCAGTTAACTTAAAATCTTCTATCAGCTTGAGAAGAAGAGAGAGGAAGCTTAAACTTATGGTTAAACGTCAGGTTAAACTTATGACTAAAAACTGTTTACTAATAATCTGAAAATGATCATTTTCACTGTTTTTGTACTTCTTGTTCTTGTATGTGACACATTTAATGTGAAGTGAGAAGAGTATGTGAGTCTTTGGAAATGCAGTAATAACAATAGTCAAATATTAAAAATGGTTAAACAAATGAAGATATTAAACATGACTCTTAAATGGCCAAGTCAGGTAAGCTTTCCTTGTGACTCTTTCCAATGCAGATTACAGAAGAACACAAGCATTCATGTGATTTACCAACAAAACCAGTTGAAATAAGACATGATGGAAACTCAGAAGGGAAGAGCAGGAGACTTGGATGTATTCTGAGCATGTGCTGTTGATCAAGTCCAGTTAAATAGAATGAATAGAGTTAAAGTAACCCACCCAGACTCGTGTCACCAGTCTCATCAGCATAGGACAGGGCCTCCAAAAGCCAACAAAGACAAACGGTGAGAGTCTCAGTAATCAGACTCATCCGACTTACAATAAAGTGAACAGGATTTGGCAAAAAACTTCTTATTGAAATATCTGCTCAACAGAATCATACATCCGATGTCATCATAATCAGTGGTCTCAAACTCAGCTCTGGAGTTTCTAGAGATCCTGAAAGCCTTGATCAGCTGGACCAAGTGTGTGTTAGTTTAGGGTTGGAGTTTCAGACCATTGCCTTAATGCTAAATACAATATACTTCACCTTAATTTTTCATGCGATGTTGATTCTTAAATTTGTAATCCAACACATGATTAAAATTAAATAAAGCCATTGGAGGGAGCGATTGATAAAAACATAATTTAATTACATTACTTTACATAGCCAGACAATCAGAACCGTAATAATTCAACTCAAGTTGTGCTGTGACACTAAAAAGTCTCTTATTTCCACGGATCCTTAATAATCCGAATTTGAATGGATATTGTGAAAATCGATAAACTGATAATGTCACACAGCGCCTTCTAGAGGACAACGGCTTTGTTGCTGTTTTGTAAAAAAAAAAAAAAAAAAAATTCATATACAGAATTATATAGTATTTTTCTTTATAAGTGGACAGAAATGGATAGTATTATAATAATACTATCCATTTCTGTCCACTTATAAAGAAAAATACTATATAATTCTGTATATATACATACATACATATATATATATATATATATACAGTATATGTATTATTTTTTTTACAAAACAGCATAAATAGAAAAATACTAAAGAGGTAAATCTTGTCAAGAGAATGTCTTTTTTTTTTCTAGGCTCCTAATTTCAGCTCTTTTGATAGATCAATATTTTTTATGACTAGTCTACGTTCTATATAATTCTATAATATTCTAAACCTGGTTATCAATAAAATAAAATGCAATAATGAACGATATATTTAAATAATATTTTTAATTTATATTAGATATCATTTAAAATCAAAATTACAACTTTAAGTAGGCTATTATTCACAAGATAAGTCTCTTGTGGCCAGTTCTCCCGCTTGCCGACACTGATGGGACCATAGATGGGAACGGCAGCCGACACGCGGTTTTAACGGGTACTGTAGCCTTACTAGTTCAGGGATTCACCTGGATCACGGCTGGAAGTCTGTCGCAAACCAGGAAGCCGTATTGTCTGTGAGGAGCAGTGGAAACTTTTTTTGCGGTCATTCCTAGACCATTCCAGGAGTTTACTGTAGGCTATAATAAAAAGTCATGCGATTTTGGCGGTTCACGTGCTTTTTGCTTCTTTTGGGTTTTTTACAGTCGTCATTCTCGGAGCTCACAGCCACAGGTAACAACATATTCACCTCAGCTCAGTCTAACTTTCACAGTTAGTAGGCTATACTAGGCTACTATCCATTTCGATACCCTGTATCTTACTTTTTAATATGCCTTTTCACTTATGAAATTAATAAAATACATGGGTTAACAATGTGTTTGATTTACCCATATAACGTTAAAAGCAAGACTGACCGCAGGTTGTAGGATTCTTTTTATTGTATTGGCTAATGACAAATTTCACTTGGTGTTTAAATCTCTTTTCATACAAAACATGGAGTGTGGTGGAGACGGTTAACGTGTTGCTGCAGCATCTAAAATATAGTTAGGGCCAAAGCCCTGAAAGGATTAGGATTATTCCCTTTTTTTTTCCCTGTTGTTTTTTTTATTTTTATTTTATTTATTTTTTATTCAATGCCACAAGAACAGAAGTATCACATATTCACAATATTACATTAACTGCCAGAATTTTTTTTTTTATTATATATATATTTTTTTACATAAAATCCAGTGTTTTCAAAGCATTACATGTTTTCATTGCTTTTTTGTTTTTAGTTTGTTCCAAAAGATGTACATATAATTTAAAGTCATTTATAAAATGTGGAAAATTTGGTTTACCTTGAGCCCACTTCTTTTTATGTATATGGTATTTTCCTAATAAAATAAATAGGCCTAGCTGTAGCCTGTAATATGCTGCTCTTTACATTCCAAATTGTCTTTCTGAGTATAAAAAAGCACATCAAATACACAAATTTCCATCATACACTTCAGTTTTCTATTAATAAAGGTTTCTAAATCTTTCCGAAATAATCTTGAGTAAATACAGTGAAAAAACAGATGCAAAATTGTTTCTTTCTCTAGTGCACAAAATTCACAAGTATACGAAATATTAAGATTAAATCTTTCCAAAACATGCTTAGCAGGATAAATTCTGTGAAGTATTTAGTAAGACACTTCCTTAATTTTGTTATCGACACAAAACTTATTTGGTAATTTCCATGCTTTAACCTAAGAGATATCACCAAATAAAGAAGACCAAAAGAATCTTGCTGCAGGAAAAGACACCGAGCCAAGAGCTTTCCTTATAATCATATTGCTACATTTTTGTTGTAAAACATCAACTTTATCAATTAAATTTTTTCCACAAATATTGTCCATGTTGATTTCCACTGAATCAGCGTTTTTTAAGAGTAAAATCACACTCTTTGGAATCGCGTCAAGAACAATAGCTACTCTCTTGGTTTAACTGGTAATTTACATTTTTGTAGAAATTCAGTATATGATAACAAATATCCATGGGAATTAACCAATTGTCTTACTAATATAATCCCTTCATTGAACCAAGTGTGATAGAATAGTGATTTGTTTTTAAAAAGTATGTCGATTAGGATTATTCCCACTGCGCAGTTATCTCCAGATGACGTAGTTTCAACTGTGTGCTTGTCCGTCCTATGGTCCTATGTCGGTATCAGGAGGGTCAGCTATCTCACGACCAATTCGTCCAAATTTGACGAGTGATTAAAAGATGGCTAATTCGTACGAATTTGTACGATTTGTCTAAACCTACGTGATGGGTAGGGCGGGGTTAGGGGTAGGTCATTCGTACGAATTCATAAAAATTGGGCAACTCGTCAAATATGTACGTTTTAGCAAAAATCGTAGCCTACTCGTACGAATTGTTACGAATTAGCCATCTTTTAATCACTCGTCAAATTCGGACGAATGGGCTCTATCAGGGACGGATTAAGGCGATGATGTGCCCTGGGCACGGATGTCTCAAAGGCCCCCTTCACCAATTTTTTGGACAACAGTGGGCAGGCAAGCCAGGCATTTTGAGGGGACCCCCGAGGGCTGGTCATTTAAACAATCAGAAATGTTAATAATAACAGACGCAGCAACATCTCTGCATCCCCCAGTGTGGGGCCTCTCGCTCGTTACGCTCGTTATGCTTTTACCTTTTTCAAACTGGTGCAGCGCTTACTCGCGGTAGGTAGAAAATGCATGATTTGATTTGTTAAACATGAAAATAACTTATCCGTCTGGCATGGCAGCTCGCTCTAACTTTAACCTAGATAAATGCATATCCAAGTGCGTGTGCGGAGTGTGCAGCGCGCACTGCATGGCAGGCGTCGGCGCGAACACTTGCATTTTCCTATCAACAGTGGAAACAACTTGAAATAGGCCTACTCAATCTTTTCTGGTCATAGGCCTATACAGAAAAGAATAATGCATCAGTCGCAAGTAGCTACTTTTATTTTTGTAAACTCACAATAACAAGAAAACGTTGTGCTTTTGTAAAATAAAATAAAACAAACAGGGCGCGCTTTCATGGTCTCCGTGGCGTGAACTGGAGCGCGTCTCAAAAATGAACTGAAACACAGTGTATAGCCTCACATACATGATGAATATTTCTATATAAAGCTTGAAATGTCCACTTTTAAACGAAAAAATTCGAATCGAAAGCAAATACCGGCTGATTAGGCTGATATGATATGAAAGGTGCATTTCTCTCTAAAGGCGCATCCACTTTACAGCGGAGATATAGATATGATTGCAGCCGAGCCGACACTGATTTAATTTATTTATTTATTATTATTATTAAACAATAAAAATGCCTAGTTTTTTTCCAGACATATATTATCATTAGCCTGCTTTTGCCGGTGCTTTGAGGCAATATTTATGCATGCGCTTGCTTGAGCGTGGAATAGGCTATATGCCTCCACTCAGTATTTAAGCAGAAATTAATATTAACTTGAGATTAGTCGACTAATTGCTTAAAGGAATGACTACAAGCCCATAGGCTACTATTGTAAAACATAAACAACTTAGCCTATGTTCTGCCTTGGTTGTGGTTTTAAACTCATTTTTGTTTTGGTTTTTGAGTAACCGTCTTCTGCGTGACTTTTATATTACGCAATGCTTTTCACTCGCCTCTAGATGTCCTTCTCAACAGCGCAGCAATACATTAAAATTATTTATTTGATTTATTTAGTAGTTAATACTTTGCAACTGCAAAAAAATCACATTATTCCTCAATATTTAACACAATTTTACTGAAAATAAAAATAAAATAAAAATAATTATTTGAAAAGAATAGACACAGTACATTTTACAGGGCCCCCTGCTGGCCCAGTGCCCTGGGCAAGTGCCCAGTAGGCCCGTGCGTTAATCCGTGCCTGGGCTCTATGCACGGCGGTATTTCCGGTGAAGGTCAAGGATGCTCGATAACTTCCGCCGATCATAGAGTCCAATGCAATACCGAGAATTTATATTGAATTGTATACTCCATGGTTATACTAAAGAAGCGTTAGTCACAAAAACTGACAAAACAGACACACCTCGTTGTGTTTATGCTTCTTTTTAAAATTATATTAAATAAACATAACTATATATAAAATTACATCTAAACGTATGAAAGTTTCGTTTCAAAGACGGGAGGACAGTAAATTTTGAAGTCTCTGCCATAATCCCGTTTTCCTCGGTTTTCCTCCGCTTTAAATCTCCCCAACCGGAAACTGACGAGCATCCTTTTGTCAAATGCGGAACTTATGCGTGCATATAGCCTATTGGTCGTGAGATCGGGTTGGGTGCAGACTGTGACGCCAATCAACGTATTTTTCCGACGTCTACCGAACTTCCTGTATGGACTTCCACAGGACTTCTGTTTAAGGGCTGATGCCGCGTTCCAGGCAACCTGTAACCCGTGTTTTTCCAACTCGTAACTGGGAGTACATCGTTCCAGGCAACCTGTAACCCGTGTTTTTCCAACCTTATACCCGTGAAAGTGTACTGGAACGGCAGTCAAACCCGTGACTTCCCACCCGTGAATTCGTACTAGATCGATGTACTCCCAGTTACGAGTTGAAAAAACACGGGTTACAGGTTGCCTGGAACGCGGCATAATAGTCCAGATATGGTCGTTGTGGACGTCCCATTTTGGTCCCCTATGGGTGGCAATGCAGACTGTAACGCCAGACGACGTCTTTTTTTGTCGTCTAATGATCGTCCTGTATTAACGACCAGAGGACCTCTGTGTAAGGACTAATTGTACTCCAAATGTGGTCATTGTGGACGTCCCATGTTGATACTTTAATAAAAAAATAAAAATGTATTGCTCAAACGTAAACAACTGTATACAAAGTATACAAAACATACAACTAAATATTACCCTTGCCAGGGGGATAGGTAGGCCTATCACATACATTCAAACAAATTTTAAGTTATACAAATATTTTTAGTTTTCATAGCCTTTTTGTTCAATGAACCACTAATTAATTTTATATACGATAACATATCACAATAAAAATGTTTAAAGGCCGGTTTTTGTTTTATATATTTGCATTTGTGGATATAGAATTTAGCTTGCACAATTAGTAAATTTATAGTAAAGAACATATCTTCTTTACTTTGTTTTCTAAAAAAACAAAACACAACATTTTCCCACTTCAAAGTAAAGTCCTTGTAAAGTTCTTTCATAATAAAGCTGCAGAAGTCCTTCCAGAAGGTTATGGAGAGTGTGTGCAGATCCAAAAAAGGTGCTGGGTGGTCTCAGGGTGATTTCCGCAAAAAGAACAGTTCACATCAATGTCCCTTTTGAATTTCGTCATATAGTGGTTAGCAGGGTAGTACTTGTGGATAATTTTAAAAGAAATTTCTTTGACCTTGTTTGTAACAAAAACACTTATTGGGAATTGTCCATACTTTTTTCCAGTTAATATCATTTACAAAAGAATTCCAGTATGAAACAACATATGGGACAGATCACTTCTTTCTGAAACAAAGACCGTACATATTTATTGTTATTTTTAGAAGAGGTCAGACAAATTTTACCTATATCTGAATCAATTGGATTATAGAAAGGAACAGAAGAGATATTAAAATCAACACTTCTAAATAGTATTTTGACACCAGAAGGTATAGCAACTTTCGGTGTTGCTGGAAACTTATAGGTGTTTAAAAAATTCTGTACACTGTTATCCCTGAAATTGTTTTAATTCAAACTACTTAGGTACAATAAACATAAACTCCAAAATGTTTGCACAATTACTCCACGTTTTTAGTTTGTTTTACGATTTGCATGATGCTTTTCATTCTATTGAATTGTTTAGATTGAATGTACTTAACTTAGCTTATTTTAGTCTGTTGTCAATGCAACGCTATACAAGGAAGATGTTGATTGGCTCTTTGAACTGACGTCAGACATGGATGGAGCGCGCATTTTCATCTGATCATCTGGCTTTCATCATGCACGTTTGCTGGTGAGTAGTAGTACATTTTGGTCTGAAACTGCGAATACGTTATAACACATAGATAAATGAGATGTGGAAGATTTAGCCAGTAAAACTATATGTAAGTTTAAGCTGTGTTTACATGTGTTCGCCATCGTGTTGAATCGATCATTGATCCCGGTTGATCAGTCAACCGACACTTTTATAAGTTAGTTCTGATACGACATGCTTTTTGGGATCGTCACATTTAAAATCTAATGCTTAACCTTTTTTGATCAATAATTCTCATTAAACAAATGAACGAAAATGTCGTCTGTTGTGTAAAACGATATCTTTTTTTCGATGGTGTTTTTGCATCTTGGCAGTTTGCCATATTAGAAATGTTCAACATGGCTTAAATACAGCGCACGTTTATCATTAACCTTTTAGTTTATTTTACATTTCTTTGTGAGTGAGTATTAAACAAATAACGTTAGCTTAAATTGAAATTCGACTGCCTGCAAGAAAAACTAGCCCATGTAACGTTAGTTATGTAGTGTAGCCAAAAAAAAATTCAACCTCGTGCTCATCAGCGTGGTGTTAGCTAGTTCATTTCAGTTAATACGAGTCTAGTGTATCATGACATGCTAAATAAAAAAATGAATAGCTAGTATTTTATTTTGGATATAAATTTTGTAGATATCAGATAAAAAAAAAAAAAAAATTCTTGTAATGTAGGCCTACAAAGCAATCTAATGTTTTTTGTTACTCTGCAGATTCAAGTTCAAAGCGAGGCTAAGCAAGATGATCTGGAAATGTAAGTATTGCATATTTGCTTGTGACAAAAGAGGATACTTGTTAAAACATTACAGACTTAAACATGGGAGCTATGCAAGAAGCCAGCCTTTTCCATGCCTATATCAAGAATGTTTATGTAGTTTTAAGTCTTTCAATAGCCTTAAAATACACTTATCCCGTTTTCATACAGCAACTGAAAAACAGCAATCAGAGGCAAAATTTGAAGCTAAGTTTCGCTGTCAACTTTGTGATTTTTTTGAACCCTGTCAGATTACTGAATATTTTGCCCACCTTCGGCGTAGACATCTCAAAGACAACCAAAAAGTTCAATGTCCATTTCAAGGCTGTAGCTTTGAAAGCAGTGTATATTCCACGTTCTGTGCACACAAAAGTAAGCATCACCAAGATCAAAATGAGAGAATGTTTAAACCGGAGTTAATAGTAAGAATAGAGAGTAATGAGAATGAAACTGATGACAGTGTAAATGACACCCAGGAATTTGCTGTGGAGGAGATGCTTCCAGATGAATTTGGCCAAGATGATTTCAATGCAGAAGCAAGCGAAACACAATCTCAAGATTTAGTAGAACAATTGGAACATAATTTAGGAGCTCTTTTTTAAAAAATGCAAACCATCCTTCACGTGCCAGAGAACTCAGTTCAGGAAGTAATTCAACAGCTTTGCCAAATAGTTCAGTTGTCCCTGCCACTTTTGCACAAGAATGTGAAGACTGTTCTTCAGAAACACTTTGGAGATGTAGATGAGTCAGTTTTGAAAGAGGTGGTTGAGACTGTGGCAGACAGTGACATATTGTCCAAATCATGTGGAAAAAATGGATGTCTTGCTACTAGTAAAAGGAGAGCATCATATGTAATGCGTAACTTTCCGCTGGTAATGCCTATAGAGTTTGTTGTTGAGAAAGGAAGAAAAACAGTAGCATACGTTCCCCTCTTGCAGATGCTACAAAAACTGTTAAACAAGAAAGACATTTTGGATAAGGCTATGTCAAAACAAGCACATAAAACGCATGAATATAGGACATGTAGTGATGGCTCAAACTTTAGAGAGAATGCACTTCTTAGTTGTGATGAATTCACAATCGCTCTGGGTCTGTACATTGATGATTTCGAAGTGGCTAACCCTTTAGGAACATCTAAAAGAAAACACAAGATGTGTGCACTTTATTGGGTTATTGCAAACTTGCATGGAAAATACAGATCCTCACTAAACTCAATTCAGCTTGCTCTCCTGTGCAACACTGAAACAGTTAAAGAGTGTGGCTATGAAAGAGTTCTGTACCCACTTCTTTGTGATTTAGCCACTCTCGAACAGCATGGGGTCTACATTGAGCATCTTGGTAGAAGTGTTAAAGGGACAGTACTCTTTGTGTCAGCAGATAACCTCGGTGCCCATTCTCTTGCAGGATTTTATGAAAGCTTCATTGTGGACAAGTTTTGCAGATTTTGCATGGCATCCAGGATTGACACACAGCACCAAGAGGTAAAATCTGGCGCATTTCAACTCAGAGAGAGAGATAAACACAACAGGCATGTGCAAGAAACATTGCAGGATCCAAATTCAGCTAGAAACACAGGCGTGAAAAGCCAATGCCCACTCACAGCAAGTTTGGAGCATTTTCATGTCATTGGTGGTTATCCCCCTGACATATTGCATGATGTCTTTGAGGGAATAGTCCCAGTTGAGTTGTCTCTTTGCCTCAAAGACCTGATAGCAAAGAAATACATCACCTTAGATGTGTTGAATGAAGCTATCAGATCATTTCCTTATACATTTGCTGACAAAACTGATCAGCCTCAGCTGATTTCAAAGACCTTCTCAACCAAGGGCACAATTGGGGGAAATGGCCATGAGAATTGGTGTCTAATTAGGCTTCTTCCTCTGCTTATTGGCCATAACATTCCTGAGGGTGACAACACATGGGAAATACTCATGCTCCTCAAGGACATTGTTGCATTAGTTGTGGCACCTCAGTTTAATGAAGAGTCTTTATACATCCTTGACTACAAAGTAGCAGAGCATAGGGACCTTCTGCAGTCAACCTTCCCTGACTTTACACTGCGACCAAAACACCACTATATTGAACACTACGCTGAACAGATTAGGGTTCATGGTCCACTTACTGAAGTCTGGACAATGCGTTTTGAAGGAAAACATAAGTTTTTCAAAAAGGTTATACGTGATGCCCATAACTTCAAGAATGTTGCCATGACACTTGCACTGAAACATCAGAGGGCTCTTAGCCATCAGCTAGACTGCAGTTCTTTTTTCAAGCTGGACGTGGAAATGGCTAAGGTTACACCAGTGTTAGTTACCTCCTTTCCAGAGAACGTTCAAAGAGCACTTGGTCAAAAACTCCCTCATGCTCAAGCACTTCTTGTTGCACCATCTGTCTGTATTAATGGGACTGATTATAAGACAGACATGATACTTCCAGCTGGATCATGTTCGGGGCTACCTGATTTTAAGCAAATTACTCACATTGTTGCAGTGAATACAGAGGTACTTTTTGTGTGCAAAGTGATGACATCATGGTATTTTGAGCACCTTCGTTCTTTTGAGCTTTGCTGCCCAGATGTGCCATCTTTTTGCATACTTCAGCTTGAAGACCTGAATGATATTCTTCCACTTTCAGCCTATAGTGTACATGGTAAACTGATGGTGACACTGAAGCGTTTTATTCTTTGCTAAATGAACTCTCTTTTGTACTTTCCTTCCAGATGGCTTCTAAAGAAATCGTGACTTTGCGAGTTATTCTTACGGAAGCTGATATCAGAAAAGTAAAGCTGACATCAAAGCCAGGCTCAGTTGAAGAATTAATTAGTTGTTTAAAAAACACTCTGAGACTGGACTACAATTTTACTTTACAGTTTCAAGATCCCGAGTTTGATAACGAACTTTGCAATCTGACCGTTTTGTCAGAGCTCCCTCAGAAGCCAACTGTGAAAATCATACCGGTGATTGAATTGGTGCCAGTCTCTTCAGGTGAAATGGAGACATCAAGTGATATGTTGAGTGATGCTCCAAGTACTGCAGAGACAGTATTGACCTCGGAATTACCCCAGGAAAAGAGAATGCCATGGCCTGATATCTTTTTGACTCCAAAATTCTCTGTCGATGTTGAATTTAGGCTGCGTCAATCAAATTTAATCTACTTGAAAGATGGAACGCACCTAAAAGTGACAAAGGAATTAAAACATGACATTCTTCAGAAACTTGCAGAGACCATATATTCATTCAAAGCATACCCAACTACTGAGGATCTACGAGCTGTTGCAAAGGCACTGGTCAATACTCACCCCTGCCTTCAAGAACCAGGATCACCTTCTGGATACTGTGGATGGACAAACAGTTTGAAAGACAAAATGGGAAATTACCGATCCAAAATGAGGAGCCTTGGACACACAGACGTCATGGTTAATGCTGGGAAAAGAGGAAGATACTCTACGAGCAGTGATCCACCTAACAAGAACATTAAAAAGCCAAGGAAAGGGGAGGTCAACTACTTACCTGACCTCCCAGATGGGCAGGATGCTTCCAGTCTTGAAATGCTCAGACAGCAATTGGTGGATGAAATGAAGAAAAAAAACCCTGATGCTGTCTTTATTAATCAGAAGATGGACATGACTCTGTCCTTGAGGAGAAAGGATGTTGTGATCAACAAGCCTCCTGTAAGCCAAATACTCCAACGTTGGCCAGCACTTTTTAGAGAAAGTCAGGTAAAGGGAAATGCCTATGTTTGCAACATTTGTACTGAAATGAGTATTGATAAACATGATGGTTAGATATTAATTTGAAATTTGTTCATTTTTGACAGTTCTCGTAACAAATGCTTTTTTCCTTTACTATTTCAGGTGTATCAAGAATTCAACCGGGTGGTTGGGAAGAACCTCAAGCAAGAATTTTATGGGTCTCTTGATCGTCACTGTCCTCAACTGATTCAGATCTTCAGGTCAAAGAGAGGTCTCGCCGGGCAGATTTTGAGCGATCTTCTGCAACAAGCCAAGGTTTGTACATTTAAGTTGATGCCATTGTTTGCTTAAAGGGTTAGTTCACCCAAAAATGAAAATTAAGTCATTAATTACTCACCCCCATGCTGTACCAACCCCGTAAGACCTTTGTTCGTCTTCGGAACACAAATGAAGATATCTTTGATTAAATTTGAGAGGTGGATCACTGCTACATAGGCTGCCTAAGGAAATGAAACTTGACGGCCCAGAAAGTCAATGAAGAAAATGTTTAAATATTCCATGTGACAACAGTGGCTCAACTATAAGTTTATCAAGCGACGAGAATACTTTTTGTGCGGAAATAAAACAAAAATAACGACTTTATTCGACTATGCCTTTTCTTCCTTGTAGGCCTGAAACGAGACTTCAAGAGATTTCCACGACGCATGCGCGAGAATTGCGATCTCCTTCAACTACTTCAGTTAAGTTCTCGTGCGTGCGTCGTGGAAATCTCTTGAAGTCTCGTTTCAGGCCTACAAGGAAGAAAAGGAATATTCGAATAAAGTCGTTATTTTTGTTTTATTTCCGCACAAAAAGTATTCTCGTCGCTTGATAAACTTATAGTCGAGCCACTGTAGTCACATGGAATATTTAAACATTTTCTTCATTGACTTTCTGGGCCGTCAAGTTTCATTCCCTTAGGCAGCCTATGTAGCAGTGATCCACCTCTCAAATTTAATCAAAAATATCTTAATTTGTGTTCTGAAGATGAACAAAGGTCTTACAGGTGTGGAACAAAATGAGGGTGAGTAAATAATGACAGAATTTTAATTTTGGGGTAAACTAACTCTTTAAGACTGTTAAGCAACAGTCAAAAGTATGATTCATAGAAATTGCCTTCCTTTCATGTTGACAAATGATACAATGTTTTCTATGCAACCACCACACCTCAGACCTCTGATCTCGTTGACATGCGATGTGTTGCCATGAGAGGGCTTCCAGTACTTCTTGGTGATGACCCAACTGAGTTCTTCAAAGCATGCTTTGTAAGTATTATTAATGCCTTTTTACTGTCATAGGTTTAATATAATATTTTCTGCTGGAAATATGTAAACCTTACTGTGCATTTATGTTAGTAAGAACAATAAAAAAACACCAAAAACAATTATATTGTTAACAGTTATATTTGACAAAAATGTTGAATGAAATGAGTGTCAATGAGGAGGAAGTTTTAATTTTAAATAATTCAGGAGAAATTTAAATTAATGTCATGACACCTTTGAAACACTAAAATACAATCTCATAAAGTTTTAGTTTAATCAGTAATTCATGTCATATGCAAAGACTTGTATACAAAAAGAAAAACATACTTAATGTTTAAATATAACTGAACTCCTGCATACACCTGTGTACATAATAAAAAAAAAAAAAAATGCTTGCATTCAACTAAACAAAAATGTCCAGTAAAATTAATATCTAGACAAAAACTGTACACTGCTAAAATGTATTTTAGTAATCTCCAATCTCTTGCCCAGGCTTCTGATGATGGAGACTCGTACCAACATGTGCCAGTTGGAATCCTCAGCTTAGAAAATGAAGATGTGGCTCTGCAACCCCTGTCCATCCATCTCCACCCATCCTCGGTGGGAATCATTTTGGAGGGGAATGTTGTAATGGACAATTTAGACAACATACCCCAGGCCATGTGTCTTCTTTTTGGTTTAACTTATGCACTGCACCTAGGCTACCCAAAGTGCATGGGCAACACCTTTCTTTTCATTCAGCAAGTTTTGCTAGGTTTAGGAAAGAAGGAGTTGAAGGGCAAGATTCTGGCTGTTACAAATCAGCTTACCATGTAAACAGGTAAATGCATTTTTCTTCTGGTTCTCTTTCGTTTTCAAAAAACGTTCCCTTTCATTGAACTATGCCTTAGGGTTGGACAAATGTTCATGTTCCTTAATAATACAGTATAACACTGTGCTTGTTATTTGGAAAAGTTTTAAAAAATTGTTTTAAAGATTAAAAATTTGGTAATTCGTACTTAAGGTATTAATTTGTTTTTGTCAGTCTTTGAAAACTTATTTTGATAAGAATTCAAATAAATTGTAAGTTAAAAAAAATTATTGTTATCGTTTGTCCTTATTTGAAATGCAGGTGTATCTTTATTAAATCATTAACAGTAAATAGCTATATTTAAATTAAAGTTTTGGGTTCTGTCTACTCACAACATTCATCCAGATTGTAGGTTTCACATGTTGTCTGCATAACTGTAAGCCTTTACAGGTTGATTGAACTTAAAACATTTATGGAAACTGTAAGCCCTTATAGGTTGATTGAACTTAAAAAAATTATGGAAACTCATTGCCCTAAAAAAGTTAATTTTGTATCGTTGAAAAAACAACATATTTTAAGTTTAATGTACTTAAGATTTCAAATGCATTTAATTGAAAACTTTTAGTTCATAGAACTAACAGTTTTTAATGCAGTGCAATTGAAACTTTAGGTACATTAAACTTAAAATATGTTGTTTTTTCAACGATACAAAATTAACTTTTTTAGGGCAATGAGTTTCCATAAATTTTTTAAGTTCAATCAACCTGTAAGGGCTTACAGTGTATAAGACATAATTTGTCCATCACTATTGAACAGTTGAAACACTAAAATAATCTGTTTCTCAATCCAGTTAGGAAAAAATAATAACTTATTCTTATACAGAATATCCCGGTTGTTCCATATAATATATTTATGGGGAGAAAAGTTGTGCTTATATATGAGCATCCATGCTAACAAAACTTGTTTGTGAAATAAAGAGAGCTTTTCCGGTATTTTGTCTAATTGCAACCTAATAAAAAGCTCCTTGTCGGATCCCGCGTTTAAGATTAAATCTTGACGTTGTGCCATTTTTCATTCTAACGGAGCTATTAGCATTTGAATACAGGGCCAAGTCAGCATTACAGAACATATCACCAAAGCCAAATTTATTAAGAGAGAGAAATATGAATTCATGCTCAATAGAATCAAAAGCTTTGTAGAAGTCTAAGAGGAGGATAAATGAGTCATCCTGTATCAGATCTGAGTAATCCAAAATGTCAAAAACTAGTCTGAGATTATTAGAGATATGCCTATTCTTCATAAAACCAGATTGAGTTTCGTCTATAATATCATCTAATACATCTTTTATTCTTCTGGCCAACACTAAAGCCATGATTTTATAGTCATTGTTTAAAAGACATATTGGTCTCCAATTGTCAATAAAAAGCGGATCCTTATTAGGCTTTGGGATTAGAGTGATGAGGCCTTGCGTGAGACTCGTTGGAAGAGTACTCCTTTCAATACTTTCGACAAATACTTGTAACATGAAAGGTGCTAGTAGATCAGAAAATTACTTATAGAATTCTGATACCAGTCCATCGTTGCCAGGTGATTTATTATTTTTAAGAAGAGCAATAGCTCCAATAACCACTTCTTTTGTAAGTGGACTGTCACAATAAACCCCATCAGTGTGTTCTATCATTTTTACATTATTTATAGAGTTGATAAATTTAGTCGCTGTATCTGCATTGTACTTAGACTCATATAGCTTTGAATAAAAGACATAACAAAATTGGGAGATGCTTTGGGCATCATCAGTGACAGTGCCGTTTATATTCAACTGATGAATAGTATTTGTCTTGGATCTGTGCTTTTCTAAGCGGAAGAAATAAGCGGAGTTTTGTTCACCTTCCTCTATCCATCTTTTTCTCGACCTAACAAAAGCTCCTTCAGCTTTTCCACGATATAAATCATTGAGTTCTCTCAGATGTAATTTATCCTCCTCTGATACTCCATCTGGTGAAGAGATTTGAACAATTAGTTTTTCTTCTGCTGCTGCCTTAAGTTTAGCCATTTTAGCTCCATATTGCCTTAAAAATTTGCCTGCTTCAAATTTACAAAAGTTCCCAATTAGCAGAATACAGGTTATTTTCCCTAGCCTTATCCCAATACAGCTTTATTAACCGCTTAATTTCTCATTTTACTGCGCTATGTCCTAAGAGCGAGCTGTTCAATTTCCAATATGAAGATCTATTGTTATTATGAGCAGAGAGTTGGAACTTAATGTAGATTGCCTGATGATCAGTAAGTGGTGTTGTAAGGATATTGACTTTTGGTATATTATTAGAAATTAAGTAAAAATCTATTCGAGATTTCCTTGAACCTGAACTGTTACTCCAAGTATAGGATATATTATTAGGAAACTTTTCTCGCCAAATGTCAACTACATTAAATTTTTCCATAAAAGTTTTCATTTTTAAATTATCTCTGGAATTTGGGACGTGGGGCCACCTATCAATTGAATTATTTAAAGTAATATTAAAATCACTTCCAATTAAGATAAATGAGCTATTTAGAGAGCCAAAAAGTTAACCTTACATCTATAGAATCAATTAATTTATAATTTTCAGGCTTGGTATTGCAACCATAAATATTAATAATAATAAAGATAGAGTGGTTATGATCAATTAGTAGTAGACAAATATAGTGGCCTAAAGAATCACAATCTGAATGTAGAAAAGTACCATTAAAAGAACCTTTCAAAGTTGTGACCCCAGCTGACCTCTCTGACCCATGCGAATACCACGCATCATTACCCCATTGGGACTTCCAGAAGTTTACATCAGCAGCTACTGAATGGCTTTCTTGAAAGAAAGAAAAATCAGATTTAAAGTTTTTTGCATAAAAAAATAAGGCTTTACGTTTACAAATTTGTCTCAACCCCCTGGCATTAAGTGAAACAATAGAAAGTGACATAACAACGTAACAAATATAAACTAATTTGTTTTATGTGTAAGGCAAGGAAAGTATTTAAATGATCTACCTCAGAAAGGGATCGAGCTTTGCAGCATGAACTAACAATTTGGCAAAAACAATATAAACAAAACTTAGATTCTCAGCTTATGTAGGCTACAGAATAGTGCTAGATAGGAAGCAATGTTATAATCACTAAAAAAAAGACATTGTGATGATAGTGGTTTAACATTGTAATGACTTAGAGCAATTCAAGGTGAACATAGCCTATGTAAGCTACCACCTTTAGTTATCCTGAAGATGGGAAGATTTCTGTCCCGTTAACGAATCCACGACATCCAACGTAGTAAGCTTTCTTGCCCTCACTGCGCGCCTTTTCGATGATGGGCCATAACTTGTTCCGTCGTTCTCTATCTTCTTTTGAGAGATCCTCTGCAAACTTCCAGTGGTTGTCTTTGAGAAATTGTGACGTCTTTGCAGCTTTGGTCACCCTTGAGATGAATTGAATGAGAATCGGTGTCTGGGCTTGCTGCTGTTAGGGAGCTTGGCGCCGTTGCGATGCACAGTGTCAACAGTATCACGGATGCGGTTTTTGCATTCAGGTAAAACAGCTTGGCAGATCTCGATGGCAATCTGGCGGACATCGTTCTTTTCATCTTCTTTGACACTAAGGAGCCTCAGATTCCACCTCCGAGAGTGCCGTTCCAGATCGAAGATCTGTTGCTGGTGTGTGTCCATGCGACTCTCCTCTTTAGTCATCCTGTTTTCTAGAGTGCCCACTCGTTTTTTCACATCTTTTATTTCCTCACACGCGAAGTCCACAGTTTTTTTTAACACCATCTAGCTGCAACGCCAGCTCATCCATTCTTTCATTTATTAGTTTCAACAGGGAAGCAACGACATCTATGTCTTCTACCTTGGAAGAAAGCATCGTTTTTTTTGGAGCTGGAGATTGTCTGGGCGACAGGGACAGAGGAGGAAATTCTTCCATAAGATCCTCCATTACTGGCAAAGTCACCGAGCCAGTCGTGTAGTAATGAATGTTATCAATTAGAGGGTTTCTTCCTGAGGCGGCGTGGCTAGCATCACCTGTTGGCATTGTCAACTTTGCTTTTGGGTTTTTCAGCGGTCTTTTATTGTCGCGGGTCGACATCTCAAAGGTTAAATCCTCTTCACAAAGTTCCTTTAGCGTTAAGCACTATAAATGATTATAAGGTCCAAACAGAAAGGTTGTTTTTAACCGTATTCAAAATGTTCGATTGCACAGCTCGACAGTAAGCGTCTACCTACTCGGCCATCTTGGTCCGCCCCTCATATTCTGTTGATACTTTAAAGGTGCAGACTGTGACGCCCAATGACGTCTTATTTAGTCGTCCAACAAACGTCCTGTATTAACGTCCGTAGAATTTCTGTATAAGGGCTAATTATACTACTCCAAATGTGGTCATTGTGGACGTCACATTTTTATACCTTAAAGGTGCAGACTGTGACGCCAAATGACATCTTATTTAGTCGTCCAACAAACGTCCTGTATTAATGTACAGATACAGTGCTTTGATACTGCACTGTTCATAACCTTTGTCTTATTTTTCTGTTGCTTCATTTGATTGCTTTCCTTTCCACCACCACTCTAACTCAACTGGAAACACATTCCTATGTAGCCTAATCCATCCATTTCCAGTTGAAACCTGCCCCTGAGCCAAATGCTACAGGAAAATTAACTGGTCCAGAAAACAGGCCCTCCACCCACTGGAAAGGGATAGGCATACAGTTATGCACTGAGGTTTAAGAAATCAATTCAATCCCCACTCATTTTAATTTTTGTATTTTTTTGTAAATCACTGTATGATCTGCACAATTTCAGTTACACAACTATCACACAAGTGCAAAACAAGACGCAAATGTTGAGTGTGTGTGTGTGTGAAGTGTTCAGATGCAAAAGCCTCAAAGTGCCATTTGAAATTTTCTTCTAGAATGATAATTTTTATCAAGCTTGTATATTTAAGTTCAGTAATTTCACTTAAATGACAATTAATAGATAATCTTCATTGCCATTTAAGTGAAATTACTGAACTTAAATATACAAGCTTGATAAAAAATTATCATTCTAGAAGAAATTTTCAAATGGCACTTTGAGGCTTTTGCATCTGAACTCTTCATGTGTACATGATCAGTGACTATGTGGAGTCAACCCTCCACCTCCACTTCTTTTCTTTTCACTTTCTTCTTCTAATGGAGTCCTCCGTAGCCGTTCGGTCGAACTTCATAACTCCATCTGCACAAGTACAAAAACACACATAATTACTATCATACAAAGGCACTCTGTAGTCATACATCAAGTCCCTCATTCTTTTTTTTTATCTGGCCTTACCTTGTAGTGCTCTGTATATCTTTGTGTTTCCGAAAGGCCTCTTGCCTTTTTGCCCCCTCCCCTTTATATTAAAAGATGCCATTACGGCATTAGAGAAGAGTCTAAAGGAAAAGAATTTACATTTAGAAATCAATAGGAGAAAGTATGTTCTGTGGCCACAAACACATACACAAATAATATTCTGCATACACACAGTCATGTCAGTCAGGGGGGTTTACGCCATGGATATTTCCCAATTCTACTCACTGATAATTGCGCACCTCATCTTATTTTTCATGAATCACATGAAATATTATTCCTGCGTCTTTTGACGCATTACCTTCACTTTGCACTAGAGTTAAATCAAAAGTGAGCGTTTACATAGGATTCCACACTGCGAAATGCTTTGGATTTGCAAACATTCTGTTATGTTATTGTTATGTTATCATATTTGTTTGTTTTCTTTATGACAAAGGTAGTGGCAGACCACAAAAATCGCAGCATTAGTCAGCTTAAAGTATTGCCATACAGAGAACCAAGCCATAGTGGCCTTGGAATGTGGGACTTTTAAAGGCCAATCACGACCAGATTATTGGGCAACCAACGACGGCCAAAACAAAACCCCAGCAAATGTACAAAACGTGTAGTGGAATCTGCTACTTGTTAAGCTTCGGTGCCGTGCGAAAGTTGTTTTCAAAAGTAGGCTAACTATGGCCAATGTTTAGCTAACGCTAGCTGGTGGAGATGCACTCCCTCCCCCACAACAGGCTAGTTTCACGAGTTCACACTTACAAATGATCAGAGAATAGATGGTTATGCGTATTTGGCGTGCTGTCCGGGGGGAGGGCTCTGAGCTCGGAAATTGGGCCCGAACCCAGAGTACTCCCCCCGTATCTCTGTTTAGGAAGATAACTAGGCAAGTGTGAGGAGATGGGGTGGTGGAGGGATGCTGAAAACTGTCGAGGAATATGGGTGAGTCGACTGAGTATATTTATAGGCTTTACTCGTGCTGATTGAGTGGACCTGTTGATTACTGATTGCTGACAGCTGGCTGGAATGACTTGATTGTTTGATCATTAGAACGTGTTCCTTCCGAACCTTGTTAATAAAACATCAATTAAGACAATAACGCTAAAACAGCTAAAAGTAGTAATGCTTAATTTAACAAAAAGTTGACCGAACTTACCTTGAAAACAAGGAATTTTCAGATTTAAGCCTAATTGCTTGAAGTTGCTGTCGTTCACTTTTCCTGTGGTGTTTCCTGTGGAACTACCATACTGCAGGCGGGACTTCCTGTTTCATCTATATATATGCGGACCAATTCCGGACGTCATCACGACGTGCAAACTACTTCTGTTTTAGACCTAGGCTACTAATGAATCACGTTGAAAAACAATGTTAATATTTATAATAAAAAATGCATTCACGAAGCTAAGCATGTCAATGATTAATGCCTCATCAAAAAAAAAAAAAAAACATTTAAAAAATGTTTTAAAAAATAAAGTCATAAAAAAAAAATTTCCCTACATTCATTGTTCATGTCAATTTCCTGCACCTGTCTTAGACGTCCACATAACATCCAGACAATTACCTATTCCGGCGTTCAAATATTGAACTTTATATTGACGTCCAGGTGGGGTCATATAGTTAGATGTCCAAATAGCGGACCTAGATTGCACGTTGCATAAAGGTCAAAAATTGGTCTTGGACCGACTGACGCAATATAGACATGATCTGCCTGTCCAATAGACGTCTGATGTTTAGTGGGTTATTATTATTTGTTTTTTCTATTATTTTTCTTACGACTATTCGGGCACTTTTGGGGCCCTTAACCTCCTCAAAAACTCTTGAAACGTTCCACACATGTCAGAACCCGCGGCCATCAGGGCCAGGCTGAAGCTGGTTTCCGGGCGTAGAGCTTAGATCGGACCCAAATAATCAAGCCCGACCCGACCCGAGCCCGGCCCGACCAGACACATTGGCCCTCATTTATCATTCTTGCGTAGAAACGGGCGTATATGTTGGCGTAAGATTATGCTTACACTCCTCTCACCGCCTGATTTATGAAGCTGTGCATACCTTTGAAATCCAGGTGTACGCAATACCTGCCCTTGATAAATCCCGCGGCTGAAAACGATCGTCATTAGAATAGCACGCCCCTATATATTCAAGTCTCCGCTTCCCCCACGCCCTCATTTTACGCCATGGACACACGGAAGACGGCAAAGAAGACAAACTTCTCCGACGTGGAGCCGAAATGACCTATCACAATGCATTATTTTACAGCACGTCTTTTGAAACAATTAGCATTCAATTTCGAATCACGTCACATGTATTGGGGTGTACAATAGTGATGATGATGATGTGATGTGGAGTACCATTCATTCACATTAATAATTGCATGACAATTTGTTATATTCTTATTATTATGATTTTTATTATTAATGACGATTATTGTTATTTAGAAGAACGTTGTTATTATTATTTGTATTATTATTATTATTTAAAAGAAGAAGAATGTATTTTTTATTTTTTTGTCAGTCTGAATGATTTTTTGGTCATTGAAAGACTTTCATTACCGAACCCAGTCCGTGCACAGCTGCCGGGCCTAACCATGAAACGTCAGGGTAAAGAGCACAGGCTCGCAACTGAAGGAATACATATGGCTACAAATCAAATGCTTTGGTAAAGTCACACAAATTAAACATTGAAGTCCATGTTGCACAAAAATAAATGAAGTTCCTAAACGTAAGTTAGGGAGGAGCGAGCCCATCCAATCTTTCAATCAACAAACAGAGTATATAAGCAGCCGCTTTCCTCTCCCTAGTATCAGCTGTTCCAGTATCCCTCCACCTCCCCAAACTCCAACTTCATCTTAGGTACCTTGCCCTTTAATTAACAGGTCCTACATTTAGCCACTGGGGGGTATATCAGAGCTCGAGTTGAAGCTGCTTCATCGAGCCCCTCTCCAGCGGACAGCAAGCCAAATAAGTTTAACCTAATATCTTAAAGACTTTATGGGCAAACGAACTCGTTAAACACTGAAGTTTATAATTACTATGTTGTTGTTGTTGGTCATAATATATCATATCTTTTAGTTTGTCAGTGCGTTTTGTGGTGTTAGGAATTGTTTTTCTGCGCATTTCCGCACTAACTCAAAACGTGCGTACACCACCTCCTGAGCTGGCGTAGGATTTGAGCGTGCCGTACGCCAACGTCCATATTGATAAATCTCAAAGTCACCGTGGTTTTGGGTGTACGCCAGGTGTACGCTGGAAATTTGGTGTACGCACTTTTGATAAATGAGGGCCAATAACTCTAATTATGAGCCCGAGCCCGATTTAAACCCGACCATTATTAATACGTGGGCCGTTATAACCGGGGGCAACGCCCGATAATTTTTTTAAGCGGGTGCTAAACCATATACAGGTGGGAGCTGCGCAATTTTATATATATGTATATATTATACATGGCAATAAATGTGCAAAAAATGGCCACTTAATATTTAATATTCGATTATTTCAAGAATATATCAACAATGAAAGTTTTAATTTTATTAAATTGAACAAAGCACAACATTCAGCATTCAATCAAATATTCTTAAAGATTCATTATTATGAATAATGTTATTTCGACATATGTGTGCGTGCAACAAGCAAGATGTGCATTTGTAAATTCGGTGACAAGCGTGCCGAGAATTGATTTAGTTTATGATGAGATGTGCTCCAGTTCACGTGGTGCCTCCATGTCATGATTATATTGTCTGCTATATTTGCCTCTTATTTATTAAATCCAGGCAATTGGTTGATGAAAAATGTATTAAAATTAAGATACAATTTATACAAAACGAAATTCACTTTAAAGAAAGGCTTTCTACAAAACAAAACATAATGAAGTGGTCAAAATCATGCCAGAACCACTCCATCCATGTCTCCCGATATTGCACATCCTCATATCTAGCTACTCTGTTCACTTTCATAATCAACATTATAATATTTGAATAAATATGAAAGTAAATACGCTTATTTAATTTGTACAAATTGCTGCACATTCATTTAATTCTGAACTTACACATAAGTTGAAAGGCATGTATTGCATTTATTGCGTGCATTTATTAATTATTATCTTTATGAATAAAGTAACAAGGATGAAGCATGTAAACTACGTTATTTATTTATTCAGAATCGAATGGATCGCAAATGGATCTGAATGAATGACCCTGTTTTTGCTGTCATAGGCGAGCAGCGCGCCGAATTTGCACTCAACAAAGCCAACACATATGTTGTCACTGCCCATGACTAGTTTAAAATATTTCCATACCTCCGACTTTCCTTCATACTTGCTCAAAGTTAATTCTCCTGTTTTATTTTTTTTCTTTATTTCTTCAAGCTCCATGTTGCACTTAAGATACACAATACAGCGTGCGAGTGGAGGAGACGCTGTGCGTGACACGTGACGTGCTTGATCAAGGGCCCGACCCGACCCGAGCATAGTGGCGGGAAATATCGGCTCGGTCGGGTCGGGTCGGGCTCTGGCTCAGGCAGAGAATCTAAGCTCTACCCGGGCATGGCCGGGGGGCTCGACAGCGCCCCCTGGAACGGGGTCCGAAAACTTGGTCCATAAATCAAACACGCTTGCATGTAATAATATGAAACTCGGTACACATATAGATCTCAACGGTTCATATATACTTCATACTCTTACTTTTTACCCCAGCCCAACAGGAAGTCGGCTATTTAGGGTTGTTTGTAAAACGCATGCAATGGAATTTGAAGTAGGCTACTTCTCCTAGAGAATTCAAAGAAATGCCACGAAACTCGGTCAGCGTGAAGTCAAGACATTGAGGATGAAAAATTGCCAGGGGATTTTTGATATCTCGAACGGTTTCGCGTAATTATGGCGAGAAACGTGAAACAGGAAGTGTGTTATAACTTCAGCATACATTAACTGATGTTGATGAAACTTCAGCAGTGAGTTCGCTGTAAGAGGCCGATGTGACTATTTTGAGTCAAAGTTATAGCACCACCAACTGCCAGCAGGAAGTGTGTCACTTTCTAAATGCTTTGAAATCACCCTCTTATTTTTATCCGATTTGCTTCAAACTTCATCTGTATAATGTAAACACACGCCAGATGTAGACCTGTGAAAGGATTATTGATATCTTAGATACTGTTGCCATGGCAATGCATCAAACTTTAAAAAAATTTTTGGATGCTTTTGAGACTCTTAGCATGCTTGAAATTGCATGAAACTCGTCAGACACATTACATTTATTAGCCAGTAGATATGTGCAAAGTTTCAGAAACAGGCGTGGTGAGGGCTCAGTAGCGCCACCTTTTGACAAAAGTGGGGTTGTTAGTTTTATCTACAGTTACAAAAATCGGTATGCATATTGTACTCCTCAAGCCGGACAACTTTCTAATTTACAGTCATTAGCTCGGACCAACAGAAAGTCAGATATTTTGGTTTGAATGTGGTCATGCTCTCTCTGAGCCTACGTCTCTGTGTCTGTGCCTGTCTGGGTGTGTGTGTGTTTGTAGGGGGAGGGGGAGGGGGGCTAGATTAACCATTTCAGTGCTGTATGGTATTAAGCCTTGTATTTTTTAAATAAGTTTTTTTTTTTAAAGAAAGTAAAGGCATATAACCAGTTTAATTGTAGTGCATTGACAATAGTTTTATATAATTAGTTTATTAATTAAATCAACTTGGTCCATAAATCAAACACACTTGCATGTAATAATATGAAACGCGGTACACATATAGATCTCATCGGGCCAAACAACTTTAAGCCAGCCCAACAGGAAGTCGGCTAGCTATTTTGGTCTGAATGTGGATGTTTTGCAAAACCAGCCTGTACATTTTTACTCACTCCTCTTAAGTGGTTTATTTTATTCCCACCAAACTTTTTCAAAATGATGAAAATACATTAACAATGCTAAATTGTTAACGGATATTGAATATCTCAAATGGTTTTACTATGGCGAGGGATTATGTCAAAAAAAGAATCAGAAAACGTCTTATATCTTCAAAAAATTTAATTATACCCAATTTATTTTTTTATATAATTATATGAACTAAACTCATTTTATTCTATTTTTTCAATTCAAGTTGTATGAAAAAGTTTAAAACAGGCTATTTAGTGCTATTTGGTAAAAAAAAAAAAATCATACATAGGGCTATACTTCCCTCTTGTGTCCAAAATGATATCAACATAGTACATAACTTTTTTTATCAGGTATGGCTATTGTATTTATATATAAATTAGTGGTGGGCATAGATTTTTAATTTTTTTAATCTAGATTAATCTCACTGTAATCTTGGAATTAATCTAGATTAAAATGGCTCATTTGAATTCTGGCGAAGGCATTCAGAATATGTATGCTACCCAAATAAATAACATCGTAGGTAGTTTGTAAAATGGGCAGGGGCGGAGCTAGACTCTCAGTACAGTGGGGGTGGAGCTAGACTCTCAGTACAGTTGGGGCGGAGCTTCATCATGGGGCTCTCTGCTTCCAGGTCATTTTAAAATTAAAACCGTAAAAAAAAAGGAAAAACGGAAAATATCTGATGAATGCATATGTAATAATGTGTCAGTTGTTGAGCCAAGTAAGCTTATGTTAAATAAAACACAAAGACTATCTCGTTCTTTTCCTTTAATGCGCCCGATTTATATTTTCTCTCCATTTTCGTAATTATTCTCTACATTATACATTCGCACCTCACGACACCCACTGTACTCCTGAGGCAAGTAGGCCTGCCTTATACGCTGTTTTTCGGTTCATTTATGACTCACAAGACGAGCTTCAGTTCACGTGCCGGCCCCTCAGTGTCGTGATTATCTATTGTCTGCTATACTTATTTCTTATTTCTTAAATCCAGGCAATTGGTTGATGAAACATTGATTAAAATTAGGATACAATTAATACAAAACGAAATTCACCTTAATAAAAGGCTTTGTGCTTTGTTTGATGTGAAATTTTTAAAGCAGTCTTTCAGTGCCTTTCAGAGTGGTCAAGTCCGTAACGGGGAACTGTCACGTAACGTTGTTTTTCCCTCATAAATGCGTACACGAAAAATAAGACAAAATGAATATTTTATGTTGTGTGGAGAGCCAACCCTTCTTCATCCGGCTGGTAGTGTTATTTTTTGTACTTTTGCCACCTAAAAGTCATTTTTTTGTGTCACGTCCATTACGGATGTGTATTTCCCAATATAAAATGCATAGACTGATATTTTCAGACGTTTCAATATATTGGTATTAAATGCCTCTTACAGTGCAATTCGACTAGGTATACACCTGAGCTAAAATATCAAGGTGAAAGTCATTATAGCTTTAGACCCAGCCCAACTTTGAGAATAGATGAATAGCGATATTTTTTTTAAATCTATCGCCCGATAAGAGTCTCATGTTAATGAAGCACGTTAATATATATTTATATATTAGGGATGCAACAATACAGTTAGCCCACGGTTCAATACATACCTCGGTTTTTAACCATGGTTTTCGTTTCGGTTCTGATGGCTTGACACATAAGAGTGTTTTTTTGTTATTCTATGCTTAGCCAATATGAACAGTAATAGGTTAAGGAGAAAAATAAAAACGATTTATTGCAATACTCCTTTATTTAACTTAAAAGCTAAGAAAAGTCCACTAGTTCCAAACGTATAGTATAATATAAAATTAACACTGACATTTCACAGCTGCTGGTAGCCTATGTACAAACTGGGGAACACATACATTCCTAAATTTTGAAAATATACATACATGTGAAGTTGGTAAACATAAATTGACCATTTCAAATAAACTTACTAGCACTTCAGTAAACATAAATAAACCATCTTAATTAAACTTAACAGTAATCCAGTGTCCTTCATTCAGAATGTAAAGTGCAATTTCACTTAGGTCAGCTATCTATTCCTGTATTTTGAGGTTTCCGTTTGAGTAGGCTACATATGTAAAACAATGCTTGTGTCACGGGCTGGTTGAAGCAGGCCAAACCGAAGCAGGAAGCCTCCAAGGCGGATCAGGTTGCGCAGGGGGCCAGGGCGGATCAGATTGCGCAGGAGGCCGGGGCGGAGCAGGTAACGCAGGAGGCCAGGGCGGATCAGGACCTTCGGGCGGCCATGGCGGTGACGCACCTTCTGGTGGCCATGGCAGAGACGCCTCTTCGGGTGGCCATGGCGGAGACGCCCCCTCGGGCGGCCATGGTGGGGTCCTATATCCCCCCCCCCCCCAAAAAAAAATTTCTTGGGGAGAGTGACAAGCTCTGGAACGTGCTCTGGGACAGGCTCGGAGCTGGAAGAGGACCAGCGGAGAAGGCTCGGCAGGCGTGACGTGAAGCTCTGGCTCGGCAGGCGTGACGTGAAGCGTAGGCAGAAGACAGGGTACTTCAGTGTCGAAGTCAATTATGTTGATTTCCTCTGGACTCTGGATGAGAACCAGAACAGAGGACTTCTGAGGGCCAATCTCGGCGGGACGAGACAGCGGACACAGAGGGGAGACAGGGACAGAAGGGAGATCTGGGACTATGTCAACGGTGTAGGGCGATCCACTCACCCACAGGATGTTGTCAATATATTCCCTCAGGGAACATGTGGTGGCAGTAGCTGGAAATTGCCCGAAGAGTGGATCGTCCAGACCCATCCAAAAGGCGTGCTTGAGGGCTGCCTCTTTCCAGGACACCTGATGAGCGAGGTGGAGGAATTCCTCGATGTAAGTCTCGATCGGACGTGATTCTGGGAGAGGCTGAGGAGAAGGTCAGTGGGATCTTGAGGGTAGAGGAAGATGCCCATACTGCTGCTGTAATGGTCGATTCTTCAGTTAAGGTCTGTCATTCTTAGTGATGTGACATTTGAACCAAGGCGTCGGAGCTCGTGTCGAGAAAAAATGGGCGTGCCAGATGAAGCTGCGATTCGAGGCTTGTGTTGTTAACGTGAAAATCATGTGACTAATGACAAACGAGGCCTCGGTTTGTGTGAAGACGTCATCGGTTCAGTCTGAGTGTCTCTTCCGGATAAACGGGGTTCGAAACTCGCGCCACCTTCTGGGTGTTGCAGGAGTAGAAGCAGGTGTAGTAGTGTCCGAGAGTCAGAGAAATCTCATTGGCATTGTTGTTATTGTGTCATAAATATGTTAGGGCTGTAAATTATTACATTATATCAGATTAGAATACTTATTAGGCCTATATTGTTATTAATAATTATAGTATATTATAGTCCTGTTAAATTAATCAGATAACACTATTTGGATTGCTTTGGATTGTTGGATCTGGACTGGACTGCTTTTTGTTTTGGATTGCCCTTTTGGATTTGTTTGCTTTTTGCGACTCTTCTTTTTTCCTGGTAATGGAACCAGCAAGAAAGAGGAGATCCTCACCGTCTGGGCTCAACAGAAGCATCAGTATCCTCGTTTATACCAGCTGGCACTGGCATTTTTATGTTCCCCTGCATCCTCTGTTCCTTGTGAAAGGATATTTTCCAAGGCTGGAGAGGTTTTGTCCAAAAAGAGGAATCGTCTAAACCCTAACACACTTGAAACATTTTTTTGTTTCTCTATAAAAATCTATTGTAATCCTTCCTTCTCCCACCCCAAACTGCAGTGTTGCAGTTTGCTCCTCTATATCCCCAGTCCCATAAGCACAACACCGCACTCAAACTAGTAACAGTTCACTGCACAAAACTTTATTAAACTCCCTCCACCATAAGCACTGCACTCAACACAGTGTCATACTCTCACTATCCAAACAATTTATGAATAATTAATGAACTGTGTGTGTGACAGTTGTCTCTGCACGAGTAAATTCATCATAAGTCTGCTTAGGTCATTGGTTCAGAATTAATTAATTTGTCTGTTACTTCTTTGTACAGTAGCTAGGTGTCACTAGTGAGCAATGCTGAATGAAGCTTCGAGTAATGAACCTTTGGGTGAAGCAATGGGCTGTGAGGTCTCAGTGGTTCAGGAAGCCTCATTTTGCCATCACTAGTCGTTCTGTCACGGGCTGGTTGAAGCAGGCTTGGAATGCAGCAGTTTTATTAAATAAACTAGAACAATCTTATACTGGACGCAGAGGAAACATCACAGGAACAACCAAGCTTGTAGCAACAACGCCACACCAGGAACAGACTGAAACACAGGATTTAAATACACAGGGAACAGATCAGGGAAACAGGACACAGCTGGGGCAAATGAACTGATAATGACAGGTAAACAGGTGAATGAACTAAACAGTAACGAGGAGCGGATAAATAGAAACAGGACTGAACCAAATACAAAAAGAACGGGGGAAACACAGGACACACATGTAACAGCTTGCACACAGTCATTTTTTTGTTTACCGTTTTTTTCTTCCTCGGTATTATACTCAACAGCAAAACCGAAATGTCCCCACACCACGGATTTGAAAGACGCCGGCGCTTCCTCGTACTGTAGCCTCACTTCACCGCCGCTTATAATGTTAAAGTGTGGAATGATGGTTAAGCCGCGCGCCCCCTAACTTACTCGTGGCCATCGCGGGGAGGAGTTTCCTCATCTCAGCTCGTAGACTTACAGGCACACACAAACAGTCAATTCGGAGAGAAATAAAACGCACATAAATTATTTAAACGTAAAACCGAAAAACCGCAATTCACAAGCGCGTATTGAACCGTGGATGTCGTACCGAACGGTTCAATATTATATTGAGAATTGTGGCATCCCTAATATATATGTAGACCTGGATGTAGACCTAACCTTTCAGAAGGTTGCTCACGCATACTTTGTGATTGATATGTGCCCTCGATGCGCACTTTTGCAGAGCCCACCCCAATACAAGCTCTACAGTACACTTCTTTTCGACAGTCAAAGCGGAGTTACGTTTTTGCACTTCGTGCACAATAACCCTAAAGGCACCAGGGTGGCGGTGCCACCGGCTTTTTATATATATATGTAAATATAGCTGCGAGCAGCGATTACGGGCCAAAGCCGGCGGTACCGCCACCCCGGTGCCTTTAGGTAAAGGCACCGGGGTTGCGGTGCCACCGGCTTGGGCCCATGATCGCTGCTCGCAGCTATATTTATGTTTATTACTTGTTATACATTACTGGTCAAAAGGTTGGAAACATTAAGTTTTTTAAATGTTTTTGAAAGAAGTCTGTTTTACTCACCAAGGCTGTATTTATTTGATTTTTTATTTATTTGAAACAGTAATATTGTGAAATGATTTCAATGTGAATATATTGTTAAGTGTAATTTATTCCTGTGATCAAAGCTGAATTTTCAGCATTACTCCAGTCTTCAGTGTCACATGATCCTTCAGAAATCATAGTAAAATGCTGATTTTGTGCTCATTTATGATCAATTTTTATTGGTGCTCAATTATTAATAATGGTTCTTTTTGCATACTTAATTACATTTACATTTAGTCATTTAGCAGACGCTTTTATCCAAAGCGACTTACATCTGAGGACTAACCAAACGAGTCATCGTGAAGAGACAATAACAACCCAAGAAGTGCTCAAAATACAAACTTCAAACATTGCTCAGAGTAGCATAAACCAGACAAGTGAGGATTTAAGTTTTTTTTTATTTTAATTTTTTTTTTTATGTTAAGTGCTCACGGAAGAGATTTGTTTTCAGTTGTCTTTTAAATGCTGTCAGGGATTCTGCATTCCGAATGAGGGTGGGCAGATCGTTCCACCAGCATGGAACCGTGAATGAGAATGTTCTGGAGAGTGATTTTGTGGCTCTTTGTGAAGGTACCATGAGCCGTCGTTCATTGATTGATCGTAGGCTTCTGGTAGGGATGTAGACTCGTAGGAGCGAGTGAAAGTAGGAGGGAGCTGAGCCTGTGGTCAATCTGTAAGCAAGTGTCAATGCCTTGAACTTGATGCGAGCAGCAAGTGGTAGCCAGTGCAGAGAGATGAACAGAGGAGTGACGTGGGCCCTTTTGGGCTCGTTGAAGACAAGATGAGCTGCAGCATTCTGGATCATTTGTAGAGGTTTAGTTGCACAAGATGGAAGTCCAGCCAGAAGAGCATTGCAGTAATCAAGCCTAGAGATAACCAGGGCCTGGACAAGAAGTTGTGTTGCATGCTCAGTTAGGAAAGGCCTGATCTTCCTGATGTTGTGCAGTGCAAACCTGCATGATCGAGCTGTCTTTGTAATGTGGTCTGTGAAGGTCAGCTGGTCATCAAAGATAACACCAAGATTTCTGACCGTCTTTGATGGGGTGATTGAGGAAGAATCTAGCTGGATAGTGAAGTCATGCTGTGGAGACAGATTAGCAGGGAGGACGAGAAGCTCAGTTTTTGTCAGGTTGAGCTGCAGGTGATGTTCCTTCATCCATGCTGAGATGTCAGCCAGACAGCTTGAGATTCGAGCAGCTACTGTAGGATCATCTGGTTGAAATGAGAGGTAGAGCTGAGTGTCATCAGCATAGCAATGGTAAGAGAAACCATGTGCCTGTATGATGGGTCCCAGTGATGTGGTGTAAATGGAGAAGAGGAGTGGTCCAAGAACTGAGTCCTGGGGAACCCCTGTGGTCAGTAGATGTGCTTTGGATACCTCGCCTCTCCATGCGACCCTGAAGGACCTACCTGTGAGATAGGATTCAAACCAGTGGAGGGCAGTTCCAGTGATGCCCAGTGATGAGAGAGTGGACATAAGGATCTGATGATTCACAGTGTCGAAGGCAGCAGACAGGTCCAGGAGAATGAGAACTGATGATTTGGAAGCAGCTTTTGCGATCCGCAGGGCTTCTGTGACCGATAGTAATGCGGTCTCGGTTGAATGCCCTTTCTTGAAGCCAGATTGGTTGACATCCAGCTGGTTGGTCAGAGACAGGAAAGATGATACTTGGTTGAAAGCAACTCGTTCAAGTGTTTTCGCAATGAATGGTAGGAGAGAGATAGGTCTGTAATTCTCTAAAAGTGGTTGTTTTTTTAAGCAGTGGAGTTACCTGAGCCTGCTTAAATGCTGTAGGAAAAGTGCCAGTGTGTAGGGATGAGTTGATATGTGTGTGAGAGTAGGTAGAAGTGTGGGAGAGATGGCTTGTAGAAGGTGTGAGGGGATGGGGTCTAGAGGGCAGGTGGTAGGATGACTGGAGAGGAGAAGTTTAGATACTTCTTCCTCGGTTAGTGGAGAGAAGGAGGAGAGAAGGTTATTGGCTGTGGGAGTGGTTGGTCTAGGTTCCTGTGTGTGTGGATTAGAGAACTGACTGCTGATAGTTGTTGTTTTGTTGGTGAAGAAGTTAGCAAAGTCATCAGCAGTTAGTGAGGAGGTGGGTGGTGGTGGAGGTGGACAGAGGAGAGAGTTGAATGTCTTGAAAAGTGTTCGTGTGTTAGGGGCGGTGTTGATCTTGTTGTGGAGGTATGAAGATTTTGCAGCGTGAACATCAACAGAAAAAGCAGAGAGCAGAGATTGATACATACTCAGGTCAGATGTGTCATTCGATTTGCGCCATTTTCTCTCCGCTGCTCTGAGTTTGGTCCGGTGTTCACGAAGAACCTCAGATAACCAAGGGTTAGAGGGAGTGGCGCGCGCTGGCCTAGAGGAGAGAGGGCAGATAGTGTCTAAAGAAGAAGTTAAAGTGGAGCATAAAGTATCCGTTGCGGTATTCACATCCAGAGATGAGAATTTTGAGGGTGAGGGAAGAGAGGAAGACACAGCAGAGGAAAGATGGGAGGGAGAAAGTGAGCGGAGGTTTCGTCTGAAAGTGACTGGTAGGGGAGTTGGTATGGAAGTAAAATAATGTCAAATGTTTTTGAATTAAAAGCCTGTTGAATTGCACTACTTGAAAAAAAATAGGCATTGCATTAACCATGCTTGCATTTTTATGCATTGTATTTTTAGGGCTTGCATTTTTATGGGCTGAAATTTAGCATGGTTGAATATTTAAGCTGTGAATATTTCAATTAAAAACATTTCAAACACATTTTCATTATTAAAAATTCAATAATCCATATTCACCATTCATATTTCATTTCCAAAATATTCAAACTGTTTAAAAATACAACCAATAATATTCAACAGGCAATTTTCGGTCCATTTTATTTCGCTTTTCAAATTCGCTTCCACAAATTCAGTGGTTCAAATTCGACAGTAAATTCAACATTGACGTCCAGGAACTGCAGGAGAAGCAGAAGATTGCCGAGCATACTCTTCGTTAGTCGATCTTACCAGCAGGGGGTGCAATTCAACAGGCTTTTTATTTCAAAAACATTTGACATTATTTTACTTCCATAAGTTGGTGGAGTGTGGATGGTGAGTTGTAGATTGAAAGTAATGAGGAAATGATCTGAAACGTGGAGAGGTTTTTGAAACCTCTCCAATATTTTTGTCTGGATTCTTTGATGAATAGATAAGGTAAAAAGAACAGCATTTATTTGAAATAGAAATCTTTTGTAACAATATCAATGTTTTTACTGTCTTTTTTGATCAATTTAATGCGTTCTTGCTGAATAAAAGTATATTATTATTATTATTATATAGTACTTGCCCCAAACCTTTGAATGGTAGTGATAATTGTTTCCATAAAAAACACCAAAAAATAATATAAAAAAGTGAAGCAGCACAATTATTTATAATATTCAGAAATGTTTTTTTTTATCAGACACTGAAGACTGGAGTAATGATGCTGGAAATTCAGATTTGATCACAGGAATAAATACAATTTTTGATGAAATAAATACAGATAAATACAAATTGTGTCGGCAGAAGAGACTTCTTTCAGAAACATGAAAAAACTCTTAATGTTTTCAAACCTTTGACTGGTACTGTACCTACAATCTTTATGTTTGTTTAAGAACATTTTGTCTTTTCATCTTAGGTGGTTCAGAGCTCAACATTGATGTTGAAAATGGCACAAGCGTCCACATTTACACTAGTGCGACTGCTGGCGTAAACACACAGTGCCAGGTTTGTGTACGCCAGGTGTGCCAGTCTTCTGTGGTCCTCGACAGCGACACGCGTGTGAATTTCAGCTGTTCAGAGCCAGAGAACGTGTTCACCGTGCAGATCATCAGAGACGAGCCTGGTGAGAGCTGTCAGATAAAAATAATACTTTTACTCCTTACATTTTTCATTAAGACAAGCATATTTAACTGGTCATTAAGACAAAACATGTATTAAAAGATTTGTTTAAATTATGTAAATGCAAATTTGCGAAATGCTGACCATAAATGAAAAGTAGTATAATGTTTGCCATTCTATTACTAATGATATAAAAGCAAACACTATAATACTTTTTTTTATACAGTTTCATTTCTTTCTTTAACAGTTCTATCTATAATAAACAGAGACCGTCACTACACCCGAAACCACATATTGGTGCTAAATTTTCATTTTAATGAACTTCGTGACCGTTAAAGTATGTTCTATATAGTATGAAAATGGGTAGTATGCATGAAATGAGTGTGACCCCTAAATGAGGAGCACCAGAGGGTTAAATTAAACATGTGCTCTTATTGTCAACTTAATAAATCTACTGGGTCTTTCTCTGACATGACACATTTGTTCAACAGTGATATCAGACATTGAACCCCCAAAACACCTTGCCATTCAAAAGTTCAATCGGACCTTCACCTGGAATCTGAATCCTCCTGCTACAAAGAAACTCCACTTGAGTTTCAGTACGACTGGTTTACGGCAGATTGAGCTGACAGACGGCTGCCCAGACAAACACGTTTACATGCTCACAGCGGAGAATGTCACTGTTGGGAGGTTTTGTCAGAGTGGAACTATTACACAAATCGATGCGTGTCAAGTTGGAAAACTGTCTTTGGAGGTGTCAGGAGGTCAACCTCTGGACGTGAAAGCTATCGGCGTATCTCAGGGATATGGCATTAAAGGTAAAGCTTATATATTTAAGCACAAATTGTCTAAACAAAGTTGTCATATGTGAATTGTTGAATTTTCTTTATTTTACAGCACTGGTTAGAATTCATGTTGTTCTCCCAGAGAGGAGTTCAACCCAGGATTTCTTCACCCCAAACACTTTCCCTGAAAATATGCAGATAATTTGGTATTTCAAAGTGCCCCAGGCGTACTACGCAGATGTTCGCATTCTGAGACACACTGTTCCGACATGCCTCCCATCTGAAACCATCCCTAGAATGAGGTACTTTTGGCCTCGCACGAAGGATCTGCTAATTCTGATGAATGAAAGCCAGCCAATGGTGGAGCCTGGTGAATTTTATCTCTACATAAGGAACTGCGACATGTCCTGGCCATCGCAAGGCCTAATGGTGCACTTTCAGGTCTCTGCCATCACGAGGACAAAGGGTAGGTAACATTTTTAATACAAGATGTTAATAAATTATGTTAACAAAATACAGGTGAAACTCCAAAAATTAGAATATCATGCAAACGTTATAATTTTGATGATTATGTCTTACAGCTTAAGAAAACCCCAAATTCAAAATATCCGAAAATTAGAATATTACATGAAATCAATAAAAAAAAAGGATTTTACATACAGAAATGTCGCCCCTCTGAAAAGTATAATCAATACTTTTGCATGTTATTTTTTAAGTAGTACCGTCCTGAGTAAGCTGTTTCACGCAACAGATGTTTATATATAGTCCACGTTACAAAATAATAACTGGATTTACACAAATGAACCAGTTCAAAAGTTTACATACTCTTGATTCTTGATACTGTGTGTCTTTACCTGGATGATCAAGTCAAGTCACCTTTATTCATATATCACTTTATACAATACAGATAGTTTCAAAACAGCTTTACAGTGAAAATGATGCATTTTCGGCTGTTGTTCAGCTGAAGTCAGTATAGTGTTGATTTAGATCATCAATTCAATTAGTTAATTTAATCTATTAAGCAGTTCTGCAAAAAATTATGCTATCATCCAGCTCAGTTCAGTTCTAATACAGCAGCGTCATTATAGTCAGATCAATAATATTGTTAAATTTTTATGGTTTTATGTTTGTGATGCTTATTCATGAGTCCCTTGTTTGTCCTGAACCGTTAACTGCCCAATGTTCTTCAAATAAATCCTGCTGATCCTTAACATTCTTTGGTTTTCCAGCATCTTCTGCATATTTGAACCCTTTCCAACAGTGACTGTATGATTTTGAGATCCATCTTTTCACACTGGGGACAATTGAAGGATTCAAACACAACTATTAACAACTATGCTCATTTATGCAAGTTTTTCACCTTGTTACACTTGTGTCGTTCCCGGTCAAAACTGACCGGCCTACAAAAAATAGCTTATCACTCGTCGTTATGCTATATTATCACCCAATATTGGATTCAATCTTTTTGTCAACTTGTTTTCTTTCATTTAGGACTGGTTTTATATTCCTATTTGCATCTGATTAATCGTAGGCCTCATTTATCTCAGAGTAGGCATCTAACTTTTTGAGGAAAAAAAAACATTATATTTGAATAATTTTGGAAATATTAAATAAAATAAGAAGAAAATTGCCACTGTTGATCACACTAGTCTACTTTAATTTTTCACCAGGAAGTTTGATTTGAAAAACTTTTATTTTGTACAAAATGGCACATACTCACACTTGTGGTGTTCCCGGTCCAAAATGACGGCCTACAAAAAATAGCTTATAAATCACTTGTTATGCTATATTATCATAATAACTAATGTAGTCCATGCAGCTATGCCTGGGCAGAGTGGGGAGAGCAAATCAAACCCCCCTGGGGTACAGAACAGAACCAGTATATGCATACATAATTGCACAATTTCACAAAAGAGTAAGAGTCACATTACATGAGTTGTGGAAATACAAATACATGATAGAAAATGTTTTCAATGTAGTGAATTGTATTAAAAAAAAAAAAAGTCAGATTGATTACATGAACGGTTGGGCAGAGTTGGGGTTGGAGGAGGGAGTTTGATTTGCAAGCAGCGATGCGATAGAGGAGATGCTGAAGGAATGGGAATTTAAATGGGCCACTGTGATAGGTGTTGAAACTGGATTGGTACACGCCAGGAACAGCTGGCTATCAGCTAATGCGAGCTCGGCTGACGTGGCCTGCCTGAACCTTTTTTCATTCTGCCATTTAGAAGCTATACATGAGATATTTACATGTTTCCCTGAAGATAAAATAAGTACGATTTACCCTGATCATCCAATTCAAAAAGTTTTACACCCACCGGCTCTTAATGTATATTCTGCGAGGGGTGTGTGAACTTATAAGTATAACTGTAGTAGAACAATAGAGTAACCACCTCTTTACCTTGGTGTTCATTACTACACACTGTAAACAATTTGCGTAAAATCAACAGTAACTTATTGGCAAGTGGCAACAAAAATCCAGCAAGCATCTGTATTTTATACCACAGTAAAATTACTGTAAAACTAACTATAGTACTTTTAAGCATAGGTCTTCTGTAAAATTAAGTATAGCATTTGTAGCGATTCTAGCTCAAATAAAGGGAATATAATTTTAAAAACTGATCATGAATATGATCAGGGATCGCATACACAGATTAAAATTACCCGTAAAGGGGATACAATGCCAATGTATCTGTATGGACAGCTAAATACAACGGATTATAATCAATTATCCATACAGGTAGGCAAAAATAGATCAATTGTATATATCAATAATCAATCACAATGAATTATAATTAAATATTAATATGTCAATTGTATAGAATAGATCGATTCCAATGATAACCCTTATGGAATTAATTATGATCTTTCATCAACCCTCAAGAGAAGTTATCCTTATAGACTCGCAAGGAAGGCTATCTTTCTGGTCATGAAAAATAACTTTCCTGTTTTATAAAAATACTAATTAAAGTATCAGCAAATTGTAAAGCTTGTAGCTTATATCGAACATTTAAGGGACTTCGTAATATGAGCAACAGACAGAGTCAATAAATGAATATAATGGATTTAATAAAGGAAAACTACGTATACCGGTGACTAACGTTACAAGGAATAAATTTACTGTATATACATCAAAATAAAGCAACAAACAATGAAAGAAAATGAGAATAAGAGAGTGATAGGCAAAGGGAGAGAATGATTAGTCAGTTATGGCAAAATCACAGACTAAAGGAACCTTGAGAGAGAGACACTAAGATATCAAATCACCCTGAATGGGGTAAACAAATCTTAAACGCCTTGAAAGCTCGATAAAACGAATACTTGCATATATAGTTCTCGTGTTGCTGAGTAAAGAAGGCGTGTGTGTGTCGTTCCTTCGAGCGTCGCGCGTTCTCTCGGGTCTTCCGGAGCGAGCGTAGTCACAGGAAGTTCAAATGTCCATTGAAAGTAAAGTTTGCCAGCTAATTCAGGCTAAGTTCATTTCACTCGCAAGTAGAAATGAACAAAAGTGAATACGAAAAGGGAAAACAAAAACTAAAGAAGACGACTAAAGAGGAAACTGAAGACGAAGGATAACTGAAAAACAAAACAAAAACTGAAAACTAACTGGCGTTCCGTCCTCTTAAGGACAACGAAGTTCACTTAAGGGTTGTGTCAAAGTAACAGATATAGCAAGAGAGTCACATTAAAACAAATCCTGATCAAAAAAGGTTAAAGCCGTTTATATGACTTTGACATGGTCAACTTATTGAACATAATTTCTGTAAAATCATGAAAAATTCACCCAGAAGGGAAAGTTTTTTCAAATGTGTGTAAGTGTGTGTGTGTAGTTCTGATATTCCCTATATTATGGACCACAAGACATTATGGACCCTCAGAGGAGTTCTGACCAATTAGACCCTGTCTTTAGCTCGGGATGTGACTATTTCTCCTTCTCTCAAATAAACTGTGTTATCTGACGAGTAAAACATGGGCTCTTAAGTTTACCGCTCTTAGCAGAGTACAATTTAGACATTTTACACTGATTTGATTCCTGCAGTTAGACTGGAGAAACACAGAGGAGGGTGTGTCTTCCAGGGAAAATGGCATCCTGCTCTATTGATAGAAACTATTACACATCTTCTGAAAGAGTAGCCTACCCTAGTGAAAAATAAATATACCAAAATGTATTTGAAATGCATTTATTTTATGCTAAGTTTACTACAAACACATTTACATATTTATGTACTTAATGCGATAACATTAACTAGCATTTTCGGGAAAAGGAAACTCCTCTCCGAGTCAAAATGACAGAACACCACTTGCATGGAAACATAGTCTACAGGCTAGTACAGTGAGCTAATAAAATTATTTCTAGTGATTGACCGAAAAACTGGCCGATATTGTGAGATTATTGAGATTAGCCAATAACAATGTTCGCTTTTGGCCTGTTAACAGGAGTGTTAACCTACCTAGTTTGTCAGATTCTAATTTTCCTAAGCTTTGTCAGTGAATATTTGACCATTTTATTTTCCTTTTGGTGAATTTTGAGAAAATTCTTTGTAAAATAAGTTTTCTTTTCAGTAGTATTTTGTTGTACTGTATCAGCATTAAATTGCCCTGCAGCCACTCAATCTTCTAGATATAGGTAGTGACCATTGAGATATCTTGTTGGTCAACCACAACTTAAAACAATAATTCATGTCTCTATAATTATTTATCTGTTTATTAAGTGGATGTATAACAGTCAATCGGGATAACACACAGACCGGTTGGTCGGGGCTGGATGAGTTCACTGTTCCTCGACACATCACTGTCTCTTCTCATAATAAAATTATTTCATCTTTTGATCACAATTTCATATAATGTTTATCTATTTTTTTTCTTCTTGTCACTGTTGCAGGGCAGTGTATAGGGCATCTGCCTGAGAATCAAACGCTACAAATACGTGTGATGAAAAAGAATCCCAAGTCCACCTGTGTGTTGAAAGTGGATTCGGACATAAAGGACACGGTCACCATAGCTTCAGGGAACCATTACGACCTTGATATCTTTGACTGTAAAAAGGAAGAACTGGAGTGGACAGTCAACCAGACCATAGGTACTCAACTGTGTGGTATGACCACCCCTCTGTGCCTTAAATAAGACTATATCCTAAATGTTTTGATGCTCCCAGTCACTACTAGAACAGAAAGGTCACCAGTTAAATCTATATTTACCATAACTTCTATTATTTAAGCAGGTCAGGTACATGACTTTGGTACTAAATATTGTTTGTAGGTATTCCCTAAACTTCTCAGGTACCTTCAGAACATGATAGAGAAAACACCTACAAACTTTTATTTCAGTCTGTTTGGTTCGTTTTTTGTGGCTTATTGTGGCGATTATCTAAGCCAAATTTGGTGGTGGTGTTTTTGGTAGAAATCCAAGATGGCAACCAAAAATAACAGGAAGGACACAAACTAATGGGTTCATTTTAATGTGCAATACCAAAAGAACCAGAGGGAAATATAATATGTTCCAAGACCCAAAGGCCTAAGAATAATAATGATAAACATAAACGTGAATCTTGAGCAGATGTGGTGCTATAGAGTTTGAAACAGGCAGAACTTAAAAATGGTCTCGGTACTTTTTAGACCCTGCCCAATCAGTGTGTGCCAAATTTCACAACTTTCCTTTAAATAGGAAGTGGCACAAGAAGAAGAAAATCATTAAAGTTATCATTCTTGGTGTGAATGGGTCCATAATAATTAAACGTTACTCTATTAATCATTGACTTTGTTTCTTTATCAACAGAATGTAAAGAATGGACACACTGTACATCCACTCGATTCCCTATAACCTTCAATTACGAGCTGCAGTGTATCCCAGGAGTCCTGAAGACGATCACATGGGACCTTCATGGCCCACCGAACAGTGCAGTGGAGCTACAGTTCCCTAGAGGCGGTCTGCGTCAATGTCTGCCGGAGGACAAATGCAATGGCATCCTCCTAAATGTGTCCCATGTTAACACTGGCATCACTGTTGGGCAGTTTTGTCCAAAGGGAAGCATTAAGAAAATCCAGATCCGTGAATCCAGTATTGCGGTAACTGCCTCCGTTACAAGTTTCGGTGGCCAGAATTTGGCAGCTAACCCCCTTTTAACTTATTCATTTACACAGGACATATCAGGTAAATGGTTTCATTATACATTCATTATACATAACCACAAATGGAAGCTGCTTTTTCTCTTGAGGAAAATCTATAGCAAGTGCATGATTAAGTAGAACAAAAATGGTGTAGAAACTGTCTGTGAATCAAGATTTTTAGTTTTAAATTGACACACTACCGTCCAAAGGTTTCGTTAAAATAAAAAAAATAAATAAAAAAATATTAAGCAGTACAACTGTTTTCAGCATTGATAATAATGAGAAATATTTCTTGAGCCACAAATTAGTGTATATAATAGTGTACCTGCTCAAATAAATTCATTGCGAGTAACTTGATATCAAAAATCAAAATAGCTATTGAGTTTTGCTGTCCTGTTGTTCTCATACAGAGCACTATATATTCACTGTTGCACCGGAAAATTATAACCCTACCGTGTTGGCAACCCCAGTCTGGCCGTCCGGGATGAATCCCTCCAGCACGGTGTCCTGGATCGTTAACATTGAGCCACAGCTTGAGAGCAAACTGAAGTTCAGGAATGTCAGCCAGCCCAATTGTAAGGGGTAGCACACAAACATTGCAGTGTGGACCATTCCCTCGAAAACGGTGGTGTACAGTACTAATAAGGATGAGAATATTAATGAAATCCTGGTCCAAGGAAGTTTTTACCTTAACATGAAAAACTGCAATTCCTCAACAGTACCTTTCAGGGCAATGATGGAGATCACCCTGCAGAACAACACTAGTGAGAAAGCCTTACTTTCTTCTGTCCACTATGTTCCCACTAGAATGTCCATATAATATATAAATATGGGGAAAACTTGAAAAGATGAATTGAAATGTATTATGTTTTCAGACCCCCTTCATGTGGTCATCATCCTGAGTATCGTGGGCATTGTGTTAATGATCATAACAGCCTTGGTGATTTGGATTATTCTCAGGTGAGAGTTTTCCAAAAATATATTTTAAATATAGCTGAAAGCAGCATTCACAGTGGTTCAAGCATAATTAAAAAAATATATAAAATTTAATTCGAAGACATTAAACATTTTATATACTATATAAAACGTATATTAAGTGTTATTAAACAAGCCTGTACCACCTAAATCAGAGATGAAAAAATACAATTTTCAGGTCATTTATAGCACCAATTTGTTGCCTGATCTCCATAAAAGTTGAAATGCTTGTTTAGAATCATATATCGTATGTCCCTCTGTTAAGGGCTATCCGGTCCCTGTACGACCGGAGTAGGAGCTTGGTTCGCATTGCCGGCAGTAAGTCAGACTTGTTCCCGGTGCATGTTGGACTCCGGTAGGGCTTTCCTTTGTCACCGGTTCTGTTCATAATTTTTATGGACAGAATTTCTAGTCGCAGCCAGGGGCCGGAGGGTGTCCGTTTTGGGGACAAAACGATGTCATCTCTGCTTTTTGCAGATGATGTTGTCATGTTGGCCTCATCAGACCAGGACCTTCGGCGTGCACTGGGACGGTTTGCAGCCGAGTGTGAAGCGGCTGGGATGAGAATCAGCACCTCCTGCCTCAAGTGGAGGAGTTCAAGTATCTGGGGGACAGACGGATCGGTGCAGCTTCTGCAGTAATGCGGTCGATGTACCGGTCTGTCGCAGTGAAATCGATTTACCGATTTATCTAAGTTCCTACTCTTACGTATGGTCATGAGCTGTGGGTCATGACTGAAAGGACAAGATCCCGGATACAGGCGGCCGAAATGAGCTTTCTCCGCAGGGTGGCTGGGCGATCCCTTAGAGATAGGGTGAGAAGCTCGGTCACTCGGGAGGAGCTCAGTGTAGAGCCGCTGCTCCTCCACATCGAGAGGGGTCAGCTGAGGTGGCTCGGCATCTGTTCCGGATGCCTCCTGGACGCCTTCCCGGGGAGGTGTTCCGCGTGCGTCCCACCGGGAGGAGACCCCGGGGAAGACCTAGGTCACGCTATAGCGATTATGTCTCCCGGCTGGCCTGGGAACGCCTCGGTGTCTGCTTAGACTGCTGCCCCAGCGACCCGGCCCCGGATAAGCAGCAGAAGAAGATGGATGGATGGATAGATGGATGTGCTATAGCCATCCAAATAATACAGTTCAAAATATTTATTATAATTATTAATCTAGGGAGTCTGAAAGAGATTTGTACTGAACTGGTTTTATTGAGGTTGAGCAAAAAACCTTGGACTAGTTTGTAAAAGTCTTTTTTCTTCTTGAGGTAAAGTTGTTTAGAAAGAGGAGATCCAACAAATGATTTGAATGTGTATGTGTGAAATATCTCATTATATACAATCAGAATACACATTTCACACATGTTAAATGTGATAGCGCCTATCTGATGGTAATTTCTTTCAAAATTTTCACTGTCTTTGGAGGCCATGAGTCAAAACGGGTCCACTGAGTTTAATTTTGATCGACCTCTGTTAACCTTGTCTAATAGCTTCTGATTGTTGATTGGCTGATGGTAGCCATATTTTTAAAGTCAGTGTCCTCATAGATAATGATGATACCTTGGACAAAGACATTGAATGCCAATTTCTAAGACAGTCTGGTCAAATGTTGCGTAGTTATAGCCATTTTCAAGTTCTTTTCGGTTATAGCACCACCAAGTGGCCAAATGCTGCAATTTTTTTAATATTACATGTAAATGAGCCCATACACATGTGCACCAAGTTTGGTAAAATTATCTCATTCCATTCAACAGTTATAGCCATTTAAGTGAAAGTGATATATTAAGTCACACTCTCTTCAAACATTTGGCAAAAGTGTTTTTTTGATAATTATTGATATTAGGTATCCAGAGAATGTTTCTTCACTGGTTTGGTTCTGATTAGGATCTGGGCTTTGTGTTTGAAATCCTAACAAGTATTTTCCTGTAATATTTCATTCTTAACAAAGTATCTTAATATTGCACAGGGAAAAGAAGAGGAATAAGGCTCCCCCAGTGTCCGTCGACAGTCCCAATCCGCATGCTTTCCTTCCAGGCCTCCATGGTATCCCCAAATCACAGGAGGAGGAAGATCCTCACACTTATGTGTACATAGATGATACTCTAGTATATTCTCATCTGCTTTTACGTGATGCTGAAAATGAACAATATAGTGATGAGAGCGTCCCTCCTTTACCTGACAGACCAGTCACAAAAGGTAAAAGCCTAGTCACTAAAGACAGCGTGTTGGTGGACAATGAGCTCTATGGTTATATTCAGGGACAGTCAACTACACCTGGCTCACCAACATCTCCCATCAACACCTCTGAGGAAGGGGCCTATGGAACCAGACTGTCTTTGTGAGGGAAAAGAGGCCTTGATGGAATTTTATTTTCTACTTTAAAATTATATATTTTTTAAGTGTCTACGATATGTATCTATTTAGTGATTTCATGTTTGTACATCCTGCTTGTTTTAAAGATTGTATGTTTTTGATAATAAAAGTATTACATAACATACTTCTGGAAATGGAGCTTGTAATACTTTTCTCATAATCTTGCACAAGCCTTGTAATATGACTTTTAATTGTGTTTCTGTTGTTGTCAATAAAAGTTAAGAAGCCATTACAGACACAGAAAAACATTTGCAGGAATTACAGATTTTCAAAACAAGAATTGAAAGAGGAAAAAGGTGTAATTTCCATGTGACTATTTTACAAGTTTGCGATTTTGTATAAATTCTTAATATATATATTTTTTAAATAAAGCATAAAGGTTTATCCCAAACCTAACCCTCAGTGGGGTGTAAGCAGATCTTACAAAACCAAACAAATGAGATTGTACAAATTCAAATGAATTTGCCAAAATGTAAAATGTAGAGTGCACTTTTTGTGTAAATGCAGTCCCTCTTAGTTTACATAATAATAATTTTGATTAAAATTCAGTACTTAGTATTTTTGTCAATATAAACTTATTTGTGAACATACTTGTAAACATAACTACGATGATGGTTATATTAAAGATCCAATAGAGTTCTACACATTCTACTGTTTACACTTAAAAATAAAGGTTCTTTATTGGCACCGGTAGCTCCACGAAGAACCTTTAACATCCATGGAACTTTTCCATTCCACAAAAGGTTCTTTATAGTGGAAAAGGTTCGTCACACTAAGACAAAAAATTATTTTAAGAACGGTTCACTGAAAGGTTATTTGGGGAACCCAAAATGGTTCTTATATGGAATAGCTGTGGAAAGACCCTTTACTTTTAAAGAGCCTTATTTTTACAAAAGCCTTAATTTTTAAAGTCCCCCTGTAGTCAATAATTTTATCCCTTAAAACTCACATTCCATCACCAAAATGACCTTTAAAGTTTTTTGCTTGAAAAAAAAATTCTTCATGCCTTAAAATAGCTTGAATGTAATTCTACTACAACCTTGCCTCATTTAGTATACGTGGTTCTATGAATATGCAACTGAGCTCCGCCTCCACTCACTCACTCAGCTCAGAGATCCACTGGTTGACGATCACACGTTGATCTGATTGGTTACAAGGTCGTTTGAAACGTCAGAAACACCAGCGATTTCAAACCATGTTTTTGAGACTCTCTTTTGGCGCTTTTCCACTGCATGGTACGGTACGGTTCGGTTCGGTACGGCACGCTTTGGCGCTTTTCCACTGCATGGTTTGGTACGGCTCACTTGTGGCGCTTTTCCACTGCATGGTACGGTACGGTTCGGTTCGGTACGGCACGCTTTGGCGCTTTTCCACTGCATGGTACGGTTCGGTACGGCACGCTTTGACGCTTTTCCACTGCATGGTACGGTACGGCTCGGTACAGCTCTCTTGTGGCACTTTTCCACTGCATGGTACGGTACGGTACAGCTCGCTTTAATGGTACCACCTCTGTCGAGGTTCCAAGCGATACTAAAATGTGACGTGAACACACTGCAGATCACTGATTGGTCAGACAGAATTTGCGAGACATCAAACCAACCCCCTAGATTTAAATAGCCAGTAACAGCCACTGTAGCACTGTAGCGCTGTAGCACCTGTTTTAAAACTACTTGCTTGACTTACTTGAAGAAAAAAGAAAAAAAAGAAAACTTCCAAAAAATAAATAGCTGAATTGTGGTCAATGGACGAAGGGCAAATGTTCCTCTCGTTGGTTGCCGTCCGAGGAGCGGATAAACTATAATGATCAGAATATAATCCCACCCACTTAAGCGGTACGAACTGCAGTGGAAAAGCAAACCGAGCTAAAGCGAACCGAGCCGAGCCGAGTCGTACCACGCAGTGGAAAAGCGAAGCGAGCTGAATCGTGCCGCGCTGAGCCGAACCGTACTGAGCCGTACCAGCAGTGGAAAAGCGCCATTAGGTTCACTGCAGTTTTAAGGAGAAAATACTCAGCAATACTGTCGATGGTTTGACTTAAAAGCATATTAAAAACATCACATAGACATCTAACAACATTAAAAGCTTGATTTTCACCACAGGGGGACTTTAAGAGGCATCGCAGTAAAAAGAACTCCTTTTTTGGATTTTAAGAGTCTAAGGATATTGCAGTGTCCACATACTTTTGTTTGTGTATTATATATGTTTACCATGCATCTACTAAGAGCTTAGACGATGTTGAACTGGCAGATAGATGCCCTTTCACCACGACAGTCCTCGTCGAACCACTTCCCTTTGGCCGTACTGGACAGGATGGCACAGTTCTGGCTGCGGCCCCCGTCAGGCTGATGGGTGATCTCTGATTCCCAGTTCTTAAAGCGTGTTGGTGAGCCGGTCTGGTCAGTCCACTCGCCCTCCTTTAATATGTCATTTAAACCCAACCAGACGTGCCCTTCTGGCCCGATGGTCTGCCGGACGTACCCATACAGCTGGTCGTTCTCATCGCCTGAGAGAGGGCTGCTGAGTGTCCCACCTTTTGCAATGCAGTCATCGTTTGCCGAGTGAAAGGTCTTCTTCATCGTGTCTGCAAGAAAACATTTGCCTGGGATCTTGATGCCTTTCAGGCAAACTGAAGAGAGAAGGAAAGAGCTTTAGGATCAAATTTAAGTTAGATGTGTTCGTCCAGGTCATTGCACGGTCGTACTCTTATGACCTGTGACTACACAACAGACAACACTGTGTGTATATATATGAGAGAATGTTTTCGAGGTACACGTACATCAACAACAAAATCCTGGAGACATTACCCCTTGTGAAACAGAAGTGCTTAACTAACTACATATACGGTTTATTAAATACATAACATTCACATTTCAATATAATGACACTAAGTATATTTTAGTTTACCATAAATGCTTGTCAGTATATTTGGCAGTTCACTTTAACCTTATTTTTGATAGAGGAATTTATGAAATTACATATAAAGATCTACTTAAGTGCATATTAAAAGCTTACTCTAAAAGCACTCTAAAGTTCAGCTAATTGCATTCAATATACATTTAAACTATAATAAAGTTTTATTTAATTTCAATTAACATACAATTGAGTGTCCGAAAACATTACATTCAGTTCACACTTAAGTATTCTTTTATTTTATTTCAAAGCATATTATTTTAAAGCATTATTATTTGTAAACTGTAGTTCTCAAAAAGTGGGCCAATTTAGTCCCAAGAATTATTGAAATAGTACACTCTCAAGTATACTACAAGTACACTAAGTTTAGTGTACTTACTACCAAAATTATACTTGGAAAAGATACTTGAACTGAACTTAATTTTACTAAATAAAATGAACCTGAAGTATACAGTACTTCATATTGTTGTGTATCTGAGTGTCAATCATTCAACCAATGTAAATTTGAAAATACCCTAGATGTTGTAACTACACCATTCTGGCTACAAATGTCTCGGTTATATATGTAACCCTCATTCCCTAAAGGAGGGAATGGAGACGTCACGTCCACGTACCGACGAATAGGGATCTCGCCTGAGAGCAGGAAGATGGGACAGGGCTTACGCCGAGAAAGTCGATCACTGCTGTTCTGCATGACCCATTCAGCGAGACTATTGGATAACACTGGGAAAACGTGCCCTTATGTTTTAAAAAGGATGCTGCGGAATCCGCATCCTACCTCTAGGGAGGTATTACACATATGGACTGGCGTTCGGGCAGCATATGGAATGTCTATGAGGTTGCTCCGGCTCTCAACCTGAGGGGGCAAGGCATGCCTTGGGTTTAGTACGCCAAGGCGATGGCATGTATTATCCAGTGGGCCATCATCTGCTTGGAGATAACCATTACCTTCTCCTGGCCTCGGTAACAGACAAAGAGCTGGTCTAAGGCCCTAAAGCTCTGCGGTGCGGACAGAGCAAAGCCAGGGATGGGTCTTCCTCATCCAAGGGCAGCGCTTGCAGGTTCAACACCTGGTCCCGAAAGGGAGTGGTGGGAACCTTGGGCATATCCAGGCCTCAGGATGACGTGAGATTTAGCCGGCCTGAATTCCAGACCTGGTTCGTCGACCGAAAATTCCTGCAGGTCCCAGACCCTCTTGATGAAAGCCAGGTTCTTTCTCAGAGGAATACGCCAGGGAGGGGCTGCCGTGAGGAGCATAAGTTCTGGGAACCAGGTCCAGTTGGGCCACTATGGGGCAACTAGCAAGACCTGCTCCTCGTCCTCCCTGATTTTGCACAGTGTCTGTGCAAGAAGGCTGGGGGAAACCCATACTTGCGTAGGCCCCAGGGCCAGCTTAGTGCCAGTACATCCATGCCGATGGAGTAAAACAACTGGCAATGTGACGTATCAGGGGCAGCAAACAGGTCTACATCTGCGTTCCCGAAGCATCTCCATATCAGCTGCACAATTCAGCAGGCCTGGAATGTGAATGGCACGAAGCGACCTCAGATGCTTCTGACTACATAGGAGGAGATGGCGGGGCGAGTTGCGTCATGCGACGAAAGTGCATGATGGTTGATGTACACAACGGTCGTAGTGTTGTCCATACGGACCAGTACGTGCTTGTCTCGTAGCGGTGATTGGAGGAGGCCCAACGCAAGACGTACTGCTAACAACTCAAAGCAGATGATGTGCCAATGCAGTTAGGGGCCCGTCCAAATAACCACAACTGCATGCCTGTTGTACATGGCCCCCCAGCCAGTGGCAGAGGCATCCGTGGAGACCACAGCATGCCTTGACACTGGTTCTAGGGGAACTCCTGCCCGTAGAAACACAAGGTTGGATCACAGGCTGAAGGTTTGGCGGCAGGCCAGGGTGATTGACACTCAGAGCCTGCCGCTCTGCCACGCCCATCTTCGGACTCGGCCGTGAAGCCAGTATGAACCAATTTGTCGAGATAGTTAAGGCTGCGAACGCCATGTTCTCTCAGAGGAACAAGGGTCGCCTCCGCATTAACATCTTGAACAGGAGCTTGTGAAGGGCCTGACTCAAGACTCGAAGGTCCAAGATTGGCCGTAACCCACCGCCTTTCTAGGGCACAATGAAGTAAGGGCTGCAAAATCCTGTCTTCATATCGGCTGGAGGGACTGGCTCTACCACGTCCTTCGCCAGTAGGACTGTGATATCCGCCGTAGCACAGGAGCACCCTTGATCAGGTGAACTTAACTTGAATGTCCCTGAATTTGGGGGGACGTCGGGGGAACTTAATCGCATAGCTGAGTCTGATGGGAAGACCACCTGGTTCCACGAGTGGGCAGGAAGTGCGTGAGAAGGCTTGGTTGTGTTCTCGAGGTGCACGCTGCTGCCCGCTGGCGTCAGAAGAGGGGACTAAGGGTGGCCAGGCACAGAGTCGCACACAGCCAACTGCGGCCTCTTGGGACCTAGAGATAGAGGAAATTGCTCTTTTATTGAAAATTTGGGTACCAAATTATACAGAAATAAAACCGAACAGAAGATTCTCCACCCAGCACTTCTCAGGGGGAGGGAGTGGTGCGGTCACCATCTCCTGAAGAGCTGTTTCCTCCGTCTCTGGGTCGCCTGTCTCAGGGCCGCTTGTTCTTGCACTTGCCGCCTGGTTTGGCAGGGGCCTAGATGGGCCGACGGCGAGGTGAAGGCAGCAATTGGTCGTCTAGGCAGTATATGCTTGACCGCCTCCGTCTGCCTCTGTGCGGTGGAGAACTGTTGGGCAAAATTCTCCACCACGTCACCGAAGAGGCCGGCCTGAGAGATAGGGGGGTCCAAGAACTGATATTTATCGGCCTCCCGCATATCTGCCAGGTTCAGTCAGAGATGTAGCGTGCAGTGACTTTCATCACTAGTAGGGTGAGGTCCATCGCTGTGTGCATCTCCTGCATAAGCCCTGGGTCAGTACTAGCCTCGTGCAACTCCTTTAAAGCTTTGGCCTGGTAGACGTGCAGGAGACATGGCGTGCAGAATGGAGCCAGTCTGTCTAGCGGCTTTGTAAGCCTTGCCCGTGAGAACGGACGAGAACTTACAAGCCTTGGATGGGTGACGCGGATTACCCCTCCAGGAAGCACTTTTAGGACACAGGTGCAACGCTAGGGCGTGTTCAACTGGAGGAATATGCATGCACCCTTTGGCCACTCCGCCATCAAGGGTAGATGGCGGAGTGAAGTACCAGACCAGTTTTCGTCAGAAAAAGGAACAAACGAACCGCTCAGCTCCGAATTGAAAGGCAAATGTGCGTTGCATCTGCTTCCGTATTTATACCCGCGCTACGTGGCAGAGCGTGAGATGCAAATCTCGCACGCCAATCTCCAGTGGCTCATTTAGCTTACACTCAAAGGTGATTGGGCTCTTAGGCAAGATCCCAATTCGTCGGTACGTGACGTCAAACATGACCAACTGAAAGGGAAAGTCTGATTTTAAAATGAGACATCAACATTTTTACAACATACCACAAATATTTCATTAGGGGCCAAGCACCGAAGGTGCAGAGGCACCTATTGTATCTGTAAGTTTTCTTATTATTATTATTATTCCGTAAATGGAAGTCTATGGCAGCCCTATGAACCGTAAGTAGGAAAATGATGAAATTTGGCACACTTATAGATAAGGTCATGAAAAGTAATTGAGCCAAATTTTGAGTCTCTAGAACCAACTCTATAGCGCCACCACCAGTTCAAAAATTCAACATTGAAATGGTTATAACTTTTGAACCCTTAGATCTAGAAAAATTAAACTTAATACACCTGAATCCACTCATTATGATGATTGCAATCAATATCGTACATTAAGACTCCGCCCATTACAGTAGTGGCCATTTTGAAAAGTACAGTAATCAGTTTTTTTGCTACTCCTCCTTCAAAATTTGTCCAATTTTGTCCAAACAGTTGTTAAAATGATCTTTGAACTGAGCCGCTCAGAAATGACTGAACAGATTTTTTTTATTCATCTTTGTTAAAAAGTTATGATGTCACAAACTTAACGAGGTCGACCCAAAATTGGTTCAGAAGCTATAGCTCGGCCAAAGTTTGATCAATCGAAACGAAAATCGGTACGCTTCATCGGAAGCATGGTCTGAGGGTCCATGCCAAAGTTGGGAACAGCGCCACCTATGGGTCATGATATATGAAAAATAGCTATTTTGGCAAATAACTTTTGAACAGTTTGTCAGAAAATCATAAATGTGGTATCTATGGATCTATGGACCATGTGTCATGTCGATTCTCTGGATACCGATTTTGTCAGGATTGGATGTTCCACGTGTCAGCCATTTTGAATTTTGTAATAATTTGCAATATCTTTTAAACTATTTGACATATTAGCACAAAGTTTGGTAGGGATGATCGACACCATGTCCTGAAGGGACATGAGAAGATTGAACACAGCGCCACCTACTGTTCCAGAGATATAAGGTTTTTTGCAAAAACGCCTATAACTTTTGAAAACATTGTTCAAATTTTGATTGCTTTACGTCATTATGTTCCTTGGTTTATGCCGATTCAGACGATATCTCATTTGTCATTTTCCAACAATGTGACTGTCCACCATATTGGAGCAAATGATAAACAGTTTTCTTGCTACTCCTTCAAATTTTGTCAAATTTTGTCCAAACATTTGCTCAAATGATCTTCGGACTGAGCCGCATAGAAATGACTGAACAGATTTTTTTGCTATACGGAAAAAAAAGAAGTTATGATGTCGCAAACTTAACGAGGTCGACCCAAAATTGGTTCAGAGGCTGTAACTTGTGAACAGTTTGTCACAAAATCATAAAATTGGTGTCTATCGATTCCTTGCGTCATGCCGAATCTGAGGATATCTATTTTGCCAAGATTGGATGTACCACGTCATAAGCTACATTAGCATTGAGCTAGCTTAGCATGCTAATCTGGTTAACCTGCTTTTGTGTGCTCATTCTTAAGGCCTCATTATGCTTCTGCGTCGTGGCCGTTTTATGGTTCTGCGTCAGGTTGCGTTGCATCGCGGTGCATTTCAACGCCAGAACGCTAGGGGGTGTGTGCTTCGCGAATCTCTTTGCTAGTTTGTTTTGGTTCCGTGCGCCGGTTCCGCTTTCGTTTCCATTACCCTTCAAATTGCGCAAATTGAAAATACGCACAATGGAACGTCCATTTCGTTTATCACAAAAAAAGATTTTACGCTCGCATGAGGAGGTTTTTCAGGCAATTTGAAAAAGGAATATTTCGCAAAACTGCAATGGAAACAGGTTTTGCGCATTTACATTCAGCTGACTTAGAAGACGCGGTGTGTTTGGGGTCCGTGTCCGCAAATAATAATAATAATTATCATTATTATAACATTTATTAGGCTACATATGTAGAAGACGCTTTTATTCAAAAAAGGAACAAAGCAATTCGTCACATCTCATTCAAAATACAGGTTGGACAATAATAATACAGGGCTAAGATTATCAATAAATACTTTTTGTATTACTTTTTAAATACTAATTAATATTACGAATAAACACAAGCTTTTGATGCATATCCAAGTGTGTATGCGAGTGTGGAGCGCGCACTGGATGGCAGGGAGGCTCGGGCGCGAACACTTGCATTTTCCTATCAACAGTGGAAACAACTTAAAATACTCTATCATTTCTGGTCATACAGAAAATAATAATACATTATTCGCAACTTCTTTTATTTGCGTAAACTCACAATAACAACAAAACGTTTTGCTTTTAAATAAAATAAAACAATCAGGCGCGCTTTCATGGTCTCCGTGAACTGAAGCGCGAGAACTGAAACAAAATATCGCCTCTGTAGGCTATTGAAATGTCCACTTTAAAACGAACAAATTCGAATCGAAAGCTAATACCTTCTGATTATGTATCCGTATGAAAGGTGCATTTCTCTCTAAAAGTGCATCCGGTGATGGAGATGTTTTTTAGCCGACATTGATATAGAAAACAATAGTTTATTAATAAACAATTAAAATGCCTCGATATTTTTTCAGAAACATTTATTATAACCTATAGGCCTATCTCACCTATAAATCCCCTTTCTGTAGGCTGTGGTTAGGCTCTTCTCATTCAGCGCTCCGGGAAAAATATAATTTCCAGGTTTTAATTTAGCCTTAGAAAACCAGTAAAATATAAATTTTTTCCATATTAATTTGTGAATATTTTACATGTTTAATAAAGGGGCAAAAAAAATCATAAACAAATATCTGAAAATTCGTCGATATTTTTTTTTTTTTTTTTTTTTGCGCAGCATTTGGTGTAGGCTGCAGTTCAAATTTAGATTTTGGTGTTCAACTTTGCGTTTTAAAAATACAACAACCGTTCATTTTTCGTTTTGCAATTACGGGTTAAATAAGGGAAAACGAATGGATTTATAAAAGAAACAATAATTACAGGAATAGCCTACTGGACTCTAACCTCAAAGAAATGCCACAATCAAGACTCGGAGCAGAAATGAGGGAGAACTCCGTGTCTTTCCCTGCCATTAATTAATGCCATTAATGCCATGCGTCTCCTTCCATTAATAATAATAATAATGTCTAGTGTGGTGCTGGCTACCAACGTCCGTTGCCATGATTTTTGGAATGATTATCGCGAGAGAAAAAAAAGACGTTTAGTCGCATAACGTCGGTCATTTGGCAATAGCCTAGTTTTTTATCGACATTTAGAAAAAAATCGCAAAAGTTTTGCGCAAATCTGTAATGGAAACGCGCCTAATGGCGAGTGAAAGAGAGAGAATGTTGTTGCAGCTGGAACTAATTGAAGTTGAACAACAAATTATTTTATTCCAAATGTTTAATCGCAGAATAATTTAATCGTCCCTCAACGTGATACATCGTTGAAACAAACAGTGCACTTTAAAAATGGCAGTATAGCGGGAGGGGGAAACCGGAAAAGCTACACTCCCGAAATGATGTATAATCTGACCAATCACAGCCCTTGCGGTCTGCGTCGCCTCGACGCGTAGTTACAATTTTTTGGAGGTGCACGTCGAGCTACGGCGGAGGGGTCGGAGAGGGGTTCGCGGCGACGCAGAGGGCTCTGCGGGGGTACGCCGTCGATTCGACGCAGAAGCATAAAACAGGCTTTACACTGAAGGATCTCCTCTGCAGCTTGTGATTATATGTCCTCTGAGTGGCGCAATCTGCTAAACAATGTGTTACTAATTCCGAGCCGTTCCAGTTGTGGTTTCAAGCCCCATGTTATACAACTTCAAATCATTGTGTAATGTTATGTAATTTGGAGCCAATTGCTGCAGTTTTACCTTTAACAACTCAAGTCTCCGTAAAATTTGAACAAACCACTGTTTATGACTACCATGCTGTGTAAAAAAAAAAAGGTTATAGCTTTGAAGAAATTCTAATAATTTAATATGTAGCAACTGTTTAACAATGGGAATTTTGATTTGAACAATTGGTAAGTTGAATAAGTTTTCAAATTAAATCCAAATATGTCAAACATGGTCAAAAGGTGCTTGGCCCCGCAATCACTGCTTTTGCAGTTATATTTATATTATATTTTACTAGTGCCCAATTATTTTGAATTTGAGTTTTGAGTTGTTTCGAGACCCAATAAAAAAAAACATGGACACATTAGACTTTCATAGTTTTGATCGCTTTATTATTATTAATACAATTTACAAAAATAATATTAAATAATGTGTAAGCGTAACTTATGACCAGTACTTAACGTTGGCTGATAACAGAATTCTTCCTAAATTCTAACTTTGAAACAAGTATTTTCTTTAAAGCTGCTTTGAAACAGGATGTATTGTGTATTGTGCCAAATAACTTTTTTTAAATATATATATTTCAATCTCTTTATTTGAATTATAGATATACTTTATTCAGTACCTGTTTGTAAGGCTTGTTGTTCCTTCAAAAGATTCAGATCCTGCACAATCTGATCGACCTGTTTCCTCAGCTCCTCAATAGCAGCACTGTTCGACTCTTTTTCGACAGAATTTACACATGATAAACAAACATCGCCAGTTTAAATTCATGGTATGCAATATGTTTTCAAAACATTTAGACTGACTTAACAACTTTTAATTAATTTGGTAAAATACTAATTTTGTCTAATCTAATGTTTTACCACCTATAATGCGAACTATTGCATAAAAACACAAATAGAAATGGTTTATCATTCGTTCATCTTATAACGCATTTTCTGTTTACCTTTTTTCCCATTCTTTCTCTTTGTAGAGCTCTCCTCCGGGCTGGACCGCACCAGACAAACAACACAAAAAAGAAGCTTGACGGCTTTAAAATCCATAATGCTCACGTTAAACTGTGTGTAGAAGCCACTGATCTGCTCTGCTGAAGTCAAGCTGGCCGTCACGGGCTGCGTAACAGCACGAGGAACAGATGATTTTCATTTAACAGCATTTGAACAGATCAACACGCCTTTTTTCTGGCACTGCATGGCTGCATTATTGCAGTACTGCACTGCAAGTTATTTCACATCATTATTGTTAGTTATTATTATAATGACAGTAGTAGTATTATATTGTATTGCACTGCATTATTTACTAATCAATGTATCAGTGGCTTCTTGTTACAGTTGTTAATCATCAATAGTAATGTGAAATCTTTGTATTTATCATTGTTTACTCTGTCCTGTCATTTGCAACCAAAGCATTTTTATTAGGATCATGAATTTGATTTAGTGTCTAAAAGCATTTTTTTATAAAGGTTATTTACATTTGTTTGTGATATTGTATTACATCAGCGCTATAACCTCACTGGGTGGAGTGTCATGTCCGTTCTCCACACTCACAGGCACTTGGCAAGCGTGGGATAATATGAACAGCATGATGGGTGTTAACTAGAAGCACATGCAGCCGTTATAACCAGTGTTGGGGAGAGGGACTTTTAAAAGTAATGCATTAACATTACGTTATACCCTGAATAAGTAACTATATGCTTTAGTTACTTTTCACCGAAAGTACAGTGCTTTTCTCATCTGGGCTGGGCTTTCTTGTTTGTTTTTTAATAATAATAATACAAGTTATATTACATTTTGGCAAATGTGAAGGGCCTTTCACACCAAAAGTGAAATGAATACAGCCTCAGACTGAAGGAAATGCAGATTCACGCCTGTACAGTAGAGGGCGCCGCTCAAACAAATAAAAAGAAGAAATGAAACACAAATGTGGTCATTTTTGCTTATTTGTATGGTTGAATTGGACCATTGAATGTCAGCAGCAAAGACATGGATTAACTCTTTCCCCGCCAGCATTTTTTATTTATTTGCCAGCCACCCCCAACGTTTTTGAGTATTTTCCCAAAACGTTCATGGCCCCCAGATTATTTTGTTGTATGAATATCTGAACATGCAATATATCAAAAGAAACAACAGAGCCTCTGAATTGTATTCTAACTTCATGCATTCTTGTTTAATGGCAGATTCCCTCTGTGACCACATGCCCCTGTGATGCCCTAAATAAATATTTCTTCCTGGCAATAATACTGGAAAATTTTTCAATATTCTCTCTAGTTAAAACTTAAGTGCATATAGACTGACTATATACTGGCTCAATAAACCTACCATGAGAAATATTCACTAGCGTAAAAGTGTGACAACTAGCCCCGCTCTCCAGTTTCAAGAGAAACTTGTTGCAGTTGCAGATCACTCACAATAATTTGTCAGGCTCATGAATATTATGGCATTATCCTTCAGGATTTAGCAAATATTCATTTGTCTTTGAAGCAGAAAAAATGAGAAATAGATCAAGATTTTTTTTTTTGAAATATATATTTTATTTTTTGCTTCGAAAAGTATAAATAAAAGTAAGAAACATAAATCGCCATATAGTTTATACATATTATACAAAACTGTCAGACACATTATTAGTATCCGGTCATATTAATTTAACACAAAGACCAAAAGAAACCTCTGATCAGAATTATTGACCATTGATTGCGGTCCAGCTAATAAGTAAGTCTCGTTATGCATCCAGTTCAACGGGATCTGCACACGAGCAGATCTTACATTCAACACCGGCGCAGAACGCAATCTCAGCATGTAGATTTGTTTAATAAGGCGTAATGTGTGTCAAGTCATGAAAATACGGTCAATGGCTGGTCAGCGCCTGCATAGACTCTCTGCAGTAAAGCTGTTTTACAGTGAACTGATGTTTAGAGACATAAGGCATGTTAGCATGTAAAAGAACAGTAAGTGCACACATGGATGGACTACATGCGCTCATGGTGCTGCTGACAGTGGTGTTGTAGATCAGCGGCTCTCGGCTGGGTTTGCTCCAGGACATCAAGTGGCCAAACACAGTGCCAAAACTGTTTATCGTGCCAAAGTAAATTCAATGTTTAAAATCAATATTATCATGAAATGCACAGCCCACACAATATGCCAAATTATTATTATGACATTTGCAAAACTGGCAACATCAGTCTGTCCCAGGGTTGCCAAGTCTGCGGTGTTCCTGTGGGATTGGGATACTTTTAAATTGTTGATTTCTTTTCTTCTGCGGGTTGAAGGTTTGACATATTGCATAAGTCACATTTGACTGAATTGCTTGTATTATTTTACTCCTTTGACAATCATCCAATGATAAAACTGTGCTAGATAATGAGTTTTGTGAATATATTATAAATACATTATGATTTTGAATACTACCGTGTTGTGATTTTAAAGCTGAAGTTGTGTATAACGCATAATAGTGACTGTAAAATATATATAGTTTTTGGATATTTTGGAGTGGCATTTTATGATTGTCCATCATTTGTGTCGCAGACCTGGCAACCCTCATCTCTATCTATCTATCTATCTATCTATCTATCTATCTATCTATCTATCTATCTATCTATCTATCTATCTATCTATCTATCTATCTATCTATCTATCTATCTATCTATCTATCTATCTATATATCCATTTATCCATCCATCCACTTATCCATCCATCCATTTATCCATCCATCCATTTATCCATCCATCCATCCATCCATCCATCCATCCATTTATCCATCCATCTATCCATCCATCCATCTATCCATTTATCCATCCATCCTTTTATCCATCCATCCATCCATCCATCCTTTTATCCATCCATCCATCCATCCATTTATCCATCCATCCTTTTATCCATCCATCCATCCATCCATCCATCCATCTATCCATCCATCCATCCATCTATCCATCCATCCATCTATCCATTTATCCATCCATCCTTTTATCCATCCATCCATCCATCCATCCATCCTTTTATCCATCCATCCATCCATCCATTTATCCATCCATCCATTTATCCATCCATCCTTTTATCCATCCATCCATTTATCCATCCATCCATTTATCCATCCATCTATCCATCCATCCATTTATCCATCCATCAATTTATCCATCCATCCATTTATCCATCAATCCATCCATCGATCCATTTATCCATCCATCGATCCATCCATCCATCCATCCATCCATCCATCCATCCATTTATCCATCCATCCATCCATCCATCCATCCATCCATCCATCCATCCATTTATCCATCCATCCATCCATCCATTTATCCATCCATCCATTTATCCATCCATTTATCCATCCATCCATTTATCCATCCATCTATCTATCCATCCATCCATCCATCCATTTATCCATCTATCTATCTATCTATCTATCTATCTATCTATCTATCTATCTATCTATCTATCTATCTATCTATCTATCTATCTATCTATCCATCCATTTATCTGTCTATCCATCCATCTATCATATTATTATCTAGTATTTATTTGAACAGGCCTGCGACTCATTTTTGTAGTGTGACCCATCATTTGAGAACCGCTGATTTAGACTTGGATAAACTGATGTTTATCATGGGATGGTGATAATTGTAAACCCACACCTCTCTCTCTGACAGTAATCACGCAGCATTAGTACAATAGGACAATCCACCTTATTTTTAACGGAAGATTAGTAACCTGAATGTGCGAGGCTTCCGAACAAAAACAGTCCGTTATGCAGTTTGATGTTGCAAACTGATATTTGTTGTCATATTATTTTAACGTCCTATCGTAAATAGCGCAAATTTGACCATTTACTGCCCTTTGTTATGTCCCTATAGCGGCTAATGAACCAGAACACTGGCACATTCACAGGAAATAGCGCAGAATAAGGTGGATACCGACATTTACATCGAGACGAGCCCTAAAATCCAGATCTGCATTTGTCCTCCAATCACTAAACACACACAGCAAACCTGCAAACACACACACACACAGAATACTGCAAACTGTGAGGTAAAACATGCAAAATACAGTCCGACACGTCAGCACAGAAGAACTGAAGTCAAACACATCGTGCATCGATCGACTGACAGTGAGAAGGTCAAATCAGAGGAACACCGTCAACGCAATCCTGAAGACTGAAGTGGTGATCCTCTCTCTAGGTGGGACAGAGCACTGTGAACGAGAAATCATGCGCAAGTTCTGATATATAATAACAGAAATCATCATGAACAGATCAATACTTGCTTGTTTGATAAGTAACAACAAAGGGAGAAACCAAAGGAGAATTTATGAAGAATCTTCATGCTGCTTTTTTCCTACAACAGTTTATAGTGAATCTGTCAGGATCCAAGAGGAATCAAAAACACTACAATTGAAGAACACTTCTGAATCCTTACAATGTCGTTTACTGTTCAATTTGAGTATATTTAGGCTCCTATTGTAACCGTTGGCTTTCTTCTTCTTATTATGATTATTCCCCTCTTGAGTCTTGAGTTATAAATTTGGCACACAGATAGAGGACAGTCTGAACTTTAACCACAGCAAAGTCTCTAACTCAATCTCTCTAGCGCCACCAACTGTCCAAAGTTGCACTCACGTTTACACTAATAACGTTTGAACAGTAAGGGCTAGAAACAAAATTATTTTTTCCACATGATTTTGAAATCATTCTTATATGCTGATTTGATACTCAACTATAATACATTATTATTGGTGCTCAATTATAAATAATGGTTCTTATCAATGTTGAAAACAGTTGTGCAGTTTTCACCCTGGAAACACTTTTTTAAAGGTTCTTTGAGAGACAGAAAGTTCAAAAGAACAGCATTTATTTGAAATTTAAATCTTTTGTAACATTATTAATGTTTTTACTGTTATTTTGATCAATTTAACACATCCTTGCTGAATAATTTTTTTTTTTTTTATCTTACTGCAAACTTTTGAATGGTCGTGTATCACTGTTTCCACAAAAATATGAAGCAGCACAACTGTTTTTAACATTGATAATAATCATAAATGTTTCTTGAACAGCAAATCATCCTATTAGAGTGATTTCTGAAGGATCATGTGACACTGAAGACTGGAGTAATGATGATGAAAATACAGCTTTGATCACAGCAATAAATAACATGTTACAATATATTCACACAGAAAACTATGGAAGCTTGTTTCCGCCACTGAATAAAAAAAATAAATAAAAATAATTGCGACCTTTTATTACACGATTTCGAGATATGAAGTCAGAATTGTGAGAAATATAGTCGCAATTGCGAGATATAAAGTCGCAATTATTAGAAATAAAGTTGCAATTGCGAAAAAAAAGACAAAATTCAGACTATTTAACTCGCAATTCTGACTTTTTTTACTCGTAATTGTGAGTTTACATCTCGCAATTCTGACTTTATAACACATAATTGTGAGTTTATACGAAATTCTGACATCTTTTCTCAGAATTGTGAGATATAAACTCACAATTGCGAGTTATCAGGCCAATTCTAAGGGAAAAAAAGACGGACTTTTTTCCCCTCAGGATAGTTTATATCACGCAATTCTGACTTTATAACACTCAATTGCGACTTTATATAAATCAATTCTGACTTCAAATCTCGAGGTAAACTCGCAATTGTGAGATAAAAAGTCGCAATTACCATTTTTATTTTTCATTCTGTGACGGAAACAAGCTTCCATAGAAAACAGTTAAATAAAATAGTAAAAATATTTCACAATATTCCTGTTTTATTGTGTTTTTGTTGTGGCCTTGGTGAGACTTCTTTCAAAATTATTAATAAATATGAATGATTTCTGTTTTAATGATGAAGTCATACAGATCTGAACCTGATGAGTGAGTAAATAATGACAGAATTGTCAGTATTGGATGACACTATCCTTTAATTCCTTCCCTTGGACATGCATCAGGCCACTAAAGGAGAGAGTAAAGCGCAGCGCTCAGGGGATCGACTCATGTAACCGAGCAGCGCTGGCCGTTGCCGGGGAAGTTTACAGGGAGGCTACAGTGAAACACTATCTGTTGCTACGGTAACGGCGGGAGACAAACACAGGCGCACTATGATCTAAATGCTCATTATCTATCAACTAAACCTCTGACAAACCTCACAGACCAGCACTAGAGCAACTCCTGCAAGAACAGAGAGATCATGAAGGAGGACGAGCAGAAGATGATAGTGGAACTGAGATCTTAATAGTTTACATGTGAGCAACATAATTCTACATTAAGATGACTTTCTATGATGATCAGTTTCAATAGTTCATTGTTAATACTTTGCAGAGGAACACAATCACTTTTAATTGGCAGGGTTTGATCATCATTCATAACTGAGTTGAGAGCAACAGGACGCAGAATTGAAATATGTAAAATATTTGAATCTGAATCTAAAGGTGCGTTAAAAACTTCACAGGGGAAAGAAAGAAAGAAAGAAAGAAAGAAAGAAAGAAAGAAAGAAAGAAAGAAAGAAAGAAAGAAAGAAAGAAAGAAAGAAAGAAAGAAAGAAAGAAAGCAGGACCGGATGTGACAAAATAATAACACTGATTTAAACATCCAATGTTCTGAGAACGTTTGGCTTTAACATTACCATTAAGTTATGAAAACCTAATCGTTCAAAACATTCACTTTTTTAAAATGTTTTTTTTTCTTGGTTATTCGAACATTAAAGGAAAATGAAGACGGGAAAAATGTCATCAATGAAAGAGTTAAATGTTCTAAAAACCTTCAGAAACAATTAGTAACATTTAAAAAACGTTTTAACGAACATTTAACTTTTAGGAAAAAACAAAACATTCCATGAATGATGTATAAATAATGTTTTTGTGAACATTATTATTAAAGACCAGATAAAGTTAAACAAACGTTCTATCAATGTTACAGGAAGAACGATCCTGGTATTCCTCCAACTCTACATAACTGCTCACCAAACAGAGTTTCTTTTAGAAATTATTTCATAATATTGAAGTGCCATGTCACACACAACTGGCTGAGTAGACACTGTCAGAATGAGAGTCGCGTCCATAGTGGATCTTCAGTTTTGTTATGTTATTACATTATTTTTTCTAATTTTCATGGAAAATACCAATAATTGCGAAGCTGAAATTAGATGTATAATTAGCCTACAACACATTAGTGCAGAGAAATTAATGCACTATGGAAATTTCTGATTCACATCATTATTATCATGTTGATGTCAATAAAGTCTCTGAATACAGTGTGCTGTATGGAAGTAAAATAATGCCAAATGTTTTTGAAACAAAAAAAGCCTGTTGAATTGCACTATTTGCGAAGCGAAATAAAATGGACCGAAAATTACCTGTTGAATATTACAGGTTGTATTTTTAAACAGTTTGAATATTTTGGAAGTGATATATGAAAGGTCAATATGGATTATTGAATTTTTAATAATAAAAATGTGATGAATTGAAATATTCACAGCTTAAATATTCAACCATGTTGAATTTCATCCCATAAAAATGCAAACCCTAAAAATACAATGCATTCAAATGCAAGCATGGTTAATGCAATGCATATTTTTTTCAAGTAGTGCAATTCAACAGGCTTTTTTGTTTCAAAAAGATTTGGCATTATTTTATTTCCATAGTGCTGGACATTTTATGGTGCTGCTGTATATGGCAAAATCAAACGCAATTATTTACGCTTATTGCAAAACTTGTGTTGGACTAATGAAACTCCTTGAGTTCTTCTGGAAAAGTAGAGTTCATTTGTGAAGATTATCATGATGAACGAGACGTGTAAGGATCATGAACTTTTGTTTGTCACAGAGCTTATATTTTCTGCAATAATCCAAAAGTCAATGGAAAAATCCTATTGGTTTTTTCGTTGAGGGAAGCGTGATGTGAACTTACAAAAATACGTCATAAGTATTCTTGAATTAGGCATTTCTGTTAGTTGAGTTTTGTTACCTTTGAGGATGTAGTCTGTGAGGAGGCTTGGGACTTTATCACTGTCATCCCTCATGGCTTCTAAAACTGCAGAAAAGCGAACGTTAACAATGATAGGTCAAGATTTATATACCATTGACAACTTGTAGCAGAAAAGCAGGGCATTGGTTAAAAATCACAGCACTTGGTCTCACTTTTGGTAAAAATCTGCAGGTCTTGGACTGACGGCGGCTCGTCTTTCCTCTCGTACGGGATTACCGTTGTTACATACTGAATAAAAGATGAGCACAGATGAGACGGGTTAAACACACCATTTCATGATGGGATGTGTCTCAAAACAGTGTGTGTTCACTCTCTCTGCAGTGTTAGGAAAACTACTTTTAACTTTACTTTTTAAAATGTATAATCAGATTGTATGTCAGTATTTAAGACAGTATGTGGCACAAAAAAGTTCTCTATAAACATATTTCTTGCACAGATACTTTTACACTAAATACAACAAAGTAAACTAAACCACTGATCAGCTCTACCAAACTTGGATGTCTTTTTCCAGTATTAAACAAACACTGTTAAGTTGTTTTGATCGATACTGTGAAGCAGCTTCTTTGATACAATCTGTATTGTGAAAAGCGCTATATAAATATATTTGACTTGACTAAACACCCGACAATATTTTCAACTAAAAACTAAAAAACGTTTAAAGGGGTCATATAATGCCATTTTTGTACAAGCTAATATGATTCTTTAGGGTCTAAATTAAAAGTTTGTAATATACTTTAATTAAAAATTCTCATTAGTATTGTAAGAAAACACTTATTTTACCTGGTCAAAAACAGCTCTGTTTTCAGCACGCCGTTTCAGTGCATATGACTTTAAATGATCATGAGCTTTGCTGACTCCGCCTCTCTGTTCTGTGCATACACCGTTTGTAACACAATAACCATAACGCATTGTTCATTATAAACGTGGGATTATGAATTATATGGAGAACGTCGTACATAGAAACATGCAGTAATGCACCCTGAGTGTAAACCTTAGACTCATTCATCGTGAAGCGATTTGCAAAGATATAAATATTAATATAAAGTTTAATAAAACGTTACACTCACTTCAGTTGTTCTAGAGGTTCAGCAGGAACACGAATATCTGGTACCGACCCTTTATTCAGGAGCAGCTGCTTAGCAAAACCAGCTTTATACTGATCCTCGTTTATAAAGCAGTCTGGTGTGTGAAATGATTCGCGCAAATATGAAAGCATCGACGTTGCTCGTGGGGAATATTCCCTTCGAAAACAAAACTCAGCCACTGCGTCTTCAGCGGTTCGGATTTAGGAACATCAAAATGACTGCTGGGTTCCTTATTGCACCCAAGAACAGAACACCACAATCGCTTAGACGCCATTCTGCTCATAGACAGTGCTCCAGCATATCAACAATGACCGCGCCGGTCCGCGCAGACTATTATTGACACCTGGCTCACGACCGAGGGCGGGTCTGTGTTAAAACGCGCCTGTCATTCAACAATCGCGGGAGGGGCTTCCGACCGTGTGACGTCACACGGTCGAACGGCTCGATTTGAGGCAGGGGAAAACATATAAGGAGATTAAAACAAAAACACTGGATGGATTTTTATCATTATATGATTGTTGTGTACAGGCACTGCCAACACACATTTCAGTACAATCAACTTGAAAAAGTGCATGTACCATTATATGACCCCTTTAATGTTTTGGCCGTTGATTTACACCATAACGGTGTTTTGGAGTGTGAAAACGAATCGGTTACCTAACGTAACCTCGGTTCTCTCTAGATGAGGGAACGAGTATTGCGTAAGCTAGCTTACGCTACGGGAAAGATTCATCTTTTCTGAGAAATTGAAGCCAAAAAATTATCCTATAATTTTGTATCCATTGTCAACGCAGTTCAGCTGCAGCAGACCATGAGCGGGCTATTTAGCAGCTCATTGGTTCGCTCACAGAGAACTGCTTAAGCCTATGAGGAGACGCGAATGAACTCTCGGCCAATGAGAGTCTGACATGCTCTCATTACGTCAGAGCCCGCCGAAACGGGCGTGGTCAGAGAGTATATTACTGGCGTCCTAGGCTGTAAACACTGGTTTTCATAGAATGAAGCGAGAACACTAGTAGCACAAGCACGGCCAGGAACGCAATACTCGTTCCCTCATCTAGAGAGAACCGAGGTTACGTTAGGTAACCGATTCGTTCTCTTACGAGAGGTTCTCTTGTATTGCGTAAGCTAGCTTACGCTACGGGAACACCTGGTCAACGCCGTGCGTGCTAAGCATCCACTTTGAGTCCCAGGGGAGACCCCAGGAAACCCTTATGAGTGGGAATAAATATATGTACATGTGACAAAGGCCAGCAGAGCAGGCCGGAGATTGTGTAGTACATAAGCACATGATAGAGAGGGACAGAGCGAAACCGGTCTGTGTGAATAACTCCCTATAGTGCAGCTCAACCAGAAGAGCTGAAACATACTAGACTGCTAGTAGTTTGGCCTGCAAGGCTCCCAGATTGTAAAATCTGACATAGGTGGAGGGGGAAGCCCATCCCACTGCCACACAAATGTCATGAATGGAAATTCCGCTGGACCATGCCCACGATGAGGCCATGCCTCTAGTGGAATGAGCCCTGATGCCCGGAGGGCATGGCAGGTGTTTTGATGCGTATGCGGCTGCAATGGCATCAACTATCCATTTGGATAGAGTCTGTTTCGAGGCGGCCGACCCCTTTGTGCGCCCACCAAACGAAACAAAAAGCTGCTCGGATCGTCTGACCGGAGCAGTGCGAGTAATGTATAATCTCAGGGCCCTGACCGGACACAGGAGATTAGAGTCAGATTCGCTATCGGATGCAGGCAGAGCCGATAGGGAAATAACTTGTGCCCTGAACGGCGTACCAATCGCTTTTGGGACATAACCATGTCTAGGTTCGAGAACGACTAAGGAGTCATTGGGCCCAAACTCGAGACAGGAAGCGCTAATGGACAGCGCCGGGGTTCAACGAACGCTGCGACGGCTGCCACATACACCTTGAGAGTGGACGGGGACCTGCCCTTGTCCAACATCTCTTGGAGAAAAACTAGCAAGGAAGGAACCACGCATGACCGTGGGTCCAAGTTTCTGTCGGTGCACCATTTAGAGAACATAGACCATTTAGACGCATAGAGCCTTCTAGTAGAAGCCGTTCTAGCCTGCATGATCGTGTTTAACACTCCCTCTGGCAAAGCAACGGGTAGTTGTTGATCACCCACGCATGTAGCGCCCAGCGCTCTGGGTGGGGATGCCAGATCGTGCCGCGAGCTTGAGAGAGGAGATCTGCTCTGACTGGAATGGGCCACGGGGCTGTCTGTGACAGCTGAGTGAGCTCCGGAAACCAAGTCTGACCCTCCCAATGCGGGGCTATGAGGAGCACTGAGTGGCGTGTTTCCCTGATTCTCTGAAGCACCTGTGGTAGCAGAGAAACCGGAGGGAATGCATAAAGCGGGTGGCTGGGCCAGGTCTGGGCTAGCGCGTCCTCGCTCTTTGAGAAAAATATTGGGCAGTGGGTGTTTTCTTCTGAGGCGAAATCCACCTCTGCTTTGCCGAATATTCGCCACAGCTTTTGGACTGTAAGAGTGTGCAGGGACCATTCCCCGGGGGGAATGGGGTTCCTGGACAGACTGTCTGGACCGTCGTTCAGATGGCCCGGCACGTGCGTCTCTCTGAGCGAGAGCAGGTGACACTGAGACCAAACTAAGATGCGTTCTGTCAGCCGGAAGAGATTCCTGGATCTGACTCCGCCCTGACGGTTTAGATAGGAGACCACGGCTATATTGTCCGAACGGATCAGCACGTGGTGACCGTGAATGCGCGGAAGAAAGCGCGTGAGCGCTTTCTCGACCGCCAGCATCTCCAAACAGTTTATGTGGAGGAGGCTCTCCTGAGCTGACCAGGGGCCGAAGGCCGGTGAGCCCTCGCAGACCGCACCCCAACCCGTGTTGGATGGGTCTGTCGAGATGACTTTTCGGCGAGAAAGGGTCCCCATGGAAACGCCCCGCTGAAACCATTCTGCCACAGTCCATGGCTGCAGAGCTGTGATACAGGTCTGCGTTACTTTTTATCAGCTGGCGGCCCTTGGTCCACGCACGGTGAGACACACGGCTCTTCAACCAGAGCTGAAGCGGGCGCATGCGCAGTAACCCCAGCTGGAGCACCGCGGAGGCTGAGGCCATGTAACCCAATGCCTTCTGAAAAGTTTTCAGAGGTGTGAGTCTGTTCATCTGAAAAGATGCGGCGAGACGCTGAACACGGCGCACGCGCTGTGTTGACAGACGAGCCGTCATCGTGACCGAGTCTAGCTCTATACCCAAGAAGGAGATAGTCTGACTGGGTTGTAGTGCGCTCTTTGTCCAGTTGACAGAGAGGCCCAAAGCTTTCAGATGGTCGAGGAGAACTGTACGATGAGACAGTAGCTCTCTCTGTGATTGTGCCAAAATCAGCCAGTCGTCCAAATAGTTCAGTATTCGCAGCCCCTGACTCCGCAGGGGGGCGAGCGCCGCATCCATGCACTTCGTAAACGTGCGGGGTAGGCTGAACGGAAGGACGGTGTATTGATAAACCTGGCCTTAGAAGGCGAAACGTAAGAATGGCCTGTGAAGGGGATTTATCTGAATCTGAAAGTAAGCATCTTTCAGATCTAGTGAAATGAACCAGTCCCCCTGGCGCACATGCGCGAGGAGTTTTCTGATAGTGAGCATTTTGAACGGTCTCTTCATGAGAACTTTGTTCAGAAATCTGGTGTCTAAGATTGGTCTGAGGCCGCCGTCTTTCCTGGGAACCAGAAAATAACGGCCGTAAAACCCCGACTCGCTCATAGACAGAGGAACTCTCTCTATAGCCCTTTTGCACAATAGCTTTGCTATCTCTGAACGGAGCAGCGTCACTGCTTCTGGGTTCACAATAGTTTCTAGCCGCGCTCGAAAACGTGGAGGGCGGCGGTGAAACTGTAAGCGATAGCCTAGCTTTATCGTGTTTAGCACCCACTGGGAAATTCCCGGAATAGCTTCCCACGCTTTGAAGCGTAACGCTAGAGGGTGAATGGCTATATGGTCCCCGTCGCCGCACATGGCGGTCTGGGGCGGCTGTCAGAGCGAGAACGAGGGCGGCCGCCCTGGCGTCGCTGAAAAGTCTGACTGTGCTGAGCTGGGGACTGGGGTGGGGCTCGTGCAGGAGGCGGGTCATGTGAGCGGCCTGCAGAGGAGCTAGCGCGACGAGGCAGAAAGAGATTCATGGCCTGGGAGGCTTTTTGCACTTCGGAAAATCGGTCGACGATACCCGTGACAGCAGATCCGAAGAGGCCGGATGGAGAGAGCGGGGCATTGAGAAAGGCGGCACGCTCAGAATCTCCCAATGTCGGCGAGTGTGAGCCATAAGTGTCTCTCAGACACACAAATGGCGGCCATGCATTTCCCCAGGGCTTGAGCAGCAGATTTTGTAGCGCGAAGGGCAATGTCCGTGGCGCTCCTCAAATCCGCGACTGAAGGGGGATTTTTTTCCGCTCTCGTCCCATTCACGAAGTATGTCACCCTGTAGTATCTGAAGGACGGACATGGAGTGAAGTGCAGAGGCTGCTTGGCCGGCGGCTGAGTAAGCGCGGACGTGAAAGCTTGAAGTCGCTCTGCAGGCTTTAGAGGGGAGCACAGGTGATGAGCGCCATCTCGTGGAGGGCGGGCACAGATGTGCGGCGACCAGGTCCTCTACAGGGGGAATGGAGAGATAACCCTTCTCTACGGCTCCGTCCACAACGCGAAGCGGGGTGGAAGAGTCAGAGCGAGTTCTAGCAGAGAGGCGTTCCAGGACTTCATGAGTTCCGCGGAAGTAGCTGCCGTCCATACGGTTGGTGGTCTGCTCGGGGGGAGGAGACCAATCGAGCCCGAGGCGTTCGACGGCCTGTGAGCGAGAAGCGAACATGTTTCCTTGATGTCCGCGGCGTCATCGGAGGCGACAGAGCGGCCACTCGGCGGCAACTGTATGTCCGGAAGCGGCGGAGAAGGCGAGCGGGAGGCGACAGGCTCCGGCGGGATGAACGCTTCTGGCTGGGGTTCCGGCGGCCTCTGAGAGCGGCGTTTCTTCTTCCGCGGCGAAGTCAGAGGCGGCGCGGAAGCAACTTTAGTGGCCTGAAGTCGAGCCCGCAGGGTCGACAACAGCATGTCTTCGCAGAGATCGCAGCCGCCATCAGCGAGGGCGAGCTCGGCGTGCTCCAATCCGAGGCAGAGAGCGCAGATGACGTGGCGGTCTCCAGTCTCGAGGGGAGCGCGGCAAGAATCGCAGGAAGATTTACGAGACATCTTTAAAAAGACGCTCGGCTCTTTTAGATACAAAATGTACAGGAAGCTTTTTTGTAAAAAGGATACAAATCCGTCGGATGGCGCTAGCTCGCAGGACGGCTGAAGGTGGCGAAGACGGCCGGCTTCCTCAGTCTCCCAGATGCTCGCTAGAGTTGCCTTTTCAACGACGGCGGCTTCTCTCAGGATCAGCAGATGCGTGTAGCCTCGCTGAAGAGATGAAAATCGGTGTTTACAGCCTAGGACGCCAGTAATATACTCTCTGACCACGCCCGTTTCGGCGGGCTCTGACGTAATGAGAGCATGTCAGACTCTCATTGGCCGAGAGTTCATTCGCGTCTCCTCATAGGCTTAAGCAGTTCTCTGTGAGCGAACCAATGAGCTGCTAGCTAGCCCGCTCATGGTCTGCTGCAGCTGAACCGCGTTGACAATGGATACAAAATTATAGGATAATTTTTTGGCTTCAATTTCTCAGAAAAGATGAATCTTTCCCGTAGCGTAAGCTAGCTTACGCAATACGAGAGAACCTCTCGTAAGAGAACGCAAGTATTACGTGTTCAGTCGTGTTTTTTTTACAAAGTGACATCGCCATCTAGTGGCCTGGCAGCAAAATACAGCTTTTATAGTTGTTTTTGCAGATCCGTGTGAACAGAGATCATTTTGACAACTTTGTCGTCTGTACAAGAAAAAGGTGAGGGAAAAACTTTTTCATTTTTAGTACATCGTTGTTGTGTAAACGTACCCTTAAATAACTAAGATAAAGCATATGACAAGTTAAGCACCAACATATACAGTAACAGGGTCAAGGAAATAACTCCCACACTTTTTTTATCAGCCAAATCTTTTTGACCTACAATAATTTCCTAAAAAGTGATATTTTAAGTTAATATTTCAAATATTTAACAACACATGTGCATGTTCTCTGATGACGGTTAATGGTCACATGACATGCATGTAAACAAAATAGCATACTTAATCTTTTTTTAATAATCATTTTATTTTGACCCTTTTCACAGAGCACTTTTCTACAGTTTATATTGTAAATCTAGCTTGTATGTTTATTTATATATTATTAATTATTATCATATTATTCATTAATAATTTAAATGACAGAAAAGCTGCTGTGGGATGTTATCTTATGCAACGCCTGATGGAGCGACTGCAAATTTGACGTTTCTCTCTTCTGACTACTGTAATCAAGCTCACGATATTTTATTTTTTTTGGCTGTTGGAAAGTCCCAGAAACTCTACTGAGGACTTTTTCTTTTGCTATCGGATCAAATGGGAATACAAAAATGATATTTGTTGTAGTTTCCGTTCACCGCTATAGAAGTTTACCTAACTACACTGCTAAAGTGGCAAAATATTGAATGGCCTTTAAATGATCTTAACCATTTTATTCACAAATCACTGGTCAGGAAATTAAGCAAGAATTGCACAATATACTGTAGATAAAGTAATAGCCCTTCCCAACGTGCAGACAGACTTTTCCAGGAAGAAGAGTCAGTGTTGTTCCACTCAATGTTAATGGCTTCAAACTATTCACGAGTAGTTGAACAAATTCTCCCAGTCCGTTTGAGTTTAATGTGAGACCAGATATTCACTATAGGCTTCAAATCTGGACTCTGACCAGCCAAAGCATGAGCCTGTTGGAGTCAATCTCAAGCCACTTCTTAGTTGTCTTTGGCCATTGTCTTGTTGAAAAATAACATCTGATCATTCCTCTTTAGATAACAACTTTTCAATTGAGGGAAGCAAGCCATTCTGCAATATTCTCCTGTACTCTGAAGGATTAAACGACTTTATACAGTGAAGTAGCTCAGCAATACCAGCAGATTAAAAGGCTCCACACACAACGAAACCTCTTTACTGTGGTAGAGATGCATTTACTGTTATATTTCTCAGCAGATTTTCAAGACACCGCTCTGAAGCAACACCATGCAACTCGTGTTTCACTGTGATTCATCACTCCACACACAACTTCCCATATTCTGCCAAAAACTCCTTTTCTGAGACAGCAATGGCTTTTCAAGAAGTGCATTTGCTAATTTCATGACCAGTCTTTTGTGGTTAAAGGCACAATATGTAGTTTTTTTTTGCCACAAGAGGGCGCAGTTTCCAACAATAACAAAGGCGTAGGTTGATGACGCAGTGATGAGCTAAATGATGGGACTTGCTGTCAAGCTGATGGATCTAATAATGTTTATGGATGAGTGCAAACATTCATGTTTTTTAACTTTACAGTAGTATGAAGCAGGTCGCGATTGCTAAAGAGACAGATATCACACGCGAGTCCCGCGGATATGAAGGAATAAGGACATTTAATTCTACCGAACTACCCGCGAGTGCTGGATTACTCACACAGGTCAGTTTATTAGATGAATTAAACTTGTGAGGTAACGCAGCGCTGCTTCACTTGGTCTAACGTTACACTATCACACTAAACGCCATTTAAATGTGTGTTGAAAGTTATAATGTTATACTACGTGTTAGTTCGTTTGCTATAGGAAACTAGCAGTGAGCTAGATCAACATTAGAATAACATACTGACCATATTCTAACATTTCATCATGTTGAGCTAACGTTATATAACATTGATTTGTTTTATGTACATTTGCTCACCTGTCTAATAAAGCTGTCAAGTCGTGACTCGTGAAGCTCTGTCGAGTCCAAGTTAACGTTAGTCGCGGACGCTAGCTCTCGGCATCTCAAAAACGCCACGCCGATATCGATCCGCATTTTAGTTCTCCTTGTTTGTCCCAAAGTCTGCTTGCCATGGTCTATGTTTGAAAGAAACAAGAACCGCGCGCCGCTAAACGTTACGCACTACGAAGTTGTCCACGTCTGTCGCCATGGTTACGTCATGGCTATGGCAGTACGAACGGAAACCGAGGATAGCACGGATATTGCGTCATTGACAGGCGACATTTTTTTCCGGGACGGCCACTTATTTAAAATGGGAATTTCTCTGAAATAAAAAATCTTTGGAGACTTTTGGGATATTGTAAGTACACAACTGCAGGAAATATATCACACTGTGCAAGTGATTTTTGGTTATTTTATTACAAAACTCTCACATACTGTACCTTTAAGACAATGTAAAGTTAAGTGTTTAGCCATTTTGGACTTGGCTTATTTCTTTCCCATGAGTGTATGACGTAAGTGACTGTGAAAAGGGCCCATAGTAACAGTGTAAACTAGAAAAACACCAATATTTAATTTATTCCCAGTTCAGAATAAATTAATATTTCCCAATTTTCACCAATTCTGGCCCGATGCAGCAAAACTTTCCAGCATAATATTGCTACTAATTCAAATCAGCCTTAGAATTGAAAATGCCCAAAAAAAGATATCTGGGTATTTAACTCACTAGGCTTCTGCTGATAACATACTAGAGCTGAATGTTATGAGCAGATTCGACAGTCTCAGAAGAGAAGAGGAAGCGAGAGGAATATCCACCTGTTTCTCACCGCCCCCGTTCCTAAAAGTGTGCCGGAAACCATTCTGAATGGCAGTAGAGATGCCCTCCATGCTGAAGCGCTATGAGCACCGAACAGAGGAAAGAAGAGAACGAGACAGGGACAGCAAGAACAGAGTGAACGAGGAAATAAAATCACATCAACTACAGCAAGAGGTACTTGAGGAAGAAGAAAGGGATTGGGATTGACATCTCAAATGTGTTTCCAGACCAGTAGGGTTGTGATGGGAACATCAAATATATCAAACTAAATCTCAAGCGCAGTTGAGCTTACACACCATTTATGATGTGCTCTATGTATGTGTGTTGATCAAAGTTATAATAAACGTCTAAATTAAATCTGTCCATCATATAAAGCGATGATCGTTTCACTTCAGAAGACTTGGATTAAATCGCTTGATTCGTGTGGATTACTTTTAACATGTCTTTATAAACTTTTTGAAGCTGGATAATTTTGCTTGCGTGGACTTGAATGGACAGAAATATAAGAAACATCGGTAACACTTTACTTGAAGGGGTGTGCATAAGACTGACATGACACCTTCATAATCATGACATGACACATGCATGAATATGAAGGTTTCATACATGTTTATGACAACTGTCATTAAGTGTCTTTCGCTCAATTATGACATTTTGAATGCAAATATGACATTGTTTGAGATGTCTTTGTTATGACACCTTGACATTACTAAGACAACACAACCTGTCATAAACATGTCATAAACATGACATAGCAGATTAATTATCAAACTTAAGAAAGCACTTAGCTTTATGGGTTAACATTACATTAAACTGTCATGTGGTTGGTTTTGTCATTGGCTGTCATGAGGCATTATAACGTTTTAATGACAATTCAATGTGTACCACTGTAGTTGAGGTCAAGAAAAATATTCATGACACAGCTATAACGGCCTCATGACAGCCAATGTCAAAACCAACCACATGACAGTTTAATGTAATGTTAACCCATAAAGCTAAGTGCTTTCTCAAGTTTGATAATTAATCTGCTATGTCATGTTTATGACATATTTATGACATGTTATGTTGTCTTTGTAATGTCAAGTTGTCATGACAGACACTGACATGTTGTGATGTATTGGTTTATGTCAAGTTCTCATAACAAAGACATCTCAAACAACGTCATATTTGCATAAAAAGTGTCATAATTGAGCGAATGACACTTAATGACAGTTGTCATAAACATGCACAAAACCGCTTTCATATTCATGACATGTGCCATGTCATGATTATGAAGGTGTCATGTCAGTCTTATGCACACCCCTTCAAGTAAAGTGTTACCGAAATAACTTAATTTATATTAATATTGATATTAATCAATAATGACACCAGACGATGAATAAGGGTCTTATCAAGCGAAACGATCGCTCATTTAAAAAAAAAAAAACAACGTTTAAGTTTTATAAGCTCACATGCTCGCCTTTCTCTGTTCTGTGTGACTCTCCTGTTCGAACTGAACAAAATTAACAAATCTTTTTCCGAGTCAATTCGTTCATTTCGGTCGTTAAATGAATCAAATGACTCGAAAAAAGATTCGTTCATTTTGATGAACGAGTTCGAACAGGAGAGTCACACAGAACAGAGCAAGGCGAGCATGTGAGCTTATAAAACTTAAACGTTGTTTTTTTTTTTTTAAATGAGCGATCGTTTCGCTTGATAAGACCCTTATTCATCGTCTGGTGTCATTTAAAGCCATTTGAACAGTTTGCAGTTTGCACTGAAACTGTCTTTTGGACCTTGGACCGTTTGGTGCCCAGTAAAGTGCATTATATGGAGAAAAATCCTGGAATGTTTTCATCAAAAACCTTAATTTCTTTTCGACTAAAGAAAGAAAGACATGGACATCTTGGATGACATGGGGGTGAGTAAATTATCAGCAAAAGTTTTTTTTAAAGTGAACTACTCCTTTAAGGGTTTGAACTAACCCTTTGAAGTCAGCATGAATCTGAAGTTATGACCACCATAGTGTGATGCATTTCTGAGTGAAAAGGCTTATTGAACAATGATTTTATCCACTGGCTGTAGGTTACATAGTGAAAAGTGAGCGTTGTTTACCATAACGAATGTGACTGGCTTAAAAATGCAACGCAGTCAGCAAACAGAAATATGCATGATTGAATATATACTTAGTTATATTAAAAAAATATCCTGGCTCTTCCAAGCGTCGGGTCAGAGGTCACTCTTCCACCGGAACTAGACTCACGTACGGCCGTTCCCGGAAGCCAGTGATTATAGTTTATAAAATTATAAATATGGATATTTTTCTTACAAAAACGCATCGCTTCACATCAGAAGGCCCGCTGGAGTCGTGTGGATTATGTTTATGATGGATGGATGCACTTTTTTGGACTTCAAAATTGAAGGTACCATTCACTCCCATTATAAAGCTTGGAAGAACCAGGACATTTATTAATATAACTCTGGCTGAAAGAAGAAAGTCATATACACCTAGGATGGCTTGAGGATGAGTATATGGGAAGATTTTCATATTTGGGTGAAGTAACCCTTTAAGAAAATGAATAAGGTCAATTTTGATTTTGAAGTGTGTGAAACGGCAAAAAAACACAAGTGCTTCCACTAAACTGCCCAATCTAATGACTCCTGCTACTCACAGAAGACGGCAACCTCTCCGACCCAGACACGGTCCTCACCCTCCTCTTCTTCTTCAGCATCTCTCGCTGCACCTTCTGTCGGTTCTGTACGTCGATGAGAACCGAGATGAAGCTGTTCTTCACCTCCTTCTCAAACTCCAGCTCGTCCCTCATGGCCAGATGCTGGACCAGCTCCTCTGAATATCCCCGTATGAGCGTCTCCACGTCCTCCAGCTCATCGCTCAGCTCCTCGACACACATCAGCTTCACTCCTGCGCCGAGAACACACACTCAGACACAACACTTCAAATCACGTTTATTTCTATACCGCTTTTCACAATACACATCGTTTCAAAGCAGCTTTGAGTCCACATTACAATCTAGAGAGATCTGTTATCAGAGCCCAGCAAGCAATAGCCATCATTTCACGGTCTAGGTTAACCATAGACCCGATATAGTCCGGCTATGAGTTACACTTCAAGCCAAAATAACCTTGAATTTGGATACATGTCGTTTTTTGCCAGAATAACTTGCGAGATGTAAGATATTTCATCATGTAAGCAAAGTCAACAGTGATTACAAGGTGTTTGGTTTCATTTCTTCACTCAATTCATTTCCTTGTTATCTAATTGATGACTATAGTCTATTTTTGGGGAATGGTTTAGACGTATATTACATTTTCACTGACAGCCCAAATTTTGCCTAGTTTTAGCCTAGACGTCTGGGCTGTGTTTGGACGGCTATTAGACGTCTTTTAAATGAAAAATTGCTTGCTGGGAGGTAACTGTCTAAGTTATGTATTTCAGAAATACAAAATCACAGTTAGCTAAACATGTATTAATTTAAACAATGTAGTAATTTAACGCAGATACAATGAAGTAATGCATACTTGTTTGTTAAGAAATTATTATGACGTTTAGATAATATAGCATTGGTGGATGTTGATAACCCCGAACACGTCTTCTTCCAGAGGGACGTACTCACTGTCCTCGTAGATCTGGATGCTGTGAGATCTGTGGCTCTCCTGAGAGATGAATGAGTGTGAAGCTTTCTGCTCCGAGACCATCTCTGGTGAGTCCTGCATCAGCTCCTCTATCTCCTCAATAACCTGGAAATAACCATTCCTTTCAGATATACAGCTCTATACTTTTTGTTTGGGGTTGGTAAGATTTTTGAAAGGAGTCTTTTTTGCTCAACAAGGCTGCATTTATTTGATCAAAAATGCAGTAAAAACAGTAATATTGTGAAATGTTATTAAATTAAACTGATGTTTTCTATGAGAATGTTTAGGGGCCAAGCACTGAGGGTGTGTCGGCAACTATTGCAATCATTGGCGTTCTTCTTCTCCTTCGCTCGCTCCTATAGCCGCACATAGAACCGCTTTCGGGAAAGATGAAGTTTGGCACACAGATAGAGGACAGTCTGAACTGTCACCACAGCAATGGTTGAGTCTCTAACCCAATCCCTCTAGCGCCACTGTCCAAATGTTTTACTTACGTTTGTGGTAATAACTGTTTAACCACTTTTAAACCGTTCTGTCATGAACATTTCTTCCGCCATTCAGAATAAAAAAATAAAAAACCTACTTTTTCCAACTCTTACTAGGCCATTTCCAAGATTTTCACAAAAAATGAACCAGATCATCTGCAGACTATGCCGATAAAAAGTTATGGAATAGGCTTATTTCACGCAGCCGTGATTTTGAAATCGAAAGCGAGGCTCCGGTGGGGAGAAAACCGGAAGTGCCGCCTTAAATCACAGGAGAGTCGCGAATGCGATGGCGTATTGTTGTGTTTAATGTAGAAATGAGTTATTCTAAAACTGCGTGTACATTTCTTTCATACTTTAGACTATATACAGTGAAATTCATTTATAAATATATAATTTTTTATATATATATAATTCCAAAAGTAAAAAAAGAAGCAGGAACGAACTATATACATGTCCTATATTGGATATTAACATCCAATAGTGTAAATCGCGGCAGCAGCTTCAGGTTGGTAGTCCAAGGCATTGTTGTCTATCTGTACTTCCGGGGTTCTTCCCGCCGGAGCCTCACTTTCGATTTCAAAATGGCGGCTGCGTGATATAAGCGAATTAAGAGTCGATTCGTTCTCAAAAAACGCGCAAATAACAGATTTGACGAAGAGCACGCCACATTTACGTGAGGCTAAATCTCTGCAGCTCCTTGCCGAGTAAAAATATTTATTTTTACAAAACATTTTCTCTACTGTACAAAAGTTTGGGGTCAGTATATGCTTGGCCATTGGTTTGGTTTGGTTACTTTGCTCTGTTATCTATAAAAGCTAGTTTCCGCCACAGAATAAAAATAAATAAATAAGGCAATAGGCTTTATGCGCAGCTTCACTACTTCCTGAACTTCAGCCAGCCCTTTGTTTCCTATCTGTCATTATTGGACAAACTGATTAATCCAGGTGTGCCTGATTATTGTTACTGAGGCCAGGCACACCTGGATTAATCAGTTTGTCCAATAATGACAGACAGGAAACAAAGGGCTGGCTGAAGTTCAGGAAGTAGTGAAGCTGTGGCATAAAGCCAATTGCGACTTTTAACTCACCATTCTGACTTTTTTCTGAAGTTTATATCTCACAATTCTGAGAAAACGGTCACATTTGCGAGCTATAATCTTGGAATTTTAAGAAGTTTAGTCAGAATTGCAAGACGTTAACCTCTTAAGTGTCGTGCCCCCTTTTTTGAATAAACATGAAAATGTACAATCCGAACTTAAATGGTTGTAATTCAAGAATCCTTTAGAATATAGATGCAAGATTGGTCTTGTTTTAAAGACACAGAAGACAGATTTTTGTAGAAGTTAAATAAATTTAGAAAATGAAACAGAAAAAAAGTTATAGAAGTTTATGAAAATGTAAAATGTAAAAATGTAATTATTCTTATTTTACATAAAATATAATTTTTCAAAACCTGGTGGACTCTAAAACTAAAACAAGAAAATCAAAGCCAAAGCTCTGAACAAGTTGTGTTTCAAATTTTAGGTTGATATCTCAAAAAATTAGCTTTCAGTGAGATTTTGTTTGGGCGCAGTACCAAACGCTTCCACTAGGGCACAACCAGACTCCATTATTTACTGCCCATATACGGGCGCCTCCATATCCTTATGAGTGATCTGAACCATTATTTCTACAATTTTCATACAATTTATGAAGTAGGCATCTTATTCAGAAGTAGTAAGGGAAGTTTGGCATATTTTGATATGAATTCAACCTCTAATAATCACATAAAAAGAACACCCATGTGCGTTATAGCTCGCTGCCACATCACAAATGGTGAATCTATCATTTTTTTCTTTATATTTAAAACATTTTCAGACCTTTTTTTCTAAAAAAAAATTAATGGATGTTATCTTTTGAACTTTTGGCATGAAAACAAACTGAGGTTTCTACCATTATTTCATGATTTTCATGTTCATCACTATTTCAAAATAAAGGTCTTAACACGCCTTAGGAGTATGAAAATATTCTTGTTGCAAATTGATAGTTAATTGATAGCAAATTGACATTATTTTGAAAATCAATCACCAAATATGAAAACCACAGATTGTAAGCTTTCGAATGATATAGTTTGTCAATAGGTTTAGTATAGGATATTACTGTTTTAAATATGTAATAGCTATGGGCCCGCCGGTGACACTTCTTGCAATTGCGAGGAAAAATGTCACGATTACCTTTTTGAATTTTTTATTCTGTGGCAGAAACAAGCTTCCCTAATGGCAGGCTGTACAATACTTTAAATGAGCTGAAATAATTGATACGGTATGTTTTGTAGACAGCAGTGAGTGAGGTTCAGTGCACACCTGTTCCGCGGTGAGCAGCGGCTCCTCGATGATGCTGGACACGATGATGGAGTGCATGTCCATCTGATCCCTCAGCTCCTCATCGTCAGACAGATCCAGGTTCACAGCCTCCACCCGCTGAGGGGATGACATGGAGGAAGCGTTACCGTGGTCCGAATCCCATCATTGGGACTTAAAGGGATAGTTCACCCCAAAATGAAAATTCTGTCTGTAATTACTCTCCCTCATGTTGTTCCAACCCCGTAAGACTTTCGTTCATCTTCGCAACACAAATTAAGATATTTCTGATTAAATCTGAGAGCTGGATCACTCCTCCATAGGCTTCTATGTTATTGAAACTTGCCGGCCCAGAAAAGTTATGAAAGACATCGTTAAAATAGTCCGAGTGACTATAGTGGCTCAATCTTAAGTTTATCAAGCGACGAGAATACTTTTTGTGCGCAAAAAAACAAACAAAAATAACGACTTTATTCAACTATTCATTTCCTTCTCTGTGGGCCTCGAGTGTGTTCACGTAGTGTAACAGCGCAGCGCTTCAGGGCTGTACGTCACACGCATCACACACACATGACCAGCGTCGGCCAATAGTGAGCCTACGTGTGACGTACAACCCAGAACCGAATCTCGAGGCCCACAGAGAAGGAAATTAATAGTTGAATAAAGTCGCTATTTTTGTTTGTTTTTTGCGCACAAAAAGTATTCTCGTCGCTTGATGAACTTAAAGGATTAGTTCACTTTTAAAAAAACTTTTGCTGATAATTTACTCACCCGCATGTCATCCAAGATGTCCATGTCTTTCTTTCTTCAGTCGAAAAGAAATTAAGGTTTTTGATGAAAACATTCCAGGATTTTTCTCCATATAATGCACTTTGCTGGGCACCAAACGGTTCAAGGTCCAAAAGACAGTTTCAGTGCAAACTGCAAACTGTTCAAATGGCTTTAAACGACATCAGACGATGAATAAGGGTCTTATCAAGCGAAACGATCGCTCATTTAAAAAATAAATAACTAAGTTTAAGTTTAATAATGTCAAATGCTCGCCTTGCTCTGTTCTGTGATGCACGTTCGTGACTCTCCTGTTCAAACTCGTTCATCAAAATGAACAAATCTTTTTTCGAGTCATTTGGTTCATTTAACGAATGAAATGAACGAATTGACTCGGAAAAAGATTCGTTCATTTTGATGAACGAGTTTGAACAGGAGAGTCACACAGAACAGAGCAAGGCGAACATTTGAGCTGATAAAACTTAAACTTTGTTATTTCTTTTTTAAATGAGCGATCGTTTCGCTTGATAAGACCCTTATTCATCGTCTGGTGTCGTTTAAAGCCATTTGAACAGTTTGCAGTTTGCACTGAAACTGTCTTTTGGACCTTGAACGGTTTGGTGCCCAGTAAAGTGCATTATATGGAGAAAAATCCTGGAATGTTTTCATCAAAAACTTTAATTTCTTTTCGACTGAAGAAAGAAAGACATGGACATCTTGGATGACATGGGGGGGAGTAAATTATCAGCAAAAGTTTTTTTTTAAAGTGAACTAATCCTTTAAGGTTGAGCCACTGTAGTCACTCGGACTATTTTAACGATGTCTTTCATAACTTTTCTGGGCCGGCAAGTTTCGATCCCTTAAGAAGCCTATTGAGGAGTGATCCAGCTCTCAGATTTAATCAGAAATATCTTAATTTGTGTTCCGAGGATGAACGAAAGTCTTACTGTACGTTCACACCGCCGCCGACTTGAGCTGCCAAAGCGGCCGGAAGTCATTCATTTTCAATGGAAGCTGGCTTCTCTCAGCTGCAAGGAGCGTCAAATCCATCGGCGTCGCGTTTTGGGCGTTTTGAGCGTCAATCAGAAAGTTGAAAGAAGCTCAACTTTATGGTAATGAGCTGTGACGCGGTTCAGCGGCAAAACTTTTGTTGTTTGCTTATAGGGACCGAATGAGCGCAACTTTTATTTGAAATATTTACGAACGCTCGTTTTAAAGCGGGAATGCAATTCATTTGCTCACGGTGACACCGATTTGACCGCAAATAATAATAATAATAGCTAACTATTCTTTTTTTCCCGACCAAATGTGACCAAAACGGTTATAAAAATGCTGTCATTATAAAAGGTTTCTTCAATGTATTGCTTGTTTTTTTTCTGTTTTTTACATTTCATGTTGTGACACTTCTATTCTCCCTGCAACGTCAGAGCGTTCAAAGCGCCAACAAGCTTCCCTGTACTTTTTGACAAGCGTCCTTGACAGGGCAGCCAGAGCTTCTTTGACGCTCAAGTCGGCGGCGGTGTGAACGTACAGTTAAGGGGTTGTAACAACATGAGGGAGAGTAATTACTGACAGAGTTTTCATTTTGGGGTGAACTAACCCTTTAACAACACAAACACAGGTTCTGGGTTTAGACTCACCGGTCTGTCCTCAAGGCTCAGCGTTGAGAGGTGAAGTGATCGGACTCTAGACTGATTCCAGTCCACTGGCTTGACGTTGCTATAGTTGTCCGTGAGAGCATTCCAGATCCTTCATGGAGAAAAAATAAAGAGTATATGACCAAAAGAGAACCTCCCTCCCACAAAGGCCCTGTTTAGGGCCTGGTATTAAGATGCGTTTTGCTCGATCGGATCACAAGTAGACGAGGGACACATTCCCGTTTACACCTGGTGTTTTAATGCGCCTCTTTTGTCCACTTTCAACCACTTCTGTCCTGATTTCTTCCAGGGGACGGTCTATGGGCCGGAATCTGTCTTGGGCGTCAAACAACCTCTGGTGTTCACTTTGTGGAGCTCAAACTGTCCCATCTCCAAACAAATCTGTCTTTTACAAACTATCTAACGTTGGCGACGTTCTTCCTTTAGCTAGACTCATCTTTTTGAAGCTTGCATGGCCATAAAGTACTTAGCTGGGAGTTTCTCTAGTTGGGATTATCTCTTTCCTAGGTTCGATGTTTACAGCTGTGGAGTTCTTTAGTTAGCTTAGACTGCATTATGGCCTTAGATTGTTCCGTTCGAAGAGAATCATCTCTGTCCGATCAACTCAGTTCCTACAATGAAGACAAAGTTTAAATCCTGTCTGGCTAGCACACTTCCCATAGTGTTACGCGTTAGGTCGGTAGACGGAGAACAGGCGTCTTTTGTGGGTGTTCGAACATATTCGATCACATGAGTGTTTACGAAAGCAATCCAGTCGAATGTGTTTTCTACCTCTGGAAGTGGCTCTGGACGTTTTAGACCCCGTTTACACCTGTATTTAGCATCGTCCACTTGTGATCTGATCAACCAAAATGCATCTTAATACCAGGTGTACACAGGGCCAAAGAGCTGATAGACCTTAGTCAGGGTAGCGCCATTTTTAATGTTTGACTTAGTGAAAGCGAGGCTGTGAGGGGAAAGTACAGTGGAATCATTAAGCCCAAAGTATACTTCTGCAAACTGTCTGCGTGATGTTATTTTCATGACCAGGACGGTCCATCTGCAGTTAATTCAATATGGCGTCTAACAAGGTCTAACACAGACTAAATTTTTTCCCATCCACTGTGGTTTTAAAATAAAATGCAGTGCCCTTTGATGCATCATTTCAGTTTTTATTCTGTTATGCTTTAATCAAAACTGAAACTTGTGTTTGAACAATCTCTCTGAAATAAGTGACACTTTGTTACAAATACTTTTTTTTGGGGGGGGGGGGGGGGGGGGGGGGGGATCATGCAACTATACGATTAGACTATTACTATACAACTGTTTACAATTTAGTTTGTTTGTCTCTGAACAATCCTGCATGTTTACAAGAGACCGTAAACAACATCCAGTCACGTGACCTCTGCTGATGCGCAGGAATTCTACATGCTGGCCATTCCTGCTCCGTTAACTTAATAATCAAACTCTATCCTCTGTAAATAGTGCGATGTAAATGCCCCAGGGACACAGATTAAAGCTTAATGCATTTTAAGACAGCATCATGTCATGCATTCATTAGATCCACGTTGTTATTGTCTCTGACATCATTCGCTCAATGGTCCACTGATGAAAATAGCAACCGTGATGATGTACATTAATGCAGTGTGGCGGGTTTTACTCTAATGCATGCCTTTCATTGACTTACTCATCACATTTCAGGCTCGTATCCTCATTTATTGGCGTCACTGGATAGATTGCGTCCGGTTTAGAGTCTACATTTTTGAAGCATAATCGTAACTTCTCGTCGAAGTGTTTGATGATCTCGTTCTCAAGCGCGCTCCCGCTGTCTGAAATTCCATCCAGAAACAGCGACATCTCTTCAGTGTTCACGTGAACGCGCTCCAGGAGAGTATTATTCCGTTGTGTTCCGTCCTTGAACGCGTTGAATTCTTGCCACTCATCTTCATCTCTCTGCGATGAAGGCTCCGCCATAACTGCAAATGCAGAGACGCTCTGAAAAGGCACGGACAAAATTACGAACCCTACTAAGGCGAAAGCGTAGCTCATGAATATTAATTAGAACACCGTTGAAACAGCGGCGTGACCTAATTAATATTCACCAAACTACAGCTAGCGTCATGCTTTTCAGCCAATCAGTTAAACCCGTTGTATGAACGCCACGTTGCGTAATTAATATTAATGAGCAACGATTTCTACACTTGCCTACTAGATTATATTTACTTACTATAGTATTTACATTGGATTGTAAACCACACCGATTCTTAAATATTTGATGTTATTTCAATGCAAGTCATTTATAATATAACGAAGCGAAAACGTTTACGAATACTTTATTAAACTCGATACGCATATTAGACCATTTGTGAATTAACGTTTTTTTTTTTTTTTTTTGGTCAATGAAGAAATTGAAATTGTTCATAAAAGTGGCCTGAATAACTCACGAACCATATTGAATCATTCCGAGTGCTTCTCAAACTCACCAAACCGATAATCTTCTTTTTCTGACATTTCTGATTTATATCTATTTTTCTCCGAGAGCCGATCAGTAAGAGCGTTTGGATTGAGAATATGTCTGATTGGGCGAAAACTGATGAGATCAACATAGCCTACTGGAAATATGTTTACTATTCATGGCATTTTTGTATGGCAGTTTTTTTTAGTATATGTTTTTAACGTCCAAAACAATTTCAGGCAAATTATTCAAATTAAAGACGGCACGAACGGAAGTTGCGACAGTCTTTTCTCCCTATATGACATATATCCGAGTGAAACAGCTTCTCGAACAAGAACAAATGTAGGGCTTGATTTGTACATGGGTTATTGATTGTGGGTTGTGGGTTGCTATTGGTGGATCTCATGTGAGTGGCCCCGCCCTCGCGCCAGTCAACACGTCATCAGCTCCAGGAGGGAGGGGAAGTTCTTCTTTTCTATTCGCCTTGTCAGTGGAAGCTAAAATAATTACTTTGTTGCAGCTGGTTAGAGCAAAACTCATTTATAATAAACACAGCAATATTCCATAAAAACGGTCAATTTTGATTTCATGCTGACTTTTTTTCTTTTATAAATGTATTTTTATATTTGTTTATTTGTAAAAGCATTTATGTTTTTGCAGCTATTTAGATTTTTTAATCATATAAAGTAAGTGTTTATTGAGGCATTTTGTGTATTTCATTCAAGCCATCAGAAATCTTTTGTTGCTGAATGATTGGGTTCCGCCGAACGCTGGCGCTCGTGAGATTCAACACCGTCGGTTCAGCGCAAGAGAAGAACCACACCGGAAGCGGAAGAGAAACCGGAAGTGCAGAAATGGAGGCTGCCGTGTTCATTCTATCACTCGTCGACTGCTGTGCTTTAATATTCCTCTCGGTTTATTTCGTATCCTTTATTAACGCTTGGCGTGAATGAAGATGTGTTTGATTGACCGCGTGTCAGCAGGGGTGTGTGGTGTTGTTCCTCACGTTAGCAGGAGCTGCTCGCTGCACACTGTGATTGCGGATTGTTCAGTTTTTGTTAATCATTTATCATGATAATCTATCTTTATAATGTGCGTTTCACTATTTTACTATGTTTTAATACGATTCACTGAAGCTCAATAATGTGAGATTATAGTGGTTTCTCCTTCTGTCAGTGTCAGTGGAGGGATGGCTCATAAATCTGCCGCCCTATTTGATATCATTTACAGATTGTTATTAATCATTATTTGTGATCTGTGTAATTACTTCCCTAACTCCTGCTCAGATTATCACCCTGTCTGATCTGGAGTGCGACTACATCAATGCTCGAGCTTGCTGCTCCAAATTAAACAAAGTAAGTCTGGATTGTGAAGTTAAACGTGAAAATTCATTACTAACATGAGTGTATTGAGTAATGATTGGCAAAGAATGATATCCATTCATCTATCTATATATGCGTGTGTATTTACGTGTGTGTGTGTGTGATTTTTATATATATTGTGTATGAATGTGTGTGTTTTTTCTTTTTTCCTTGGAAGGATTTGTGTAATTCATGGATTTTTTTTTCTCTCAAGTTTCTGATTATATCGTTTGTGTTTTTATTAATTGATTTCTGTCTGACATTAAAACAGTGAATGCGCTGTAGAAGTTGTAGAAGACTTCTTAACGCCACTGAATGTCTCACACAGCTAAATCTTTCACATTGAAATAAAAATGGTTTGACATTTCATTAGTAACCCTAGTATACTTAATTGTATTCTGTAAATACTGGTAATGTAAACATAACAATTAATGTTATTTTCATATATATGTGATTCTCATGGAAGCTTTTTTCTGCAACAGAATACAAAAAAGTTAATTGCTACTTTTGTCACAATTGCGAGATATAAAGTCAGAATTGCGAGATATAAGTTCACAATGGTGAGAATTGTTATCATTAGAATGTAAAAATCAAATTGAGTTCATTTTGTATTTATAAAGGACTCATAAGCGTGTCCTTAAAATGTCTTAAATAAAGTTTTCCTAATAAAAGGCCTTAAAGTATTAAAATGTTTTAAATTAAATATTTCTGGTCACATTACCGCTAAAATGTCTCCAGTCTGACGGACCCAATGTCCGCCAAATAACCAGTGAAGCATTGAATCAAATGATTCTGATTTTATTACATAAACAGCGATTGATAATGTGTTTCTGGTAGCGCCGTTGAGACTCGCTGTCTCTCTGAGATTTCATAGTGAGAAATCAAACAAAACGAGCATAACAGCACACATAAAAAACTCACAGAAGAAACATACTGAGGTAAAAATGTTGAGTTTTTTTATTTATAACATAGGATATAGTTAAGTAACAACATGACGGGAGCTATTTTGCTGAATATTCTCACGATCGCAAATGTAACATTGATTTTAGATCAATAAACAAGTAGTTAAAATTAAATTACTTAGGTTAAACATTAAATATTACATATACGTTTGTAATATGTGTATTTCCATCACAGGTTTGGTCTTAAATTTCATTCAAAGTGGCATTAAAAGGTTTTAAAGGGTTAGTTCACCCCAAAATGAAAACTCTGTCAGTAATGACTCTCCCTCATGTTGTTCCAACCCCGTAAGACTTTCGTTCATCTTCGCAACACAAATTAAGATATTTCTGATTCCACTCCTCCATAGGCTTCTTAAGGGATCGAAACTTGCCGGCCCAGAAAAGTTATGAAAGACATCGTTAAAATAGTCCGAGTGACTACAGTGGCTCAACCTTAAGTTTATCAAGCGACGAGAATACTTTTTGTGCGCAAAAAACAAACAAAAATAACGACTTTATTCAACTATTCATTTCCTTCTTTGTTGGCCTGGACACCCTGGACAGATGAAGCACAGGAATGTGGTTCAAGTTTAATTGTTTCCGCATTTCAAAGAGTCTTGTAGTGCCTCTGCTTGTAGAACACGTCCGATCTCTTGGCGTGTGAAAGCTGATCTGAAGCCTGTGCTGTGTGTTCAGTGGGTTCTCCCTGAGATGATCGGCCAGGCTCTGGCCACGGTCCTGATGCTGGTGTCCATGCACTGGTTCGTGTTCCTGCTCAACTTACCCGTGGCATCATGGAACGTTTACAGGTGATTAATCTGAATCCCACAGAACACACACAGCATACACACACACCTGAGAAACACGTCATCATTCATGCCTGTGAACAGATACGTGAAGGTCCCCATGGGGAACATGGGAGTGTATGATCCCACAGAGATCCACAACAGAGGCCAGCTCAAGTCCCATATGAAGGAAGCCATGATCAAGCTGGGCTTCCACCTCCTCTGCTTCTTCATCTACCTGTACAGGTAAGAGATCAGCCTGGAGTCGTGTTGCTGGAGGCGCATGCTCAATCCCAGCTCTCCCCTTGGCCCGACCTCTCCGTTTTGGGCGTTCACGTCTAGGGGTAGGGTGTCCCGATTCTTGTTTCGATAGAGGGGTAGGGCTAAATATCCCTGGAAACGCAGATTTTTCAGAGGCACACTCCGAACGGAAAGTTCCCAGAATGCATCGCTAATCACCGGCGAGATGGCTTCGCAAACGGGGTTAAACATTTAAATTCAGCCCCAGATGACACCACCATGCACTTCATTTACTCTTATAATAATAACATAGTCATTTAAATTAAGAAATTGAATAATAAATTACCTTTCCGAAACAGAAAAGGCATTTCGAGGAAGGAACGTTATAATCATGTTTCCTCAGAGGTACACTCGAAAACAAGGGGTGGGGCAAGGGGTGAATTGGGATTGAGGCTTATGGCGTCGCGTCTGTCTAGGTGTGATCAATCAGTTTATTGTGTAAATTGGGGTTGGCGTGAATATGAAACTGCTACTTTACACACACGCAGCTGATGATGCGGTGTTCCCTCGGTTCACAGTAAAGGCTGATTTATACTTCTGCGTCGGACCTACGCCGGAGCCTCTACGCCAGCGGTTCCGAAACTTTTTTCCTTGCGCACCCCCTTCTATGTCCCAACCGGGTTTGCGCACCCCCAATCCCCACTTAAAAAAAAACAAACAAAAAAACGCAACAAAGCTTTGTTTTATTGCCATATAAAGACTCATGTTTTATCATGCTCAAATAACCAGAACACACATGACAATAACAACATCAACAAAGTTTCAATATAATGCAACAAAGCTACGCACAAGCTTCCACTTTTAACCCTTTCACACCAATGCGACCGTTATTTAGAATTTGTCACTTTAATGTTTCCATGGTGACGCGTCATTGCTTGTCACGGGACACAGCGCAACCACAACACAGCGCTGAATGAATGAGGATCTGCTTTTATGTCATTTTTCCTTTTTTTATCAAAAATATTCACAACAAATGCATTAGCTATACATGAAACAGTGATATTCCGATTGTCAAATATGTGTAAGTGGACGCGTTGTGTTGTTTAAACGCCTTCATAACGATTGCGTTAGTTGAGCTGTATGCGTGATGGGCGGCGTCATGTTAGTTTGTGCCACAGTTCAGAGAAGAATCGGATCTGTTGGATTTACAACACGTCAGTTTCTCCCCTTCTCATGAAATACATGAACGTAAGAGGCTGGTGAACTGGGAGAAGAATAGGGTAAAATGTGAAGCTACGTTCTACAAAATGTGTATCTGATATGAATAAAACGTGTCATCTTATAATGAAAAGGATTATTATTGCCTTATCCATAGATATCAGCAAAATCGAAATCATTGTTTTGCTAGTACTTATGTGTATTTAAATGTGTGAAACTTAAAATAAACATTATGTAGTTGAAAACCCTCAATAGTGATATTGGCTATGACAGCACTGGCTAAGCGCCAGCCAACGCGCGAAAGCACATTTGAATTTAGAAGTTGATAACGTGACATATTCTAGCCTAGCGGCTGCAGAGCACTGTTTAGAAGAAGACAGCAGCTGTCTTATACGTTTCTATTAAAAACTAATAAATAATAGTTTTTTTTTATTTAAAATATAAGCGATTACAAAGGAAATGTTTACAGTTCATGTTTTTTTTTTTGTTTTTTTTTATGCAGACCTGCAAACTTGTCGCTTTTCGGCGATAATCGCCGTTTTTTTTGGTCAATTGGGTCATTCACGTGAATCGCGTAGAACCGGAGAGTTTTTTTTGGGGGGGGGGGGGGGGGGGGGGGGTAGGCTGTCCTTCATCTGCATACAGGCAGGCTAGAATTGCGAAACATTATTGGATACTTCTTATAATTGACATTTCTCTGGGCCAATCGGAATCTTAGTACTTTTTCTCTTGGCCAATCGGAATCTTAGCACTTGCGTCAGAATCGATGAGACACCTGGCTACTACCACGCGAGTCTGATGGAAACTCATAACGTGAAGGAATCTTATGTGAAATTCGAGGTAAATCAAACTTTTTTTTTTGAGCAAAAACAACAGCTAGTTGTTTGCTTGATTCAATTAACGTTAGCTACCGCTTTGTTATGCTGCGCTCGTGACAGGGCGCTGAAAGAACGAGCATAGAGAGAGCCGGTCGCGCGCGCGCTCTCTCACTGTATTCAAACTGCCTTGCTCTCCCTCCATCGCGCATATTAATCAAAATCTATTGAGAATTGACACTATAGTAAAAGATCAAAAGACCAAAGTTTCACGTGGAGCATTTTCAGAGATTATTTTTCCTGAATTACCGCTAGGTGTGAATTGTAGCCTACTAAAATTGCCCTATCCTCTCTGAAAAGCGTTCCGCACATGCGGCTGACATAAACCACATTTTGAATAAACAAAAAACCTATCCAGTGATTAAATGTTTTCTGTGTAGACACAAATCTTGTGCGTTGTCCTTTAGTCCTTATCTGCTAGGATAATCACACAACGCGTGCCGTGTGTGTGTCAGCTAATGGCACGTCCGATTCGCGAACTAATGACTCATTTGAACCGATTCACTTTCATGAATGGTTAAAATAACTGATCTGTCCAACATCTCTCTTCAAAAGAGATCTGACTCGGTGTAAAACAAATCGATAACACCAAACTAGTTAATATTAGCTATTCATAAACTGCACTTCTTAATCTTTATAAATAAATAGCATTTATTAATCTTTGGTAATGTTAATTTCACTATTTACTAGTAGCCTTATTACAATTAAAAGTTCTATTTGTTAACATTAGTTAGCCTAATGCACTGTGATGTTATATGAACAAACAACGAACAGCTGTATTTTTATTAACAAAGAATAATAAATACAGTAACAAATGTATTGCTCATCATGGTTCATTTATATTTTACGGCCTTTTTTCTCCTTTGACAATCCTATGATAATTATATACAGTATAGTGTTCATCCAGAACAACATGTAACTGTATAACCACACCCTAGCAACCGTTTAAAGCTACCTAGCAACCATATTGCTTACATATAGAAGCCATATTGTAGCTCCACAACATCGTTAAGACATGTAAGACATTGTTGTTGGCTCGTATGCAATCATGTACAACATTGTAGCAACTATCCTAGCAACTGAGCAGCGAGTTTTGCTGCTCAGTTGCTAGGATAGTTGCTACAATGTTGTACAAGCACCCAACCCACTCCCCCCCCCCCCACCCCCCCCCCCCCCCCCCCCCACCCCCCGCACCCCGCAACACTTTCACCTTTTTTACTCTGAGGAGTTTGCAGGTCTGTTTATGGAAAAAATCCCATTTAAAAAAACCGACCGCCATTGCATTTTTCCTCTCGCGCACCCCCTGGTGACAGCTCGCGTACCCCTGGGGGTGTGCGCACCACACTTTGGGAATCCCTGCTCTACGCTATAGACTACGTGTTGGTTTTCATTTATACTTCTGTGTCGTTGACGCGCAATTACACATGCAGAGGGAGCATGTGAAACCGGGGAGCGGTTCTGACAGGCCAATCACAGCGCTTGCGGTACACGTAGAATTGACGCGTTGTTACATTTTGAGAGGTGCACGTCAGGGTAGAGTTGTAGTCAAGACCGCCTAAACCGAGACCAAGACACTACCAAGACCAGAGGGTATCGAGACCAAGACCAAGTCGAGACCGAGACCGGGGAAAAAAACAGACTAGTGTTGTTCAGACTGATCTCGTGAAATGGCGTATGTATGACACGCCAATTCGTATTTCCATTTTTGGCGTGCTATCAACACGCATAATCGCTTTTCAGTGTGTTTATCAACGCCTTTGACTTAACGTTATATTACTGTATTATGTATATATAAATATATGACCTACCCCAACCCCGTCCCTAAACCTACCCGTCACTGGGGTTAATACCATTTATGAGTCTTCTCCTACCATCCTAGGAAAAGAAATATCGCTCCACAGATGTAGATATAGATTTTGCTTCGTTTCGCTCGGACATTTAACGGCGTACACATACACGCGGAATCACTCGGACGTTTAACGGCGTACACATACACGCAAAAGATTTCGGCGTGGACATACACGTGGATAGCTCAAAATGCGTATAGATAACACGCCACTTGACTTGAAAGTGGCGTGTATGTTTACGCAAAGTCATGATGTCATGTTGCGTTGTTGAAGCTAAGCAATAACTTGTAAGATTTTGTTTTGCATTGCCTGACTATCTCTGCCGATTTCGAAGTCTTCAAATGAATCCATTCTGCAACTTTTAAATACATAATTATATTTTTAAAAACGAAATTATAGGCTAAAGTCCAGGATCCGAAAGTTGGTTGTTTTGTCGCTATGGTTACACACACACCGTTGGCGGTGCGCTCAAAGTCATCTGTCAGTTGTGCAGTTACCCAAAATCTCCTGAATGAAGTTAAAACACATCATGTCACTGATATGTGCGTTACTAAATATTAATAAATCTAAAACTGTACATGATATGTGTTTTTTAAATCAAGTGATCAAAGTGCTCGTTGCCGCTGCGATCAGTGGCGCGGATACGGCTCGCGCACCGCACTGTCTTCACTCGGACGCGCGCTTCAATCCGTTGCGGATATTGATATTGATATTGCTAAATCCCCCGACCACTATGTCGGTCTGAGACAACGAGACCAAGACAAGACCAAAGACCGTCAAGACCTAGACCACGTAAAAGTGGTCTCGAGACATACATCACTACGTCAGGGTACGCCGAGGGGGGGCGCGCTACACACAGCCTACGGCGTGAGTTCCACGCAGAAGTATAAATTGGGCTTAAACACACTTGAACATGCAACGTGCCAAACATCTTCCCAAGTGTGTATTAAGAATTAAGTTTTTAAATCTGTTCAACAAGAGTGAAGCTTTAAAGGAACACTGCACCGATTTTTCATATTAAACTGTTATTCCCTTAACTAAGACGAGTTGATACACACCTCTCTCGTCTCAGTGCGTGCACTCAATCGCTCTGTCTTGCGGCGAAACTTTGCTAGCACTTAGCGTAGCCCAGTTCATTCATTAGGATCCAAGCTGAGAAGCGACCAAACACCTCCACGTTTTCCCTATTTAAATACAGTTACACGAGCAGTGTAACTCGACCAACGCGGCACTTTTCTAAGCGTGTAAAGTGGATAACTATAATGTATGGCGGAATAGCACTTAGGAACACAAAATCCTCTCCCTCTCATTGATGATATGATGATATTACTGCGTTTCTATTTGGTCGCTTCTCAGCTTGGATCCTAATGAATGAACTGGGCTACGCTAAGTGCTAACAAAGTTTCGCCGCAAGACAGAGCGATTGAGTGCACGCACTGAGACGAGAGAGGTGTGTATCAACTCGTCTTAGTTAAAGCAACACCAAGTAACTTTTCCCCTGCGGTCGCCCTACAGGTTAGAAGCGGAATTGTCCATTACCGCTGTCGTAAATAATTTAGCCTAGCGCATCCTACTGTCGCACGCGCACGCACATGCTCTCTGTTTATCCAGCACCGGCTTTGGAATCATGATGACAATTCAAAAGCTACCCGGCTGCTAGGTATCTTACATGTAGTTGTAGTCTACTGTCTTGTACGCTCCACCTATCGGCAATTGTAACGCTTGCCGTAAAGCAAGTCAAATTTGTAGTTTTCTTATGTCTCATTCGGACTACAGAAACGCGATCCGATCTGGCAATCTTACATAGCGTGGATATAGCAGATATAGGACCGCAAAGCAGAGGCAGAAGTGCCTTTCACCCTGTCACGATTTGATGAACCACTGAAAACATTATTTTAAGGTAAAAAATCTTACTTAGTGTTGCTTTAAGGGAATAACATGAATATGACATTAATATGATAAAAAATAACATTAATATGAAAAAATGGTGCAGTGTTCCTTTAAGGGCTTCCTGCTCTATGGTTTAATGTTTGAACTCAGAGAAATTGAGATGACCAGAAATTAGTAACTTTATTGTCGCTTTACTTTTGTTTTATAAAATGATTATTAATAATTGCTACTATCATTATTAACGCTCTTATTTGACAGTAAAATAGTTTTATTGCAATAGGAATATATTTCCTTTGATTAGTTTAATTTTTAATTTAAATAAAACAAAAGTTTAATAATAATAGTATTATTAACAATTATTCTTACATATATTAAGAACTTCTTACATATATTACATGAACTTTTTTGATCCACTTCAAATGTTCACTACTGTATATATATATGTGTGTGTGTGTGTGTGTGTGTGTGTGTGTATATACAGCTCTGAAAAAAATGAAGAGACCACTGCAAAATCAGGGTTATTCCACCAAATATTGATTTCTGAACTCTTCCCAAGTTAAAAAAATTAGTATTGTGTTGTTTAAAAATGAATATGAACTAGTTTACTCTGCATTATTCGAGGTCCGACAACACTGCATCTTTTGTGTTATTTTGACCAGTTGCTTTTTTCTGCAAATAAATCCCAATGCTCTAAATGACAATATTTTTATTTGGAATTTGGGAGAAATGTTGTCATTAGTTTATAGAATAAAACAAAAATGTTAAGTTTACCCAAAAGACATATCTATAAATGGTAAAACCAGAGAAACGGATAATTTTGCAGTGGTCTCTTAATTTTGTCCAGAACTGTATATATACACCGGTATGTATAAAGGCCTGTGTTTATTTTACAATGAAATATTGGTGAAATTGTAATATTTATTTGGAAATAGTTTTCCTGTTTTTTGTCTTTAGTTGATCACATGCCTGTATACTAAATTCAACAAAACACTAATAAATAGGGCTGTATTCAACCAAAGAAATCCTTAGTCGACCAAAGTCCTGTCCTGTGCAATGATTAGTCGACTAAAAAAAGAAAAAAGAAAAAAAGACGCAATGTTTTGATTGAACATTTTTTAACAATTGTCATAGAGCATTTATAAAACAACAACGAAAAAACATCAAAAATACATAAAACTATAATAATAATACAATTCTTTGAAAATTAAGTGATTTTTTTAACTGCAAAAAGTGAGGAGCACACCACACGCTACAAAAAATATAACTGCTATCTGCCACAATGAAAAATCCTAACAAAAGCTCTCGTTTATACAGGCTGTATATTCTTCTTCACTTTCAAAGCTATGGGTTAACTTTTGTCCAGCCGATCTAGGAGTTTTAAAACAAACACACAAAAAAACCCAAAGAGCCTAAAAAACAATTCTAATAATAATAGGCTGTATTGTAGGACCGCATATAGGTTTATTTTCGTTTTGTTACATTATTTAGGCTATTTTCAAATACTTCAAGTGTACAAATAAAAACAAAAACATAAGAAAACACAATCTATTGAGTCAGCATGATAAAGCCGTTAAAGGGACTGCTCACGTCTTTTGCGCGCTCAAGTTCGATTTCAAATGTAGGCGCGCGGTGTGCGCGCTCATGATGGAAGCAACGCGGTCGCGGTGCGACGCGCTCTTTTTTTTCCAAGTGCGTCCACAATGCATCGAGATAAAAACATATAGTGTATAAAAACCGAAACAAGTAGCGTTCTAACTGAATGAATACAGCTAAACTACCTATATCCCTTACTGAGCACGAAGCAGCAGCGCAGCCACAGGTGCTAACCGAGTGTTCTATGTGTGTGCGCTAAACTGTGGCGCTGTTACAAAATAGCCTAAATTAAAGCATTTAAAGTTGGGGATAAACCATAGGCTAATTATATTTAGAATACAGTAATATATAACTGCTTATAAAGGAATAAATATCAAGGAGTAAATCATTGAACATTTCTTTCTATTGGTAAAAACAAAACAAAAAAACTGGTCGACCAATAAGAATGTCAGTCGACCAAGACGGCATCGACCGATTAGTCGGCTAAAGTTGACAGCCCTACTAATAAATCACATAATCTAGAAATGACCTATCTAGCAGTGTGTTAGTTGACAGATTAAATGTGAACAGGCAAGTGGGTAGCGTGTGTGTGTGTGGTTCATCATCTCTGATGTGTTTTTCAGCATGATCCTGGCACTCATCAACGACTGACCCGCAACCGTCTTCTGAACACAAACTGCCTAATCATAAACTGGCCTTTACATTTTGCGAAGAACTTGATGAACCCAGTCAGAAGCTCCAGCCCAGCTCTCCTCATCACTCGTTCCCCACTGACCACGAGCCGTCACATGACCTTCAGTCGTGTGTTTGTGTTTCCTGTTTCCTGCACTGACTGCTTCTCAGGGCTGAAGCATCGAGACAATCACACCGACACACCGACACACACACACACACACGCCCATGTCACATCCAAACCAAGAACAAATATTCACGTGAAGATTAAGCCTGTTTTAGGAGCATTGGGATTATTTTCATGGCAAGTATTATTACTGTAATGAGTACGGTTGAGTTTTTTTTTTTTCGTTTTTTTTATTACAACACTCCATGCTTGTTCTGTTGTTTTAAAATATAATATGTTAAAAACAGTACAACAGATATTACTGTAATGCACAAATACAGTCTTACATATTTTCTCTCTTTATTGCAATGAGAGCAGGATTTTTTTTTTGCAATATGGTAATGACTGGGAACAAAATATTCATCTAAATAATCTCTTTTTGTGTCTTTTGATTGTGTGATTTATATGATATTCTGTTCCACATACGTTTTTAAAATGTCTTTTGTTGGAGAAGGGGTCTGTTTCTTGTTTTGTGAATGAGCAGAACACTAATAACCAGAACATCAGCTTCCCGAAGCCGACGTCAGTGGCTTGTGATCGTGTGGATTTCATTGCTTTTGTGCTCTTCAGATCCGTCAAGCTGAAACTGAAGCCGATGTTTGGAACCATTATTTTTTACGCTATTTTAATGGAAATTAGGCACATTTCCCCCCAGTATTATCATCATCATCATCATCACAGTGCATCTAAATGAGTGTTGTTTTCTAAATTATTCTAATTACAGTAATAATTCTCAAAACTCGTGTAATGCATATCGTAGTGTTTACGCTGCCTGCTGATTTCTGGACATATTCATTTTTAATGGTGGAGATGAACATGGATTGTAATTGAAATATTGTCTCGGTACAAAACATCTTAATGGTGCTTAAAACGGATGTCTTTTTTATGTTTAGACAAGATCTTTATTTGATTGATTTTGAAATCACCTTTAGTGGATGCTGGCGTTTGTTCCCTCGGCTCAGTCAAACTACACTACGCGTCCAGTGATGTGTCCAGCCAAACAGTGCATTACATGACCATAATCTAGTTGACCCGTCGTTGAATGAATGGTCCTGTTCAATGCCATGTCTCAATGCACCAGTCATCTGAAAGAGGGTTTGGTTTGTAATCATGTGAAATCAATGTCATCAGTTTTGTTTTTTATGCATATTTGCGGTTGTGGTGTTTCTTAAATAAAAAGATGATTATGAATATCAAGTTTTCACAATGCATTCATATTCAATTAAAAGCACATTATACACTCACCTAAAGGATTATTAGGAACACCATACTAATACTGTGTTTGACCCCCTTTCGCCTTCAGAACTGCCTTAATTCTACGTGGCATTGATTCAACAAGGTGCTGAAAGCATTCTTTAGAAATGTTGGCCCATATTGATAGGATAGCATCTTGCAGTTGATGGAGATTTGTGGGATGCACATCCAGGGCACGAAGCTCCCGTTCCACCACATCCCAAAGATGCTCTATTGGGTTGAGATCTGGTGACTGTGGGGGCCATTTTAGTACAGTGAACTCATTGTCATGTTCAAGAAACCAATTTAAAATGATTCGAGCTTTGTGACATGGTGCATTATCCTGCTGGAAGTATCCATCAGAGGATGGGTACATGGTGGCCATAAAGGGATGGACATGGTCAGAAACAATGCTCAGGTAGGCCGTGGCATTTAAACGATGCCCAATTGGCACTAAGGGGCCTAAAGTGTGCCAAGAAAACATCCCCCACACCATTACACCACCACCACCAGCCTGCACAGTGGTAACAAGGCATGATGGTTCCATGTTCTCATTCTGTTTACGCCAAATTCTGACTCTACCATCTGAATGTCTCAACAGAAATCGAGACTCATCAGACCAGGCAACATTTTTCCAGTCTTCAACTGTCCAATTTTGGTGAGCTCTTGCAAATTGTAGCCTCTTTTTCCTATTTGTAGTGGAGATGAGTGGTACCCGGTGGGGTCTTCTGCTGTTGTAGCCCATCCGCCTCAAGGTTGTGCGTGTTGTGGCTTCACAAATGTTTTGCTGCATACCTCGGTTGTAACGAGTGGTTATTTCAGTCAAAGTTGCTCTTCTATCAGCTTGAATCAGTCGGCCCATTTTCCTCTGACCTCTAGCATCAACAAGGCATTTTCGCCCACAGGACTGCCGCATACTGGATGTTTTTCCCTTTTCACACCATTCTTTGTAAACCCTAGAAATGGTTGTGCATGAAAATCCCAGTAACTGAGCAGATTGTGAAATACTCAGACCGCCCCGTCTGGCACCAACAACCATGCCACGCTCAAAATTGCTTAAATCACCTTTCTTTCCCATTCTGACATTCAGTTTGGAGTTCAGGAGATTGTCTTGACCAGGACCACAGCCCTAAATGCATTGAAGCAACTGCCATGTGATTGATTGATTAGATAATTGCATTAATGAGAAATTGAACAGGTGTTCCTAATAATCCTTTAGGTGAATGTACATTGCAATCCAGTTGTTCTAAAACTCCATTTTGGATTTTTTTTTTCATAGAAAATGGAGAACACAATCCATATTGGATATTTTGAAAAAAAAATTTTTTTTTTCATTTTAGTTTAGAAACACTTTAGTTTAGGGTCCAATTCTCACTATAAACTAGTTGCTTATTATCATGCATATTACTAAGATATTGGCTGTTTATTAAGTGCTTATAAAGCACATATTAATGCTTTATTCTGGATGACCATTTTCCACCCAATACCTAAACTGAACTACATTACTAACTTTTAATAAGCAGTAATTATGAGTTTGTTGAGGAAAAAGTCATAGTTAATATAGTGATAATTGGGCCCTAATCTAAAGTGTGGCCTAAAGTTTTAGTAATTATTTATTTTTGTCACTTTTATTAGTTTTTGTCTAACCAGTTTGGTTAGACAAAATGCAGAAGGCATTAATATGTGCTTTATAAGTACTAATAAACAGCCAAAATCCTAGTAATATGCAGATTATAAGATATTAGTTAATAGTGAGAATTGGACCTTAAACTAAAGTGTTACCCACAGTTTTTATTTCACTGCAAAAAACATGGACATTTATTTCTATGGGAAAAAAAAAATATATTATTGTTTCCAAATCACGACAAATTCCATCGTCGCACCTTTTGGATTTTTTTTTTTTTTTACCATTAAACCAACAGAAGTGATGACTTACGCCAAATAGTTTAAAACCCTGAATGCTTTATTGAAAGTATGTATACATAACACCTCTCCTACAGAACATTACATAATAGTACAATCACTTAGAATAATAACACACTGAAATGCAAATAAGATCCTCAGATCCTGACTGCAATAAACGTAAGTCTCCACCAGAACTCCAGCCAGGGCGCTACCGTCGCCCCGCGGCTCAAGCACATAAAGTCAAACTAAGACTGAAATGAAACACAAATATCCAGAAGAAAAGGAAAGCTCAGTTGCATAAACCAGAACGTACAACACCACAATTGTGTGTGATATCTCCACATGTGTGAGGGTGTTACTGCATGCACCTGTTCTTTCTTTCGCTTGCGCGTCAATCCTCGCTAGCGGGACAGGTCTGGCTGGTCAGGGTACGGGTAACCTGTACAAAGAGTTTACCTAATGCAGGTGAGAAACGCTTAACATTTGTACGGGAGGATACATGGCAAGAAATACACACGTGTGTTTTTATATATATATATACATACATATAAGTGCTGTCAAATTAATTAATCACGATTAGTCGCATCTAACATAAAAGTTTGTTTTTTTATATTTATATAAGTGCTGTCAAATCGATTAATCACATCTAGCAAAAGTTTGTTTACATAATGTGTATTATATTTATGTTAGATGTATGTACATATATATATGTCTGTGTGTGTACTGTATATACACACACATAATTATTTATACATGTGTATATGTATACACAGACATGCACACACACACACACATAATATATATAAATAATAATATATACACACACATATAAACAAACTTTTATGTTAGATGCGATTAATCGTGATTAATCGATTTGACAGCACTAATTTATATATGTATGTATATATACATATATATATGGATACTTATATGTGTATTCACATATTGTATAAACAGACTTATGTTAGATGCGATTAATCGCGATTGACATCACAAATATATATTTATATTATATAGATTCCTTATATACATGTATATGAAGAGCATATAATAACAGAATAAATCATAGTAGGCAAAGTTTCTTTCGTTCGACTGATGAATACCTAAATTATTTCAGGGTACACCTGCGTGTACTAATGCGTAATATGGTACGAAAGTATATAAGAAATTCACAAATAGAAAAAAGCATTTAAGAGGCCATTTGCCAAGACATCCTTTATACGATAATACAAGGGGGAAAAAAGCTAAACAAATTATAAATCAACCCAAAATAAAATCAATTAAACTAAGAAAATCATAGCTGATGAATAATCCTATACATGTCTAGAAAAGCATTAAAAAAAAACATAAAAAGTCAAGAAGTGATAATATGAAAGAGGAAACGAGACCCAAGAGGAGAATATGACGCAACGAACACAAACTCGAGAAACATATTTGAGAGTCCGTTCATTCGTTCAATATGCTGGCGTACTTACCGTCACAGAATCATTTCTCATACACTAACAGCCTGGACCGTGTCGCAAACACCTACGTCAAGTCAAGGTCTGCACGCTGATATTTACATGTGGATCGTGACATCAGCACGTGTGTGTGTGTGTGTGTGTGTGTCATTAGCAGGACGACTATAGCAAGCCTATATGTGTCGCAGGAGCGTTACCAAAAAATAACCATGTCCTGTTATGCGTCTTTCTTCGTAAATCTTAATCGGCTCGTCACAAGAATAAAGATTAATAATCCGTCACCTCTAGAAAATCTTCCCCCTTTCATAATTAGCATAATAAAGTACCATAAGCAATGAAACAAAAATGCGGATCGGGGTCATGGTTGGAATTTTCTAATCAAAATGAATATCTAGCTGTTAAAAATGCCAGTAAATTCAGTCATTTAAAAATGTGGTGGGTCACAGAGGGAAAGGAAAACGATATCTTATATCTCTGCTGGTGAAGACACTTACTTTCAAGCATACAAATTGGCTTAAAGAAGTTCATGCTGAAAAATAAGGATATGATTTGTTTGCTCTCCGTCAACACGTGCGTCTTTGAGACCGAGGAGAAGTTCGCACATGCCGGAAAAGCATTTTTTTTTTGTCCCCTTGGCTGAGTGAATATTGTACAGAACACAAAGCAAGCCTGTGGCCTTGATTCATTCACAATAATAAATTAAAGCCGCAATAAATAACGTTGTTTGTCCGTGTGTGTGTGTTTGTGTGCGCATGTGGGTTCAGGAGGCAGTCGTCCACTCAGGATGCAGTGTAGAAAGGAGGAGGAGGGGCTTAGGCCGAAGAGGGGCGTGTCCGATTGGGATTTGAAGTCAGATGTTTGAGGGCAGCAGCCGGCTTCATGTTGTTCGAGTGAAACGGCGTGGGGAAATAACATCCATCTGCCGTACGATTTACTTCAATTTTCATTTCTTCATTCACAGAGTCTATAGTGTGTCTCACTGTATGTTTTCCAAAGTGGAAATCTGCTCCAGAGTCAACATCAACTGTCCATGCTAAAGCATTCTGCAGGAGAGAAGCAGAGAGACCAAAATCACAAACAAGTCCTCTTTCTAACATGTGCTCTTCAATTCAGCTCAGGTTAAAGTGCCCCTATTATGCTTTTTTTTTGGATATTACCTTTCATGCAGTGTGTGATATAGCTGTTTGTGAATGTAAAAGATCTGCAACGTTTTAAAGATCAAAGTGCAGATAAATGGAGTTAATGTCTCCCAAAAGAAAGAATCGCTTCAGAACTGCGGAAACGAGTTGTAAGCAATTCCAGTCTCACTTCCTGTTACAAACCTACGTAATAATGTAGCACATTTGCATAATGCCCGCCTATGGTCTTCATTGGCTGCCCTCAAACAATTTCTACTTTGACCCGCCCTCAAACACAAAGAGTTTGGTTCGCAGTTTTCAGCGCTATGAATACACTTCACATGCACTTCAAAAGGATGAGGTGCTGGGATTAATATGGAAAAACCAAAGAAATCTTTACTGTTCGTATCAATGTGTATCAAGTGCAGATCCGGAGCTGAAAATAAGATATGATAATGGACGTTTCGTTTCCCACATGCGCTGTAAGCAGTCGACCAATCATAACAGACTGAGTCATCTGACCAATCAGAGAGAGTAGCCCAATCAAAACAGACTGAGTCATCTGACCAATCAGAGAGAGTAGCCCAATCACAACAGACTGGGTCATCTGACCAATCAGAGAGAGTAGCCAAATCATAACAGACTGAGTCATCTGACCAATCAGAGAGAGTAGCCAAATCATAACAGACTGAGTCATCTGACCAATCAGAGAGAGTAGCCCAATCAAAACAGACTGAGTCATCTGACCAATCAGAGAGAGTAGCCCAATCATAACAGACTGGGTCATCTGACCAATCAGAGAGAGTAGCCAAATCATAACAGACTGAGTCATCTGACCAATCAGAGAAGAGTAGACCAATCACAACAGACTGGGCCATCTGACCAATCAGAGAGAGTAGCCCAATCAAAACAACTGGGCCATCTGACCAATCAGAGCAGAGTAGACCAATCACAACAGACTGGGCCATCTGACCAATCAAAGCAGAGTAGACCAATCATAACAGACTGTGTCATCTGACCAATCAGAGCAGAGTAGCCCAATCAAAACAGACCGAGTCATCTGACCAATCAGAGCAGAGTAGACCAATCATAAAAGACTGAGTCATCTGACCAATCAGAAAGAGTAGCCCAATCAAAACAGACTGGGCCATCTGACCAATCAGAGCAGAGTAGACCAATCATAACAGACAGTCATCTGACCAATTAGAGCAGAGTAGACCAATCACAACAGACTGGGTCATCTGACCAATCAGAGCAGAGTAGATCAATCACAACAAACTGGGTCATCTGACCAATCAGAGCAGAGTAGACCAATCATAACAGACTGGGCCATCTGACCAATCAGAGCAGAGTAGACCAATCACAACAGACTGGGCCATCTGACCAATCAGAGCAGAGTAGACCATTCACAACAGATTGAGACATCTGACCAATCTGGGGTGCGTTTCCCGAAAGCATCGTTAGCCAACTATGGTCGCAAGTTCCGTCGTTGCCAATAGAGTTCAATGGGATTTGCGACCAACTTGCGACCATAGTTGGCAAACGATGCTTTCGGGAAACGCACCCCAGAGCAGAGTAGCCCAATCATAACAGACTGAGTCATCTGACCAATCAGAGCAGAGTAGACTAATCATAACAGACTGGGTCATCTGACCAATCAGAGCAGAGTAGACCAATTACAACAGACTGGGCCATCTGACCAATCAGAGCAGAGTAGACCAATCACAACAGACTGGGCCATCTGACCAATCAGAGCAGAGTAGCCCAATCATAACAGACTGGGCCATCTGACCAATCAGAGCAGAGTAGACCAATCATAACAGACTGGGTCATCTGACCAATCAGAGCAGAGTAGACCAATCACAACAGACTGGGCCATCTGACCAATCAGAGCAGAGTAGCCCAATCATAACAGACTGGGCCATCTGACCAATCAGAGCAGAGTAGACCAATCACAACAGACTGGGCCATCTGACCAATCAGAGCAGAGTAGCCCAATCACAACAGACTGGGCCATCTGACCAATCAGAGCAGAGTAGACCAATCATAACAGACTGGGCCATCTGACCAATCAGAGCAGAGTAGACCAATCATAACAGACTGGGCCATCTGACCAATCAGAGCAGAGGAGGCTCTCAGAAAGGACAGACTGAATACTTTATCGAACCGTTTCAGACACTGAGAAAAGAGGTGATGCTGCAATGTATAAAATAAGTGGATGCATGTAAACCTGTTATAGGAGACTCCGCAACAAAAATAGCATAATGGGGCACTTTCATTCTGAATTTGAACTAAACATTTAAATTCCAGAAGCATATTAAAAAGCAATAGTTAAGAGTCGTTCAGATCCTCTATATGCATTATAAAGTCCAGATTAGAGGCCTACTTTTTTAAATGAACTGAATTATTAAGCTACTGTAGCTGCTCCGGTTCAAGAGGGTTAAAACACTAAATATCAGTGTCAGCCATAACAAGCTCCGTTTTTTGCCCCAGAAACTCCACATTGGTTTAATCATCTGGTTTTAGTTTCTGAATATTATTGAAAACATTTCAAATGGGTGTTTAAAGATTTCAAGAAATGGCTTGACAAAAGTAACCATTTCCTACTGAAACAGGAAGTCTGAACAGATTGTTTAAAATAGCTCTGATTCACATTAATTCTCCCCACAGGGATTTAAAAAAAAGTCTTTGTTAAAGCGTCACACAGCAACTGGGTAGTTGACATGTTAAAATGTTAAAAACATTGAATGAACATGCAACATTTATTTGAATGTATAAGTGCATATTTAACACCATATAATTGATCACTATTTTTTTCAGTTCAGGTTTTCAGACACATTTTTCCCCCCTCTTATTTTAAATGTTTAAAGTAGTAGAAATATTCCATATAATCTCTCATTTCACATGAGCTCATAAAATATGCATGCAATACAATAAAAAAAATAGCTAAATATGTTTAGATTTAGTTTAGCAAGTCAAATTTCTAAAGTGTTCTATGTCAACTACCCACTTACATCAAACTAGGAGCATATTCCAGTCAGACGAGGAGGTTCATACCAGTTAGGCCCTCGGGCTCCTGGGAGTCCAGAAAGGGGGCGGGACCCCAGACCCGTATGGTGCCGTCATCCGAGGCGCTGGCCATCAGGCCCGGCAGAACCGGGTTCCAGCTCACGCAGTTCACGGTGCGCGTGTGGCCCGTCAGCTCGGCGATGGGCAGCTCGCTGCGCTTGTGCCAGATGTAAACTTTGTGGTCTAGAGACACAAGACCCCGTCAGCTCTCAGCAGGAACTCACTCAGTCTGTTATTCTGAGATCGACGCACTCTTACCTTCACTGCCACTCGCAATAAAGTCTTCGTTGTAGCCGCCAAAACAGGAGTGGATGGTGTAGAAGCCCTGAGTCACACCTTGGTACTTCCTGACTAATACCCGGTCCTGCAGGTCCCACAGATGAACTCCCTAAACACGGCGAGAGAGAGGAACTGCTCAGTGGAACGTATACTGAGACATTATTTGTATTTAGATGAGTAATAAGTCAAAGATTCCTCGTAGGGTTTAGTAATATTTACATTAAGGTCCCCTTTAGTTAGCAACACCCAACTTCCTACAATCCAATTCGCCACAGACAAAATCAAGTCCCGCCCCATATTTGTTCTCATTCCTGACGCGCTTCACTCGGATATACGTCACAATAACGATGAAAAGACTATCGCAACTTCCGCTTTAAAGCTGCAGTCCGCCGTTTTTTCCTCTTTGTCGCCATCTCTGTTCGAAATCTGCAATTGCAGTCATTCACGGAATTATCAACTTTACGTGAGTTGTGCCTCGGCACGGCACAGCGCGGATGAACACAGTGTTTGAGGAGAGTGTGTGTCTGTCAGTCGCCGCCGGTGTGAATACTGGCATTCAGAATCACAGATTATTCTTTTTGGAAATATGACCAACATAATAATTTTCACTGGAAAATGTAATCTGAACAAGTAACATCCACTTTTGTTCAGACCAACTAAGGGGAAAAAAGCATTGCAGTAAATCGCGCTGATTAAATCTAACGATCGCTTATCATATCACGTCAAACCGTGCAAATTATACTTTGTTCTCAAATTGTTAATCTTAACAACGTCAGCATTGCGTGACTACATGTAATGTCCTTCCGATATTACCCTTGTTTTCGCATGGGCCGGTTGCAGTCTCTTCTTTTCTGAAGCCGCTCCGAAGTCCGAACGAAGTCTTTTGCATTTTACAGCGGGTGAATCTCTAGTTGTCGCTGGTGATTGTCGTTTGAACCTTTCTGGATCCGCTATCAAATTGATAAGATTAATTATCCACCTGTTTCCGGGGGGCGCTACTGTAAAAAATAAAGTGGGTGCAACTTCCGGTCAGGCGGCGGAAGTAGCATACCAATGGTATTTTGTGTGCTATTTAGCGAAGAGGCTAGGTGTTTTTCCGATAATGTTTTACTATTTAAACTAAGTCGCTCAGGGACAACATGTGCTGTTCGCGGTTGTACATAGGCCTATAACCGGACTAAACTAATTCAGTGGCAAATTTTACTATCCAACAATCTTAGACTAAAGATTTTAAGTGAAGGCTACTGTGAAGCAATATATTCAGAACATGAATGACACACGGTAAACATTTCATAGTATATATAATATAATATAGACTATAGATATTTCTCAGGTCTGTGAGGCAAGTAGACTATGCTGAGTTTCGGTTCATTTATGAGACGAGCTGCAGTTCAGGCGCCGGCGCCTCCGTGTCTTGATTATTGTCTGCTATATTTACTTATTATTTATTAAATCCAGGTAATTTGTTGATGTAACATTGATTAAAATTAAGATACAATTAATACAAAACGAAATTAACTTTAAATAAAGCCTTGCTTTCTGTTTGAGGTCTCTGTGAACGTTTTAAAGCAGTCTTTTAGTGCCGCTTTCACAGAACTGTCCATAACATTGTTTTTTCCTCATGCGAACATGAAAAATAAAATAAAATGAATATTTTATGTTCTGTGGAGAGCCAACCCTTCTTCATCCGGTGGGTACTTTAGGTTTGCGCAGTGTAATTCACACATTTCACAGAATTATAGAAAAATATTTTGCCACCTAAAAGTTAAAGATTTTTTTGTCTCACGTCCCTTTCCCTCATATTAAATATAAAATGCATGTGTTATATTTTTCTAATGTCTGGACTCCTTTATTAAAGGAGTATGAGATATATAAACAGAAGTTTCAATAGCCTATATTAAATGCATTTTCTGAGAATTTATATTTCAGGTTTTGACTGCAAATGTCACGTCCATAACGCTGGAATTGCCCAATTTTAAATAATTTATCTTCAACTAGTTTTGTGGTGTCGGTCTACATATTTTATAATGTTAACTTCAAATAATACTAATAGTAAAGATATGGTAGCTATATTGGATCTGGACAGGAAAGATATCTCTGGGAGTTGGAAGGGGTGTGTATTGATTCTGCCTTCCCTCACCGCGACACAGGTTCGCGGATCTGAGTATCGCGATTTCGGTTTTATATCGCGTATCGTTACAGCCCTATTTAACATGATTCTTTTTTATTATTATTTAGGAACTAACGAGTGGACGCGCCCACTTTTGACGAAAGGCCTCATGGGACGTAGGAAACTTGTGGATATCAAGTGGGTACTGCAAAACATGAACAAAAAATGTGTAATAGTCTACTGTAAGTCTGCATACGAGACCAAACGTGTGACCTTTACAGACTGTGCTTATGAGTTTGTGACTAATATGTTAGCATGAGTAGTGTGTGAAGTGCTTAAAATGACTAATTAAACTTTTTTTTTTACAACATTTGTAAATGTAAAAAAAAAAGTGCATTAAGTAATAAAAGAGTTGAATTTGAATGACATTTGTTAGCATTTTATTTACATAATGATTAAAATATAATTTAAACATTAACAAGCATATTATCTCATAGCTATTTAAATATATATATATTAAATAATGATCTGGTAAGCGTAATAGGTTTCTTAATTTATTAAGGAAGCTTTTCATCATTGTAAACCATCTGTCAACATCATTTTTATAAAGTGCATGATCATATGGATTGAAAGTTTAATGACACTTGTACGCATTTCAATTTACATTAAATAATGATCTGTTAATCAATATGTATGTTTAATAAGCCAGTTCATTAGTAAACATTAACAAGCACAACCCCCCCCCCCATTTTATTTTACTATTAAAATAATGCATAAAGTAAAAAATAAAATAAAATAGAGGATTCTAATCATCATAATAATAATTTATTATGTTATAATACAATATATGTTATAATAAAAGTATTAAGAGAATTGTTTTTTTTATTATTATTAATAATAAAAAACGATAATAATAAATACTATTATTGTCATTTTATTTGACAGTAAATTATTCTATTTGAAGAACAGTAAAATTACAATACTAACATTTATGGTTGCCTTGATTTCTTTGTTTTTAAACATTAAACCATTTTGGCTTGTATTTTGGCAGAAGCCTGCAGGAGACCCGCTCTTTGTTGACACAGATTTATAAATGATTCTCATGATGCATTTGGAAAGATGGTTGATGCATGTTGCGCTCCCAAATGCAAATTGTAAGCGACTCAAACACACAGAGTAGCATTACTGCAAATCAAAACTGAAAGTGCCTTACTCTGAAACATGCAGCGTGTCAGACTATACATTTATATAATTACATAATACCAACACACAAAAAAAAAATTCTCGGAATTACGAAATTCATACGGGTCATTATTTTCAGGTCAGAAAATACAGGGAAATAAATAAATAAATCACATCCCTAATTATAGTTTATTTTCAGATTAATCTTGCATTATTAAGACATATAACAGAAATATTACGAGATAACATTTTGCCGCTGAAGATGCCGCCATTTTGAGTGTTTCTAAGTACAAGTCCGAGTTTACAAGTCGTAATTACGAGCTCTACAAGGTCTTCTTCGGAAGTCGAAATCGGTAATTCGGTAGTTCTGTCATGGTGCAAATGCACTTTCTAGAGCTTTCTGGAATCCCACCAAGATCAGATCAGATCGTTCATAGCAAAACAACAAGTCTGGCATCAGTACAAAAACAGCTTGACATTATGAAACGCTTGAGATGAAATCTGCAGCCTGCTTCGCCTACTCACCTGAGTTGCGACATTTAACAGAGCTAATCTTCCATTCTTTGACACGGTGAAGGACATTACAGGGTGGTCTTCTTGAACTCTATAAGAGACAAGCAAACACACACCAGCACATCCACATAACTCAAACAAACACTGGCAGAAAAACCATAACAGGATCTAAAGTCACAAGTAGGGCTGGGCAAAAACAAAGATTTCTCGATTAATCGTTTTTATTTTAAAATGTGGTTGATTCAAAATCGATTCTCAAAGGCGACGAAACGATTTTTTCCATATTTATTTATTTATTTATCTATCCATCACCCAAAAGCCAGTATTAGTTTTCCTCCACTGTTCACAGGCTAATGCTGTGAGATTTTATGTTTGTTTTATCGTAAACATAAAATAACCTGATCGTGTTTGATCAAGGCATGCGACTGGTCTGACTTGTCCAATTTTCAGCATCAATTTTTCATTTGAAATATAGAGTTGGGTTCTGTTTTAATGTACCCACGTGGTGTACCTAAAATAAAAAGCTTTATTTCTTTTTATTAATTAACCACTTGTAAACTTATGTTCACGGTTCTTTTTTATAAATATAGGATTTAAATTAAATCTATATTCATTGAGTCGAATCGAGAATAAAAAAATCGAATTTAGAATCGAAATCGAAAAATGAATCGAAATCGAATCGAATCTGAATGGATACCCAGCCCTCGTCACAACAAGTGCAGTCGACATACATGTTCCTGTCAGTCAGATCTTCGAAGTTGTATCCACGGATGCGCTGGTGTGTATCAGAGGCCAGCACTGTTCGACCGTCATTCAAACACCACAGACACTGCACACGAACACCCTCCCAGGAGTCCAGCAAGTTCCCGTCCAGATCCTGTCAAGAACAAGTTCCTCATTAACCAACATCACTAATGAACGTGTGTGCTAAATAGTCACTAGAAACAATAATCCTGATTTCTGGCAACAGCAACTATTTAAAATGTTTCTTACTGGGTGAATCTTCACATGTCAAGAACATGTCTGGGTCATATTTCATAAAAATAAAATAAAAAACAGCACACTACCGTTAAAAAGTTTGGGGTCAGTAAGATAATAATAGTAAATTAATACTTTAATTCAGCAATAAGGCATTATATTGATCAAAGACAAGTTCCAAAAAAAACTATTTCAAATAAATGCTGAAGAATCCTGATCCAACATTGTTTTCAACATTGATAATAATTAGAAATCATCATATCAGAGTGATTTATGAAGAATCATGTGACACTGAAGACTGGAGTAATGATGCTGAAAATACACAGGAATAAATTACATTTTAAAAAATGATACTATTTCACAACATTACAGTTTTTCCTGTCATTTTGATTAAAAAAGGATAAATAATTGTAAAAAAAAAGTTTTAAACAGTAGTGTATATTTTATACACTTTTTAAAAGTTATTATTTATCAAATAAATTGACATTTTCAAGACAATAAAGCACATACACAGCCAATATTCTAATTACTTTATTGCAAAAAAATGCATCATTGATGTTTTGGTTTTACTGAATTAAATGTAAGCTAATTTTAATAATGAAAAATCATTGCATTTGTTTGTGAAATATTAAGAAGACTCCCCCCCCCTGGAACTGGAATTAAAAAAGTAAATAGTAACTACCATATTTCAATACCCTACTGTCACGCCTATATTCCTCTCATCACTCAGTATAATTGAGTACAGTTATAGCTGAGAGCAACACTTACACACTGGTAGAACTGGCCTCTCTGACCTCCGGTAACAAAGCGCTTGCCGTCTGGATTCCAGGCCACGCTGGTCAGGCTGTCCTCATGGGACTGGCTCATTTTGGTTCTCAGTTCCACTGTCTGGGTGAACACAGTGAGGATTTAAAGGCGAGTCGAGCTGCTGGAGAGAATCTGAGAGCTGACTGCGGGTCGAGACCCTCACCTGTACGTTCCAGAGCCAGAGCTCAGAGCAGTCGTCCGGCCCACAGGCTATCAGATACGTGTCATCCGGGCTCCAGGCCAGATAGGAAACCCCATAGGCATGACCCTCCAACGTCTTCAGCTGCTTGAGCAGGTGCGTGTCCTGTCAAAACACCTCAAACCATCACACTCTTGGATCAGGAGCGTTATTTTAATGGTGAAGGGGAGGGGGAAGGTCACTCACGGGGTCAACCTGCCATATAATGACTGTTGTGTCTTTGGATCCCGAGGCCAGTTTGGTGCCGTCGTTGGAGAACTTGCAGAACCAGACTTCATTGCAGTGCTCGGTCAAGATCTGCTGGGTGTAGCAGGGGAACTGTTTCCTGGAGATAACAGTCAATGTGTTTTAGAGATGGCTGTCTGGAGAGACTAACTTTGAACTTTTGCATTCATTAAAGAGCCTACATTAGGCTATACTGACAAACCCTAGATTTTTTGTTTTTTCACTTACACTTTATTTTAATAGTTCACTTCAGACATTAAAGGTGCTCTAAGCGATGTCACGCGTTGTTTAGGCCAAAACATTTTTTGTCACATACAGCAAACATCTCCTCACTATCCGCTGGCTGCCTGTCCCCTGAACACACTGTAAAGAAACGTGGTCTCTGTAGACACCACAGGCTCCACAAATGGCAACAAAAACAAACTGGGCTAACCCGCACCACGAAACATAACAAACAGTGTTCCAGCCAATCCCTGGCAAGAAGTATTTGAGGGTGGGTCTGGGGTGTTAGTGCGCGTGCACAAGAAGGGGGTGTGTGAAGGAGAGAGAAGCATCAAGAGGGAAGTTTGAATAATGGCCGACAAACGACCAAAGGGACGACGTTCCGATGATCAACTTACAAAGAAGAGGGAAAAGGATAAAGTACGCGCAAAGTACCGAATTTACATCGGTAAAGCATTCGAAAGATGGCGAGAACTCCGCCGGCAGAAGGGCTTCCAGTCCGACATTCAGGTTGCTCTGTTTTTGCTGGACAGGTGGGTAACGTTAAATTCTTTTTTTTTTGTTCTAAATTGACGCTTACGTTCGCCAAACCCATGCTGTCAGCGTTAACTTTGGTGAATACAACATATGTTTGTAGCAGGTAGCGATCCATATGTATTGTAAATGATCAATCAAATTAATAGTAGGGCGACAATTTATGTGAATGATTGTAACGGAAGGGAGGGGGAGGAGACGAGATGCGGAGGAGGGAGGGTCTAGCTAGCCTTCGTTTTGTTTGACAATAGTTCGAACGTCAACAAGAAGCGGCGTCACCCAGGATCGCTTAGAGAACCTTTAAGTATGACTATAAGTAACTTTGCAACTATAAGTACTAATACTTCTAATGACTGCTAGTTGACATGTAGTTGCAAAGTTACTTATAGTTAGTAGTGTAAGGGCGTACACACCGGGACGAATATCGGCGCGAGTTATTCGTCAGCGTTTTTCAACGCGTTTTTTGTGTTCACACCCAAGCGATTTTCGCTGACGATGAGCTGAGTGAAAGATGGCGCTTAATGTAAAACAGAAATAGTCCTATTTTGTAGTTGCTGTCGCGTTTGTCATATAGTTCTTTATGTTCCGACACCAACGAGACCAGCAGCTCTACATGCATCTTCCTCGTCTTGTTTCTTCCCGGCAGTGTAGACCATAGATATCCATAATAAAGGCCATTTTTGGCCAGCAGCGCGGACGAGACATCTAGCCTTTATTATGGATATCTATGGTGTAGACGCTGGCGCATCTTCTTCGCCGTTACGTATGTGTGCTCAGCAAGACCGTTTTGTGTTTGAGCGCCCCCAAGTTGTGTTTTACTGTAACTTCAGAAGCTCCAGACACGTGAGCAAAAGCGCCAATCTCATTGGTCGGATAGTTTTTTTGGTAATCAAACCAAAAAAACCCGAGGCGTTTTTTTAAAAAATCACGCTTTTACGTGTGGCGTTTTACGCGTCGGTGTACACACTCACATTGGCGCCCTTTGTTTAGTCACGAGGCGGTAAACGTCGGCAGGCCTTAAGAAGACTGGAGAAACTGGAAGAGAGGGCTACTCTCTGAGAAAACAAAGGAAATTAACATTTGCTATATTACCATCCCCATTCGAGACACGATCACACTTGAGTTGATCACCTCCCAATTTACACATCGTTCCCTTCACCTACCCAACCTGAATTCACCCAAAAATCTATATGGTTTAATATGAACAATTATCATACAGTATTATACATGTTTGGTTTCATTTGAAATGTCTCAGTGTGACTGGTACAAAGGTCCCATTCCCACAGAAGTAAACCAGACAGGCAATAAGGTGTGGAGAGTTTAGAGATATCAATAATTCAAGTGTAAGATAATTCAAGTGTACTTGGTTTTGCAAAGACAAGAAGGGAATTTCCGTTTAGGGCAGCAAATGGTGTTTGACCAACCTGAATTTGGGTGTCTTACCTCCGTTTTAACTTAATGTTACTTTAGATAAGTGTACGTGAGAATTCACGGCATGGCCAATCTAAAAATAATATAAGAGAAGTAAAGTTGGTCGACTTATATCTGTAGTAGTGGCCATACCTCTACTGAAGTAAGCGTTACTTTAAATTCAAGTGTAGGCAAAAACCACGGGAGCTATATAAAAGTATCTTTGATTGTGTAAGCGTGAATGAGACCATTTCAGGTATATAGCCAATGACCTCTGTTTAGTGACCGAAGCTGGCGAGCTTGTGATCGTAAAACAGAAGGCGTGAGGACCTCAAAGCGACAGTTTCCTAATCTGAGCGGGTAAAATATAATTAAAGAGTTAAAAAGAATAATCAAACATTCGCTCACTTTTAATGATGCTCAGATATCATTAAAACCTTTTTCATTTATGGAGTCAGATGAAATAACAAGGTAATGCATATGAGAAAATGCATTTCATTTAATCTTGTTGTTTTGCGTAAAAGGAAAGACAGTAACGTGCAAAAACCTTCATCCGTATTATTGGAGACCGCAATTGGACCGATAAACGGGTTTACAGTAGAATGTCTAAAGTGGACCATTTTTGGATATACTGGATTTTATCTGGAATAAGAAGGTCTCCAGATTGCATAAAGTATATTTATATATACTTATATATAGTGTAAAGTATATTCACAGAGACCCAAGCCTCTGGGGGATTGAGATCTGAGGTTTAATGAGTTTTAGGGTGCGTTCACAGTTTGGTGCGATCGCTCTGTTAATGTGGTTCATTCAAGTGTGAACGCTGTCATCTAAACCCTGGTGCGCATCAAACAAGTGGACCGAGACGCTGAAAAAGATGAGTCTCGATCCACTTCCAAACGAATTCTGGTGCGGGGTTCGAAAGAAATATGAACACAACACGGACCAAACATGTAAACGAACCAAAAACAGGACATGACTCTATAAGCAGATCTTGGTTTGTGTGACGGAGGGATTCCTGACGCTGTTTTGACTCCTTTACACATCTTAAAAGCTCTTCACGAGTTCTCAGCTGGTCAAAATACCATCATATTATATGATGGCTAAGCACATACAGCGAGCGCATTATCCGGACCAAGGGAACCGAACTACAAGTGTGTACACACCCTTAAAATATTGTCTTTAATATGGCACACTGCCGATAAATTCAGTTTTCAGTTCACTTTTTAGTGCTTAATCCTGTTCTGTACACACAGTTCAGTAATAACAGCTGCAGTTTATAACCAAATTAACTTTACAAAGTGCCAACCGCATTTACAAACATTTTACGCAGTGTGTACAGAACTAATCTAAACAAATAGATGTTAATGACGCATTTAAACACGCATCAGAGATGTGTCTCTCTTCTGTGCGTGTGCGGTGCAAGAGAACCATAGGGGAACAGGTACGAGATTTGACTCATTCAGGTTGCCAGATCTTGCTAAATAAACAACGAACAAGAACATAATAAACCAAATAAATCCGAATGCTTTATAATGGGGGTGTAACGGTACATGCATTCATCCCGAACGTCGCGGTTCGGTGCATACAGTCAGACAACGAATACAGTGAGTCACAGGTGATCCATGGAAGGGGCGAGTGCAGCAATGCAACGCTGTCTGCTAACCACCACAACAGAAAAAAAAAAAAAAATCAGAAGAAGAAGAAACGATCTATGCAACCCAAAGTTCATGTGGCACGCAAGAGCCTGCTAGTACCCTATATCCTGAGTTTAGATTCATTTTTTATGACACGCTCAACAAAGTTCACGCAAAGGAAACCGAGATTGTGGCAGAGAAAGTGGCATACTGTTTGTTTTCTTTATTTTACAAAAAAATAAATAATATTTTGAGTGTACACAAATATTTTTTTTTTACTTTACAGTTTCAAATGATGTCTTACTCTTATCTGTATGACCATAATTTATGCCATAAATGACAAGAGTATTTAAAGACTAAACCATTTGGCATTGTGCCGTTTTGTGTCGTGACTCGTGGAAGTCGCACTCACTAATAGTACTACACACATAAAATATGCGTGTCTAGGAAATGGGAAGCTTCAGGTGCCGCTTCACTCGCTGTCTGACGTAGATGTAGATGTCTCTTTTCGCTCATCCTTGCCTGGTTTTTTGAAAAAGCATAATATTGAACTTTTTGCATCGGTGCAACTCTCAAGCTTTATTTTTCATTATTCTATTTATTTTTTACTTTTATGACACAAGAGATGCTTTTCAGTTTTGAAGCTGATTGTGACCAAATACCTTTTGTTTTTTAATATCAGCCATGCCTGATGGCTGACCTATGCCAAAACCTACGCAAGAGTGCATTCTGTTCACTGAATCCTCTAAAGGAGGCTGTACTGCACAACTACCTCAGGAGGGATTAACTGGCATTAGGTGGAACAAACTAATTTGCACTACTGTCTGTTCAAAATCAATGCAAAGAAACCTAGCATGAGTGATTTGTTGCTTTTTCCTGTTGTATCGAACCGTGACTCCAAAACCGAGGTACGTACCAAACCGTGACTTATGTGGACCGTTACACCCCTACTTTATACTGAATCAGTGTTGCCAGACGTACAATAATTATTGTATTTGTATGATACGTATTTGTCCTCTGTACGATCAATAATGATAAAAATCCCATAATGTAAGATAATTTCAGAATTGTGTGACTCTTCAAATGATGGTGGTTGTAATCGTAGGGCTTCTGCACTCATTGATCTAGCTGTGGATCCTACGTCTACCGTCGTGATTGTGAGGAGAACGTGCACGTGGTGTTACGCATGTCTTCCATCTCATCTCACGTTACGTCTTCTCGACTCTCTCTGACGGGCACAAGTTAACGTTCCTGCCGCACCACTAGGTCAGTTGTTTCCAAGCTGAGGTCGATAGTTTAGCAATAAAGTAATTTGCTGGCCGTATCAAAAAGTTTTTGTCTAGATAAATCACTGCATTCTGTACATTTGACTTTTTTAGCTTCTGGTACGATACTTAGACATTTCCAATCTGGCAACACTGTACTGAATACAAGACCAAAATATCGTGATCCACACCTTCCCACTTTGATAAAAAACATTTATAATATGTGGACATGGCAACACCTCAAGAGCGCTCTCTGTGAAGCAGCCTTACAAACATAAAAACTACGCCATAACAGTGGTTTTGTTCAAATTGCAGAACATAACGAGTCTTTGGTTGCTTTAATATTACTTTAAAAAAAAACAACCAAACACACAAGATGCCAGAATGTTGCTGTGGTTAAAACAGTTTCAATCAATCATCGCAGTTTCGGGAGGGAGTTGTGTTCCGTACACACACAGAATGATCATTTAGGGGATCACTCCCAAATTTAAATGTGGTTGTCGATCCTGAAACTTTAGTGTGTATGTGGCCTAGTAGGATTTTGATTCTCTTCCAACATGGCTTATACACTCACCTAAAGGATTATTAGGAACACCTGTTCAATTTCTCATTAATGCAATTATCTAATCAACCAATCACATGGCAGTTGCTTCAATGCATTTAGGGGTGTGGTCCTGGTCAAGACAATCTCCTGAACTCCAAACTGAATGTCAGAATGGGAAAGAAAGGTGATTTAAGCAATTTTGAGCGTGGCATGGTTGTTGGTGCCAGACGGGCCGGTCTGAGTACCGGGTATTTCACAATCTGCTCAGTTACTGGGATTTTGATGCTAGAGGTCAGAGGAGAATGGGCCGACTGATTCAAGCTAATAGAAGAGCAACTTTGACTGAAATAACCACTCGTTACAACCGAGGTATGCAGCAAAGCATTTGTGAAGCCACAACACGCACAACCTTGAGGCGGATGGGCTACAACAGCAGAAGACCCCACCGGGTACCACTCATCTCCACTACAAATAGGAAAAAGAGGCTACAATTTGAAAGAGCTCACCTAAATTGGACAGTTGAAGACTGGAAAAATGTTGCCTGGTCTGATGAGTCTCGATTTCTGTTGAGACATTCAGATGGTAGAGTCAGAATTTGGCGTAAACAGAATGAGAACATGGAACCATCATGCCTTGTTACCACTGTGCAGGCTGGTGGTGGTGGTGTAATGGTGTGGGGGATGTTTTCTTGGCACACTTTAGGCCCCTTAGTGCCAATTGGGCATCGTTTAAATGCCACGGCCTACCTGAGCATTGTTTCTGACCATGTCCATCCCTTTATGCCCACCATGTACCCATCCTCTGATGGATACTTCCAGCAGGATAATGCACAAAGCTCGAATCATTTCAAATTGGTTTCTTGAACATGACAATGAGTTCACTGTACTAAAATGGCCCCCACAGTCACCAGATCTCAACCAAATAGAGCATCTTTGGGATGTGGTGGAACGGGAGCTTCGTGCCCTGGATGTGCATCCCACAAATCTCCATCAACTGCAAGATGCTATCGTATCAATATGGGCCAACATTTCTAAAGAATGCTTTCAGCACCTTGTTGAATCAATGCCACGCAGAATTAAGGCAGTTCTGAAGGCGAAAGGTCAAACACAGTATTACTATGGTGTTCCTAAATTCAAAGCACTTTATTTGTCCCCAAGGGGAAATTTGAAAGGGCACATTACAGTAGCTTACACAGGCACACTATACGTACCACATATCATCATACATAAATCAAAATAAATCAAAATGCGAGAAAAAAAAAAAAAAAAAATACAAAAATCATCTGTTCCTAATGACGTTCATAAGCTGGACAGCCCTCGGGATGAAGGTTGCCTTCCTCCTCTGTGTCCGACAAAGTGGACAACGGAGTCTACAACCCGAGGGTAGCCATTCAAACTCCGAAAACAGAATGTGAGAGGGGTCATTAATAATCCTGCGTGCCACCTTTACAGTCTGTTGGTCACATAAGGCAGTGAGGGTTCGGACGGGCTGGTCAATGATTTTTGAACAGACCTTAACCACACTCAGCAGGCGGTTCCTGTTTTGCAGGGTGATGGAGTGAAACCAGCAAATGAATGAAAAGGTTATTACATTTTCAATAAAAGCATAATAGAATGTGTTAAGAATGACTTTGTTAACCCCAAATGACTTCAACTTCCTAAGTAGATATTGTCTCTGATGACACTTTTTAAGGATCTCCTCTGTGTTAGTGGAAAACCTTAGAAGATTGTCAAAAGTTGATCCCAGGTATTTATATGTCTCCACTATTTCCACTGGCTCCTGCTGGATGATAGTGGTGACAGACTCTGCTAATTGTCTCTGTTTGGATGAGAAGGTAACAATCATGTCCTTAGTTTTATCTATGTTCAGCTCGAGACAAGACTTTTTGCACCAAACTAAGAAGTCCTGCAGGGCTGGGCTGTGATGTTGTGTATTACTGGAAAGCAGAGACAGGAGGACTGTGTCATCAGCAAATTTCACACAATGGCAATTTGGCTGGATGGATCTGCAGTCATCAGTGTAGAGAATGAAGAGCAGTGGAGAGAGGACACAGCCTTGTGGAGAGCCCGTGGAGGTGAAGAGGTTGTCGGATAAGATGTGATTCACCAACACCCTCTGTGATCTGTTAGTGAGGAAATCTATAATCCACAGGATGAGTTGGTGGTTAAGGTGGAAGCGTGTGATGAGCTTCTCTGCCAGAATATGTGGCTGCATTGCATTAAATGCTGATGAGAAGTCTACAAAAAGAAGTCTGGCTGAGGTGTTTGGTATTTCCAGGTGCTTGTGGATGATGTTTATGATGAATATTTTTGCATCGTCGACACCCCTGCCAGCCTGATAAGCAAACTGCAATGGATCCATCATCGAACTAGTTGCCTTGGTGATGTGCTCCTTGATGATCCTCTCCATGGCCTTCATGACCAGGGAGGTAAGAGCAACTGGTCTAAGGTCATTCAGGACCCTGGCGGTACCCTTCTTGGGGATGGGGATCACTATTGAGTTTTTCCACATCGCGGGGACTGTGCCGCTGTTCAAAGAGGCCTGGAACAGATGCTGGAACACACCTCCCAGCTGCTCGGCACAGTGCCAGAGGGTCCGCCCACATATATCATCTGGCCCTGGAGCTGTGTTCTTTTTCGTCCTTTTGAGGGCACTCACCACCTCTGATGTGTTAATACTGAGGCCATAATCATCCGATCTTAGAGTGGAGATGATTGATTCTAGCTGGATGCTGTTATCTTTTTCAAATCTAGTATAGAAAGAGTTGAGGTCATTCGGGAGTGAAGTGGAACAACTTCCTGCTACCTGGATGGGTTTGCGGCTGGAAGAGACAGAGTTCACTGCCGCCATGTTCTTGATGCCCTGCCAAGCCGCACGGAGGTTCCCTTTTTCAAAGGTCTGCTCCACTTTGTTCTTGAATTTCAGCTTAGCAATTTTTATGGCTCGCTTGACCTCTCTATTTACCTCCTTCTTCTCAGCTTCAGAACCGGTAAAAAATAATCTCTTTTTCTTATTCAATATGTTTTTTAGATCTTTAGTCACCCAGGGTTTATTATTAGGAAAAATTGTAACCTTCTTGGAGGGAATAATACTATCCACACAAAAAGTGATGTATGCTGAGACTGTATCCACTTGCTCACTGATGTTAGTAGAGCAGGATGTAAGGGTATTCCAGTCCGTGGTTTCAAAGCACCCTTGAAGCCTGTCAATACTGTCCGGTGTCCACTGTTTGATATCCTTGATGACTTTTTCTATTCTCTTAACCACAGGTGTGTAGGCGGGAGCAAGCAATATGCTGCTGTGGTCAGCAGAGCCTAAAGGGGGGAGGGGGACGGCTCTGTAGGCATCCGAAACGGACCCATAGCATTTGTCCAGTGTTTTCCCTAAACGGGTAGTGCAGTTGACGTACTGATAAAATCCTTTAATTGATTTATCTAAAAAACAGTTATTAAAATCGCCCATGATGAATTTGGGGGCATCTGGAGATATCAGCTCTAGTCTGTCGAGCATATTTCTTATATAATCTGAAGCAGCGGATGCATTTGCCCTGGGGTGGATATAAACCAGAATGAAAAACAGTTGTGGAAATTCCCTGGGAAGGTAGAAGGGACGCAGGGAGACAGCCAAGAGTTCGATGTCAGGGTTACACAGTTCTTCTCTGACAACGACTGTTTTGCACCAACGTGGATTAATGTAGAGACAGACACCACCACCATGGTGCTTACCAGTCAATTCATTATCACGGTCTAACCTTACCGGGGACCCGAAGCCATCTATGTACATACTGTCACTGTTGTCACTTCCAGTTAACCACGTTTCAGTGAAAGCAAGAATGGAAGCAGTCCGGTATTCATACATGTGATAAACGTTAGCCTGAAGTTCATCAATCTTGTTTCGCAATGAGCGCACATTAGCAAGAATCACTGAGGGGAGTGCACAGTGCTTATTTCCTCCTCGCCTAAGTTTTGCTTTAATTCCACCCTTCTTCTTCCTCCCCCGTCTCGTTACCTTCTTTCTATTGTTGTGCAGAATGTCTGTCCTGTCGGTTGGGAGTTTACTTTGTAGCTCCTCTGGCAACTTGTCCGTTCCTTGGTGGAAGTGAAATTGCAACTGCAGTAAAAAATCCCTGCAATAAGTAATCCGTTGGGTGTCCGGAGGAGTATATCCATATGATGCAGTAGGCAGATAATCCAAAACGAAAAATAAAAGCATAAAGGTCCATAGTGTCCATGTAAATTCCATACTTAGGAGCAGTGAGCGCAGAAGCTAACTGACTTAATTAACGCCGACTTGTTGATCTCAGTATGTGAGGAGGTGGCAACACCCTCACAAACACACCACAAAAGTGCTAAGCTAGAACTATACGATAGTCGTTGACAGTCGATCGATACCCGAAACAAAACACTCACAAACTCACGTTACGAGAGACAAACATTCAAGCTACTATCTGCACCGACTGGTCAACCGCATGAGCAGTGACCCGGAAGTAATCAACAGACGATTGATTACTTGATTGATTACTAATAATCCTTTAGGTGAGTGTATAATGGAAGCAAATTATACTAAACCTGCCTCAGTGAATGAGTACACACACACAACACTCCCTCATCCTATCTTCTACCTCACAATGTGCTAAGAATGTGCTAGTCAAGACCTCTCTCAAGATCTAGGCTCAATTTAAGCATTTCTTTGGTTTACAGTCATTCATGCTCCTATTGCTGCAGTCACATCAGCAATACTACGTGCTGAATATGGTCAGGGCTGCAGGATATTGGACAAAACTGACATTGCATATTTAGTTTTTCTGTGATATATATAGTATATATTGCGATATGAAAAAAATCCAAAATTTTACATTCTGATTTGGAAAGAATTAGACTAGGGTTACTTTGCATTGAAATAAATAATCAAATCTAAGTATGACTATTTTGAAGTCTTTTTGAGTGCAAATCATCCTTTGATTTGGGAAACACTTTGAGGGCATGAAATGAAAATTCACTCTATCTTTCATCTAAATGCATGTTCTAGATCTGTGCATGTTTTATTTATTTATTTTTTGACCATGTAATGTTTAGTCAATTATAACTTGATCTAGTGAAATGACAGACTTCTCTCTGGTGACATATGCAGGACTTATCCAATTATTTCATCTGTTTAAAGGCCCGTTCACACCAAGAACGATATCTATAAAGATAACTATAATGATAAACACATAGGCATCCACACCAAGGCACAATAATGCTCTGTTTATTATAAGAGTGAACTGCAGTTTTGTCGTGTCGCTTTAAATCCTCATGTAAGATGGATTCTGATTTGCTGTCAATGTTTTTATCATTCATCAGCAGGAAAACATTGTTTTAAACAGTTATTTCAGTGATTTCAACTACTAGTCAAGTCAAGTCAAGTCAAATATATTTATATAACGCTTTTCACAATACAGATTGTATCAAAGCTGCTTCACAGTATCAATCAAAACAACTTAACAGTGTACTACTACGTGAATGTTTTAAATGATATTTGAGGTGAACGTCTGGATTTACTGTAATTGGATATACTGTAATTACCGCCAGCCAGTTTTTTTTCTTCTGCGACTAAAAGACTAATCAAATCTTGCTCGACTCGTTGACTAACGTTTAGTCGACTCTCAGGGGTCAGCCGTAGACAATGCATCTGTGAACCCGTAAGTTTGCTCAAGTACCTGCTGCACACGTGGTCTATGAGCAGAGACACACTGTCCAGTCCACTGTCCAGCTTGGTGTTGTGGTAGAGACAGCGATCTCTCTGCAGCTCCACTGCCTGACGCAACAGAGTCTGCAGGCGCCGGGGCGGCAGCATCACGGACGGGGGCAAGTACGCTGAGAGAGAGACAGAGATGGAGCATAGAGGTCGTGGAGGGTTAGACTCAGTTTCATCTGAATTCAGCCAACACAGGACATAAAGTGGACTTGAGACTACGCGGGTCCGTCACGCTCTTTAGGTTACCGCCCCGAATTCAATTCATCTCCTGAATTGGCTGAACTGAAATAGAACTGACCCGAACCCTAGCTGAAAAAAAGAAAAACAATTACATGAAACTGTAAAAAAGAAAACAAAAGAGGGAATGAAGAGAGGAAGAAGTAAACAGAATAAATGAAAAAGTGAATAATAATGTTTACACCGATAATAATAATAGGTTACACTTTATTTTAAGGTGTCCTTGTTACAGTGCAATTATAGATTAGTAATAATAGTGAAGTACTAACTGTAGGATTAGGGTTTAGTTTAGGGTTAGTTGCATGTAATTATGCATAGTTTATAGTATTACTACAGTAACTACATTTAACAAGGACACTGTAAAATAAAGTGTTACCCGATTATACTTAATATTAATAACAATTAATAATTCTGGGTCATTCTTTTTTGTCAGAGACTACGGGCCAGATTTACTAAACAGGGCAAATTAGCGCGAGAGCACAATCCCATAAAAGCACCGATGGGAATGGAAATTTCTGCTTGTGATTTACAGACAAATGAAATATCACAGACACATCATTTCCATAATGACCAACACAATCCACCAAGAGCAGATCAAACTAGCATCTGGTTTAGGACGTGCTTTTTTAAGGGCGGTAAATAATGGTGCAAATACCAGTAAACTGATGAGCGCAAACCTTAGTAAATCACCTTGCATTATTCATTTAAATTCTCACATCCCATAAATGTTGTGTTTGAAAGGGAAACTCTTACAAATGCTTATGCAATAATATCAGCCGCAAAAATAACCCTGTCCAAGCCTTTTCAGCGTTAATGTTTTTACTGCATGTCTTTAGTAAATCCTGACGGTTGTTTTTTAACACCAAATGAGGGTTTGCGCTGGAGCTGTTAGTAAATCTGGCCCTAGCAGAAGGCAGACATTTAAGGAATTCACTAATAAATACAATTTTAATGAAAATTGATGTACATAATATTTTAATATGTAGTAAAACCGTTATATAATAACAGTAAAGCACTGGTGTCCCTGCTGTATTGTGAATATAGTCACTCTGCTGTGTGTTGTGTCCACCAACAACCTTATTTGTAACACAAGAGCATCTACATCGCGGCCATTTGTAAATTGAATGTGTGTGGGCTCCGGTGCCATTCGCTTCTAGTTATTTCTAGCTGTACAAAACAGCTTGTCGCGCTGCTCGACATTGCAAACTGCTCTTTATTACCATATTATTTTAATGCATTGTCATTATTACAAACACACTGGTTTGCAGTGCAAATAGTTTTAGTGTTTACTGCATTTTGTTATTCTTAGTTATTTCCCTTTAGCGGTGAATGAATCAGAAGTCTGGCACATTCACAGGAAATAGCTTAGTTCTGCATCGAAAAATAGTCATACTCTCATACCTTTTGCTTAAGCATAATGCATGAACATTAAGCTCATATTTCTTATACGATAGAAAGTTTTCTTTTTAAATTAAGTGAATATAGAAGAGAATTTCAAATAATTCAAGCCAATGTTGACATTTTTGTCATGGTGTTATTTTTTTATATAATTATAATTAAAATACAATTATTATTACTATATATTTTTACTTTATCTGAATGTGGTTATTAATTTAAATGTTTTAGGAAATACATTGTAATGGAAATATTTTATATTTTATAGGTTTTCCTGTGCCCAATATCACATCTATCCTATCTTTTATAACATTTGTTTAACTAACAAAAGTTCCTGAATGCCATCAATGACAATTTTTGGTGAGAAAGGTTTTAGCAGTGGACTTTATGAACTGTGTAATGTTGTGGAATTAGTTGGTTTGAGGCCTGTGTTTTTTTTTTACTGTGCAAAAACTACATAAAAAAAAAAAAAAAAAACTCACAGGATAAAACATACATTTACAACAACATAATCAGTTCATAGTATTTCATTGGTTCTTTCTTGTTTTTGCATGCATTCATAATTTCATTGCATGACAGCCTGGCCAAAAATGATGTCGGCACAATTTCATTGCGTGATCACAAATAAAACAACGGACTACAAGCACAATATGCTTACAAAATCATTTACGCACTTTTAATAATATTTGAGTAAAGAGTATTTAAATTTTCTGGACATCACTTTTGGCCACAACTGTATAAGCGTCATCAATGCATATTTCAATGCGGATTTACTGAGCAATATTTACTGAGCAAAATAACAACACAAGCATATTCAGTTTTCAGTGGCAGGATTTAAATGGTAGCATAACCGGAATGATCCATCTGGTGTTTGTTTATATGTGTTTCGAGTAACTCACTCTGAAGCTTGTCGAGGAGTTTGGATCGTGAGGCCGTCCCTTTCCCCTCCCACTCGGCTTTAGCACGCAGGTCATCAGAGTTACTGCACATCAGGTACCTACAGCACACAGAAGCAGCGGGTGAAGCTGTCTGTCAGGGTGTGGTGTAGGGGTTACTGTTTCTGTTCAAGCAACTCAACCATCTTTAAGATGCATGTGATAAAATTACACTCAAAGAAAAGCATACACAAGCATGTTTTCTGATTTTTATGGAAGCTTGTTTCTGCCACAGAATAAAAAAATAATAGGGAATTGCAACTTTTTCATCTCACAATTCTGACTTTTTTTCTCACAATTGCGAGTTTACATCGTGATATAAAGTCACAATTGCGTGTTATAAAGTCAGAATTACGTGATATAGTCGCAATCGCGTTATAAAGTCAGAATTACGTGATATAGTCGCAATTGCGTGTTATAAAGTCAGAATTACATGATATAGTCGCAATCCCGTGTTATAAAGTCAGAATTACGTGATATAGTAGCAATGCGTGTTATAAAGTCAGAATTACGTGATATAGTCGAAATCGTGTGTTATAAAGTCAGAATTACGTGATATAGTCGCAATCGTGTGTTATAAAGTCAGAATTACGCGATAGTCGCAATTGCGTGTTATAAAGTCAGAATTACGTGATATAGTCGCAATCGCGTGTTATAAAGTCAGAATTACATGATATAGTCGCAATGCGTGTTATAAAGTCAGAATTACGTGATATAGTCGAAATCGCGTGTTATAAAGTCAGAATTACGTGATATAGTCGCAATCGTGTGTTATAAAGTCAGAATTACGCGATAGTCACAATTGCGTGTTATAAAGTCAGAATTACGTGATATAGTCGCAATCGTGTGTTATAAAGTCAGAATTACGTGATATAGTCGCAATCGTGTGTTATAAAGTCAGAATTACGCGATAGTCGCAATTGCGTGTTATAAAGTCAGAATTACGTGATATAGTCGCAATCGCGTGTTATAAAGTCAGAATTACATGATATAGTCGAAATGCGTGTTATAAAGTCAGAATTACGTGATATAGTCAAAATCGCGTGTTATAAAGTCAGAATTACGTGATATAGTCGCAATCGTGTGTTATAAAGTCAGAATTACGCGATAGTCACAATTGCGTGTTATAAAGTCAGAATTACGTGATATAGTCGCAATCGTGTGTTATAAAGTCAGAATTACGCGATAGTCGAAATCGCGTGTTATAAAGTCAGAATTACGTGATATAGTCGCAATTGCGTGTTATAAAGTCAGAATTACGTGATATAGTCGCAATCGCGTGTTATAAAGTCAGAATTACGTGATATAGTCGCAATTGCGTGTTATAAAGTCAGAATTACGTGATATAGTCGCAATCGCGTGTTATAAAGTCAGAATTACGTGATATAGTCGCAATGGCATTATAAAGTCAGAATTACGTGATCTAGTCGCAATCGCGTGTTATAAAGTCAGAATTACGTGATATAGTCGCAATCGCGTGTTATAAAGTCAGAATTACGTGATATAGTCGCAATGGCATTATAAAGTCAGAATTACGTGATATAGTCGCAATCGCGTGTTATAAAGTCAGAATTACGTGATATAGTCGCAATTGCGTGTTATAAAGTCAGAATTACGTGATATAGTCGCAATTGCGTGTTATAAAGTCAGAATTACGTGATATAGTCGCAATCGTGTGTTATAAAGTCAGAATTACGTGATATAGTCGCAATCGTGTGTTATCAAGTCAGAATTACGTGATATAGTCGCAATGGCATTATAAAGTCAGAATTACGTGATATAGTCGCAATCACGTGTTATAAAGTCAGAATTACGTGATATAGTCGCAATCGGGTGTTATAAAGTCAGAATTACGTGATATAGTCGCAATGGCATTATAAAGTCAGAATTACGTGATATAGTCGCAATTGCGTGTTATAAAGTCAGAATTACGTGATATAGTCGCAATCGCGTGTTATAAAGTCAGAATTACGTGATATAGTCGCAATCACGTGTTATAAAGTCAGAATTACGTGATATAGTCGCAATTGCGTGTTATAAAGTCAGAATTACGTGATATAGTCGCAATGGCATTATAAAGTCAGAATTACGTGATATAGTCGCAATCGCGTGTTATAAAGTCAGAATTACGTGATATAGTCGCAATTGCGTGTTATAAAGTCAGAATTACGTGATATAGTCGCAATTGCGTGTTATAAAGTCAGAATTACGTGATATAGTCGCAATCGCGTGTTATAAAGTCAGAATTACGTGATATAGTCGCAATCGCGTGTTATAAAGTCAGAATTACGTGATATAGTCGCAATTGCGTGTTATAAAGTCAGAATTACATGATATAAAGTCGCAATTGCGTGTTATAAAGTCAGAATTGTGAGAAACTCGCAATTCTGACTTTTTTTCTCGTAATTGTGAGTTTACATCTCGCAATTTTTATTGTATATGTTCTGATATATACAATCAGAATTGGGTGATATAAAGTCGCAATTATCTTTTAAAATGTTTTATTCTGTGGCGGAAACAAGCTTCCATAGATTTTTTTTTTCATCCTGCAACGTAAAAAAAATAAGCACACAACCACTAGTCCTCAGTTATTCTGGCACTAGGTAGAATGAAGGGAAGTTTTGAATAACTAATGAGTCGATAACTTGTTGATACAAGTGCAATAATTCCAAACGAATGTCCAAAAAATTTCTAAAAAATTAAATCTCTCTCTTTCTTGCTGCCTAGTTCGCCTATATGCGCACGCTGGGCCTGGTCATCACCTTTTGAAACAGATTTTACTTCTATAACATATTTCCAACAGTTAGGGTGGGACTTGATTTTAGAGAGGCAGAGCCACTTACTTTGATTACATGTTGACTTATCAATTATGTGAACACCTACTTCACATGTAAAAAGCAAAACATAAACTACAAATATTTTATAGTATTAGACATTAAAAATATGTTTTTAGAATAGCCTGCACAACAACATGGATGAAACCCAGATTCCAGGCCTCTGTGTTTTTTACACTTCAGCTGATCTTGCCATGAACTTGCACCTGCACTTGATAATTAAGAGAAAGACCAGATGGCGGCACACCCCTAAACAACTATTAAAGATAACCCGATGAAAGCTTATTGGTTGAGCACAGTTGTAAACAGGTTGAAACAGACTGTATGAGAACGAGATGTTCTGCAGGCATCTTGGCTTTGCCGTCTCCACCCTTACAGTCTGAGTTTGGGCATTTGCATTTTGCCAATTTTACCACTGTCCAATTCTTTGAAGGGCTCTTAAAGGGGACCTATTGTGCCCTTTCACAAAGTCCTGATTTAGTTTTTGGGCTCTACTAGAACAGGTTCATGCTTGAATGCTCAAAAAACACATTATTTTCACATGTTTTACATTACTCAGCCCCTCTCTTCCCAGTCTGTCAGGAATGCTCTGCGAGGTGTTTCCCAAAAGCATCGTTAGCCAACTATGGTCGCGAGTTGTCGTTACTAGCATAGTTCAACAAGTTAATGTTTCAATGAACATTCAAACAGCATTGTAAAGTTGTGTGTTTGGAACAAAGCCATGGTTTCTTGTTTGTATGACATGTGGACTTAATAAATCATTATCTTGAGCAAAATACGCAAGCTGAGCATTTAGTATAATATTATTTGAATAAATACAAATATCATTGACATCTTTTCGTTTGTCAAGAGATTTAAAGCACTGTTTTTGAAGAGTGCGCATGTGTGAACTTGCTCTAGTACACAAGAACAAGACTGATTGAATGTGTCCTCAGATGCCATGTCTGTAATTTGCCATGTAAGTAGTTATTACTCCAACACCTGTGTGACATCATTAACCAACTTAGATAAATGACAAATTTGCGACAATACGGTTTTGGGAAACAGTGGTGACGAGCTAGTTGATTTCTTCAATGTTACGTTGTTGTACGGGAAACACACCCCTGTTTAGTTCCTGTCTCTATGAAGCCCCTCCTTCTGAAAGCTCACTGTGCTCTGATTGGTCGGCTGGATCAGTGTGTTGTGATTGGTCGAGCGTTTCCAGTGTGTTTGGGAAATGTCCCGCCCCTTTTCATAACCGCCAGTTTAACACACCAATAACTAACTCAACCAGGCCCCGCCCCTTTATTTTGCGTATGAATTATGTAAATGAGGAATACTGTGACGTGTTCGTTCCTGGGAGAACCTCAAGACTACAGTAGAGGCGTTTCAGGAGTTCAGAAACACTGCCACTGATATAGAGAAGAACTTTGACCTTTTTAATGCAACATTGCACACTAAAGAAAGTAAAAAAGCAGGTCCTCTTTAAAAGCATGAAATTGCTATTCTGAACATTTCTTCTGTATCTGCGGCCTCCGTAATAAAGCAAAGATGGCAGAATGCAGGCAGAATAAATGAAAAAAATCAAATATTAAATTTGTTTTCTCATTATTAGGGCTGTCACTTTACGTTCGAAAGTCGATTACACAATCGATCGGACCAACCAACGCAAGTATCGAAAACAAAAATAGGGAATCGATTTTAACTGCCTTTTTTTTAACCAAAAATGTGTTTTAGGTGGACAGATCAATACAGGACACAGAACATGTGGGATGCTGGAAAATAACAATGTCTTTTCTGTTCACCAAATGCTTTTTAATATTCGCTATTACTTCAATGCAAGTGAACAAGCGCGCCGTTATCTGTTGTGTAGTGACGTGTGTGTGTTCAAGTAAGCCAGAAATGCGCAGATTCTGCAATACGCTGTGTTTAATATATCATGAGGACTCACGAGTTGAGGATTTGCGCTAAATCCGCGCAGATATGTCTTACACGAACTTCCCCAGCAAAGTGAGTAAACATAGAAACCCGCCAGATTGGCTCGTGATTTCACAGCGTTTCCCGCCAAAGTTCATTAAATAAGTGTTCATTTCAATCCCTGAATGTTGCGCTCCTGTTTGTCATTGTGCACGAAACTTCACGCCAATAAATCATCAGAAATATTGCTGACTTGTGCGTCTCAAGCGCACTCTTTACGCTCGTCCTAATGCCTGTTAGGTGTCCGTGGATTTGCCTGTATTTGGTGTTGAAAATGAAAACGTCTTTAGACATGGAAAATCGATTTTACAATCGATTCAATGAACACTTATGTCCAGGGCCTGAAATTAACACCCGACCACCTGCCAAATGCGGGTGAATTTTGCTATTGGCGGGTAACACTGTCAATCTACCAGCCACATTGGCAGGTAGCCAATGAGAATTGAGTGATTCATTAGGTTTTTGTTTTACGTTTTCATTTTCATTGCGTTGGACCTTAGCTATAATGTGGCGGCACATTACTGGGGTAAAAAGGCCAGCTGAAACAAACAACCAACAAAAAGATGAGGATGAGTCAAAGAAAAGTAAAAGAAGACATTTTAATACAAAGTGGTCAATTGGCGACAACGGCAAGGTTCGTGAGCGGCTGATTTATGACAGCGACTGTTGTTTCGTAACGTTCATGCGATCAGAAAGAAGATGAGGCCCTTTTCTGACTACGTTTGGATGTGCGAGTATTAAACTGTTGGTGAGATGGGATGAGATAATGTAACGCTGACGTAGGCTCCAGAACAATGACAGTTGCACAGATGTGTGCGTGTGCGTGTGCAACTGTAGTACATGTTGGGAGTTGGGAACCGGTGAGAAAATGTCCGGTACCCGGTAACTTTACCAGTAATAATATTAATTTAGTTCTGCTTAACGGTTCCTGAACGCTGTAACTAAAAGCTGTCAGGACCTAGCTGTCTACGTGACTAAATCAGCCATCAACACAGCCGCGGGTGATTTGTTTAACGTTACATACGAGCTGCGGTAGGTCTATAGATCTGTTGTGCGTGTGTGTGTGTGTCAAAATCAATGAATAAAAAGATTTTTTAAAAATGTATATTCTAAGAGTTATTATTACTTATATTGATTTCGTTAATAACTTGACAGCACTTAAATGTGTACAAGTTAAAGAACAATATTGTGAAATTCCCGTTTTTCACCTTTAGGCTATGAGAAAAAAAAAAAAAAAAAAAAAAAAAAAGGCTGGTAAAACGTCTCTGTGGCAGGTGAATTTTGATATCCACCTGCCACAGTGGCTGGTGGCCAAAAAAGTTAACTTCAGGCCCTGCTTATGTCTCAAAAATCAAACAGGATTTTTTCACCAAAGTGACAGCCCTACTCATTATAGGGAACCTAAAAAAACACTGAGGAAATGACATTGTTGCCCCCAAAATAGGACTGAAGTGTGTTACCCGCTGAGGATGTGGATTCGTTCGGTGTTGTACTTCAGCGGCGTGAGCTCGGCTCGGAGGACCTGGAGTGCTTCGAGAACCTTCCCGTCCTCCAGATACTCCAGATACTTCTGTTGCAGGAGCAAGAACTTCATCCGCTGAACAACACAGGGCAAAATCACATTAAGAAGATTCATCAAACTGATGGTGGAGATGTTGAGAGGAGTTTGGACTCTTACCACCACAGCGCTCGGTGAATGCATCAGTGCTTTCAGCTCGTTGAGGTCACTCTCAGCCTGTTAGAATAAAACACACACAGATTAACTGAGTTTCCTCAAGTTGACCGACCCTTATCTGTTTCTTGTTTGGGTTGTTGTGACCCATATGACCATTAAATACACCAAAGGACAAAGTTTAGAAACACCCATAAGGTGTACTCTTCTGAGATATTGATGGGAATCATTCACTGTTTCTGATTACTGATTCTGATTCCACTAAATTGTTCTGTAACACTTTACTTAATGTTTTTAATGTTGTTTATGTCTCTATATGGTCTTTTTAATATGCTTTAAGACAAACCATGTGTAAATTCATAAGTCGACAGCATTGCTGAGTATTTTCTGCTTAAAACTGCAGTGAACCAAAGACAGTCTCAAAAACACGCTTTGAAATCGCTGGTGTTTCTGACGTCACAAACGACCTTGTAACCAATCAGATCACGAGGGGGCGGGCCTTTCGCATATCATTAACCGCAGCAAAGCATGAGAGTCTCAAGAGAAGCCAGGTTATCCCAGTATATTTGTCTGTTGATATGAAAAATCCGGCACATTTAGCAATAGCAGGTGTATTATGTATATGATGTTATGATGAACTATATGCTTTTCTCCACTGATGTTCTGAGTTGTTCAAAGCGTTTCTAAGGATGCTGATTGTCAGAAGGAAGCTGTCGAACGGGAACATTATTCGTGTAACATTAGCAGCACATTATCTGTTTAATAAGTAGTCAAGGGAAAGGCTAACCATATTAATTCCTGTTATTGTGTCCGACATAGAGAGCAATACACGAAACGCTTTACCATCCTGACACAGCGACTTGTAGACGAGCCTGTATAATTCACTCTTCCACTTCTTCTGATTCAGTTTCTGGTTCAAACATATATGGATGAATGAAACCAGTATTTCCTCTTATCATTGTGCAGCGTTTACTACAGTAAAGTTGACCGAGTGGATCTCTGAGCTGCTGTGAGTGAGTGGAGGCGGGGCTAGTTAGCATATTAATGGTTCCGCATACTAAATGAAGCAAGGGTGTAGAGTTTCTTTCAAGATTTTTTTTTTAAATATGTAATTTTGGTGATCAAATATGAGTTAAGGAATTAAAATTATTGACTATAGGGGGACTTTAAAGCCTGTATGTACAGTATAGTGCATTGAGGTATTCATAATGTATGTTATAAAAATAATAATAATCATATCTTTTCATAAATAACTATAACCAAAGTTAAAATGCATTATAATATTTGCAGATTCCTTGTAACATCTGACATTGGTTGTTTGTCATGCGTTTTAATGCATTATACTTTCTAAAGGTGTAACAATGTAAGTATTATAATGTAATATAACTGTGGTTACAATTATTTATGAGACCATACAATGCAGTATAAAAGTGAATTACAAGGCATAATTACTGCAATAAAACACTTTTATAATGCATGATGCATAAAGACTTGATGAACGAAGGTTTACGGGTTTGGAACGACATGAGGGTGAGTAATTAATTAATTTTGGGTGAACTAACCCTTTAATCTTTTTTTAATCTATTCTTTAAGCTTCTTTAGTTCTATGTAAATACCATGGTACACAAGTCAATCACTCAGTAACATGGCAATAAATCTAATGCCATCAGTGTACCGTGGTACCATCACAGTACATTTTCCTAATGATTGTCTTCATTCTGACATGTCAACAGTAAACAAAAACATACAGTAAACATTTTTTTCCTATTCCGTTTCATTCTTAAAGTAATTCTAGACGATTTCTACAATTTCAATAACTACAATTTCTAGACAGGCCATGTGAAGACTCACCTTTTCCCACTCTCCCTCCATCACATGATTACGAAACTTGGTAGCAGCCGGATGCTCAAGTCTACAGCCCGATTCCTGCATCAACAGGTCCACCGTTTGACTGGAACGTGACAAAAAGAAATATGTTAATTAAGAATGTGAAGTGGATTCATATTCCTTTCACATGATAGACTTAGGATTAGAGAACACACACACACACACACACACACACGTCCAATCTCCTAGCAACAAGAAGTCAGTGTTTGATTCATGACAGCAATAATTAACATATAAACCCCTGAATGTTTCACTTCCTAGAAAGGAACACCTCTTCCACTGTTCACTATAAATTGTGTGGAGCACCAGTTCATCTGGATTTCTACACCAGAAGAGAGCAAATGGGGTTGACACTCCTAACAAAGACTATGTTATGCAAGATTCATGACTGCAACAAGCTATTATACTTCGCTTTTACCTTGTCAATATGAACTAGCAAACTAATAGATCTGCACGATATTGAAGAAAAATGTGATGCAATAATGATTTAAAGGGTTAGGCAAGTTCACTCAAAAATGAACATTACCCCATGATTTACTCTCTCTCAAGCCATCCTAGGTGTATATGACGTTCTTCTTTCAGACAAATACAATCAGAGTTATATTAAAATGTCCTGGCCAGGGCTCAACGCTAAGGATTTTTTCTACTGGTCCGGTCAGGCAAGTGGTTAAAATCTTTACTTGCCCTGCCAAAATTTTCACTGGCCCCAAAACAAAAGAATGAAAGTAAAAGAAAAGAAAATGGGCCTATAAAATAAGCCTAGTATTGTTTTTGTTATTTTTGATACCACAATAAATAAGGTTATGACACCAAAAGCTACTAGATTAACTCATTTAAACAGCAAGTAATAAAATAGGAGCAAATAATCAAATTACGAGCAAAAGCACAAGTAAATACAACAGAACAAACATAAAAATGAAATTAACAGTGCTTTTCAGGTTTTTCATGTAGGTTTACACTGGAGATTGTGAGGTACAGAAATTGTAATCTAATGTATATAGCCTAATGTATAATCTAATTGTAATCTAATAACTATATAACTATAGATTAACCTTTATTCAAGTTAATCAGTGTAGAGCAGTTAAAGATACATAAATAATGTTAAACGTTAAATACTGTTATTTTAAATTATTTAAAAATGAAAAGATACTTCAAATGTGAAATTAAACCCGCCAGGCGGTGGCAGAGAGTCACAGTTATGAGTGAGTCATTGAGATTCACCCGATTCATTCAAACGTCTTATTGAGTGAATCATGATTCAGCTGATTCGTTCAAAAAGCTGATTTAATCAGTAAAGATACACCGCGTAAAACAGTGCTGTAGACTTTGTTTTAAACTATTTTCGTTGGCGGAATAGAGCGAAACAGGCAATTTTTATGTCTAAAATGTAAGTCTCCTAATATTAACTTGTTTATTAAACTGTATGTTGTATAAAATCAATGTCTCATTTGTAATCATGCTGATATGTAGAGAAAACGACGCTCTTCGTGTAATATTGGTTAACTATATTAAATGACATATAAAAGACATACAGGGGCATTATAATAGACTAAATCACGCAGTAAAAGCGCACACTCTAAACGTGCACGCGCGCTAGTCTAATCTACTGGACTACATCACGTAGTGTATTCGTGCACTCAATGGGTGTGTTTCTGATAATGTCAGTTCGTTAAATCAACAATTACGATATCATAGACGATATATATCGCACACCCCTACAGCACTGGCCCGATAATGACAGCGAATGGCCATTTCTGTTTTGAAGTCCATCAAAGCGCATCCATCCATGATAAAAGTGCTCCATAAAGGCCTTCTGAAGCGAAGTGATGCGTTCGTGTAATAAAAATATCCATATTTATAACTTTATCGACTAAAATAACTAGTTCCAGCAGACGGCCGTACGCATCGATTTACAGCAGAAGAGTAACCTTTGACTTTTGACGCATTGATGAACAAGGAAGTGCGAGTTAGAGTCTAAAAGGAGATTTTTACAGAGAAATGTAGGAGGAGCTTGAGTTTGTTGCCCAGCGCTGTGTGTTTGAACCGCGAGAGGCATCAAAGCTTAAGCTACTCTTTAGGGGTGTAACGACACCCTCATGTCACGATTCGATACATATCACGATACTGAACTCACGATACAATATTATTGCGATACTCCAAGACATATGATAAAAGGTTAACAAAAAAGGTACTGTTGATTAAAATACTAACTTTGATATTACATTGTGGGTTTAAATGAATAGGCTTGGACTTGGTGCCTGGAAACCCAAAGCACAGGACAATAGACACACCAGAATAAACATATTCATGATTCTGAAGCTAAAAATACAGAATTATTTTAGACAAATATGCTAGCACTCTGTCACTGACTAGATATATTTAAAATAAATGTAGGACACTTTATGCTGGTAACATAAAACATTTGGCATTATCAGGAGGGACCCACAAATATTCCCCCATAGCAATATTATACATTATAATCAACATTATAGTAGTTTAATGTAGTACTGACACTAAAACTCTGAAAACTTGAATTTTTGGGTGAACTATCCACGATACATATTGTTGCATTTTTGTATTGCGATATATTGTGGCACGATATATTGTTATACCCCTACTACTCTTACATCTACGTCACACATCGTCAAGAAAGCTAGTTATTTTAGTCGATAAAGTTTTTAATATGGATATTTTACTTACACGAACGCATCACTTCGCTTCAGAAGGGCTTTATAACCCGCCAGAGCCGTGTGGAGCACTTTTATCATGGATGGATGCGCTTTGATGGACTTCAAAACATAAACAGCCATTCACTGCCATTATAAAGCTTGGAAAAGCCAGGACTTTTTTTTTAAATAACTCCAATTGTATTCGTCTGACAGAAGAATGTCATATACACCTAGGATGGCTTGAGGATAAGTAAATCATGGGTTAATTTTCATTTTTGGGTGAACTAGGCTAACCCTTTAAGTGTGAAAAATAAATTTAAATTAGGCTATATTTAAACGCGTTTAAAACTAAAAATGGCATAACCAACATACATTTCACATTCTTTTTGTGAGAAGAAACCATCCCTACAGCTTCTGAAAGTGAACAGCAGTGTTTTACTGTAGCATTACATAAAAAGTAGGTTTGTGTAACTTTAACATCAGTGTAAACCAGGGTTAAGGGTTTCAAGTAGGCCTACATTAGGTTTATTTGACAACAAATATGTAATAATCAAATGTAAAAATAAAGCACTGCTTAGTCATCACTGTACGAATTAAACACTGATTCTTAAAGCTACAAAAGTTATTCAGAGTATTTGGCCAAATAAGCTGCGGAAGACAACTGATGTCGGGATCACGTGCTGTCCGAGAGGCGCAGGAGTTCTTCGATTATTGCATTTAATAACATTAAGCATGTCACATGTTTGCAACCGTTACTTTTTGTGGACTTTTGAAGTATTAAAATCGCAAGTCATTGTGATATGCATATCACGATATGTACATTTGCGATAATTTCGATATATCATTCAGCCCTAATATAGATAGGCCTAGGCTAGGCATTATTTCAACTTAAATTTTTTATTAAAACTCAGAATTTCAGATTTGATTAAAATTCTGTTTTATTTTTGTTATACTAGGTCTTAAAGGATTTTTGTACTCTGCCCAACCCTGGCTATTTATCAGTACTATAGCAATATTAAATTATAATGTAAATTTTGATGTACACCCCTGACACCATCATCAAAACAGACAAAAATGAAAGCACAAAATCTCCACTGACACCCTCATGTAAACACAAAAACACCACTGACACGGTCATGTAAACACAAAAACACCACTGACACGGTCATGTAAACACAAAAACACCAGTGACACGATCATGTAAACACAAAAACACCACTGAAACGGTCATGAAAGCTCAAAACACCACTGACACGGTCATGTAAACACAAAAACACCACTGACACGGTCATGAAAGCTCAAAAACACCACTGACACCATCATGATTCATGAAAGCTCAAAAACACCACTGACACGGTCATGAAAGCTCAAAAACACCACTGACACGGTCATGAAAGCTCAAAAACACCACTGACACGGTCATGAAAGCTCAAAAACACCACTGACACGGTCATGAAAGCTCAAAAACACCACTGACACCATCATGATTCATGAAAGCTCAAAAACACCACTGACACCATCATGATTCATGAAAGCTCAAAAACACCACTGACACCATCATGAAAGCTCAAAAACACCACTGACACCATCATGATTCATGAAAGCTCAAAAACACCACTGAGACGGTCATAAAAGCTCAAAAACACCACTGACACGGTCATGAAAGCTCAAAAACACCACTGACACCATCACGAAAGCTCAAAAACACCACTGACACGGTCATGAAAGCTCAAAAACACCACTGACACGGTCATGAAAGCTCAAAAACACCACTGACACGGTCATGAAAGCTCAAAAACACCACTGACACCATCATGATTCATGAAAGCTCAAAAACACCACTGACACGGTCATGAAAGCTCAAAAACACCACTGACACGGTCATGAAAGCTCAAAAACACCACTGACACGGTCATGAAAGCTCAAAAACACCACTGACACCATCATGATTCATGAAAGCTCAAAAACACCACTGACACCATCATGATTCATGAAAGCTCAAAAACACCACTGACACCATCATGAAAGCTCAAAAACACCACTGACACCATCATGATTCATGAAAGCTCAAAAACACCACTGAGACGGTCATAAAAGCTCAAAAACACCACTGACACGGTCATGAAAGCTCAAAAACACCACTGACACGGTCATGAAAGCTCAAAAACACCACTGACACGGTCATGAAAGCTCAAAAACACCACTGACACGGTCATGAAAGCTCAAAAACACCACTGACACCATCACGAAAGCTCAAAAACACCACTGACACGGTCATGAAAGCTCAAAAACACCACTGACACGGTCATGAAAACACAAAAACACCACTGACACCATCACGAAAGCTCAAAAACACCACTGACACCATCACGAAAGCTCAAAAACACCACTGACACGGTCATGAAAGCTCAAAAACACCACTGACACCATCGTGAAAGCTCAAAAACACCACTGACACCATCATGATTCATGAAAGCTCAAAAACACCACTGACACGGTCATGAAAGCTCAAAAACACCACTGACACAGTCATGAAAGCTCAAAAACACCACTGACAACATCACGAAAGCTCAAAAACACCACTGACACCATCACGAAAGCTCAAAAACACCACTGACACGGTCATGAAAGCTCAAAAACACCACTGACACGGTCATTAAAACACAAAAACACCACTGACACGGTCATGAAAACACAAAAACACCACTGACACGGTCATGAAAACGTCTCCGGTTACTTTCGTAACCTCGGTTCCCTGAAAGGCAGGGAACGAGACATTTACGTCGATGACGTAGTATGGGAACTCCTCCCCTTCTTCACTTCTGCTGAAATCTTATGGGCTAACGCCAGCTGGAGACAGCTGGCCAATTGACGCAAAATATGCAAATACTGACACGCCTGCTGGCAGTATAAATTGCATACGCACGTCAATTGCATCAGAATACGACTGAACGCTCGAATGAACAAGCGACACGGCGTTCGACGTAAATGTCTCGTTCCCTGCCTTTCAGGGAACCGAGGTTACGAAAGTAACCGGAGACGTTCCCTTTCAAGGTGGTCACTTCGACATTTACGTCGATGACGTAGTATGGGAACTGTGTCAAATCCCGCCGTGGAGCAGTGAACCCACCCACTCGAGAATGACAGAACCCTCATCCAATAGCTGTGCTACTAGAAATACGAGCTCCTGATAGGGCGAAGCGAGCCAATAGCGCGCTTTCTAAACCTCATCAAAATTTGCATATCCCAAGCAAATGAATAGAGGGAAGTCTTGCACTGAATCATTCAGGGCAGAACAACACAGAGTAATAGCAAGTATAATACAAGTCAGCAGCAAAGCGGCGACAGTTGCATAAGCACAATACATAAATCAAGCATTCATGCACAACCTGAAGGCTCAGCTCACCGAAAGCACTTGAGACGCAACAGAAGGTACATCCAACTTATAAAATCTGGCGAACGTATTCTGAGAAGACCAGCCAGCAGCAAGACACAAGTCCCTTATAGACATACCTCTGGACCAGGCCCACGAAGAGGCGATCGCCCTCGTCGAATGACCCTTAATGTTGGGGGGACAGACCACCCTCTGGCAATCATAAGCCAAGGCAATAGCATCCACAATCCAGTGAGCAAGCCTCTGTTTCGAAACTCCACGTCCCTTGTTGCAACCGCCAAAGCATACAAATAGCTGATCCGATTGACGAAAAGCGGCTGAGCGAGTCATATACATCCGTAAAGCCCTGACTGGGCAAACAGCGCTCTGAGCATCAGTATCACGTGAGACTGACAACTCAGAAGACAACGCCGGCAGTAAAACAACCTGCGCTTTGAACGGAGTACTGAGTGACTTCGGAACGTAACCCTGTCTTGGCCGAAGAGTGACATTACAATCTCCCGGTCCAAAACGAATGCAGTCCTCGTGAACCGAGAACGCTTGTAGGTCCCCCACACGTTTCGCTGAAGCAAGAGCGAGAAGCAAAGCAGTTTTCAGGGAAAGCTCCTTGATCGCAATCGAAGCCAATGGCTCAAACGGTGGAAGAGACAGAGCCCTCAACACTAGGGCTAAATCCCACGGCGGCACAGAAGGTGGCCGTGACGGACATAATCTCCTAGCTCCCCTGAGAAAACTGATCACCAACGCATGTTTACCGATCGACTGTCCTTCGATCGGGGGGTGAAACGCAGAAATAGCAGCCACATACACCTTCAGAGTGTACGGTAAACTCCCATTATCCATCCTTTGCTGAAGGAAGCGTAGAATATCCGACACGGTGCAATTACCCGGGTCAATACTGATATCCTGGCACCATTTAGAGAAAACTTCCCATTTCAATTTGTATAAACGCCTAGTGGATGGGGCGCGCGCCTCAGCGACAGTGCTCATCGCTCGAGAGTGCAGAGCGTCCCGCTCATTCAGAGTCCCCGCAGCGGCCATACATGAAGGTTCCACAGCCCGGGGTTGGGGTGCCATACCGTGCCGTTCGCCTGCGATAACAGGTCTCTCCTGAGCGGAATTTCCCACGGGGAGCCCACTAGTAATTCCATCATGTCCGCGAACCAGGGCTGATTCGGCCAGTTCGGGGCTACGAGAATCACAGACGCTTTCTCCTCCCTGATTTTGCATAACACTGTAGGCAGAATCTTCACCGGAGGAAAGGCGTAAAGTCTGGCTCTCGGCCAGCGCGAAGTCAAGGCGTCGTTCGTCCGTCCCAAGGGGGAACGAGACAGCGAGAAGAACGCCTGGCAGTGCGTGTTCTCGCTCGAGGCGAACAGATCGACTTCCGCCCTCCCGAACCGATCCCAGATCATCTGCACCGATCCCGGGTGAAGCCTCCACTCTCCATGAGGAATCCCATTCCTCGAGAGCATATCCGCTCCGCGATTCAAAACACCGGGAATATGCGCTGCTCTCACGGATAGAAGGTGCCGGTCTGCCCCCAGCAGGAGACTCGCCGCCTGCTCGAATAGGAGTCTGGAGCGCACGCCTCCCTGGCGATTTATGTATGAGACCACCGACGTGTTGTCGGTCCGAATCAGTACATGCTGACGCTCTAACTGTGACCGGAAGGCTTTGAGGGCTAAGGATACCGCCATCAATTCCAAGCGGTTTATATGCCACTTTCGCTGCGACTCCGTCCATAAGCCTGAGGCAGTCGCGCCCATGCACACTGTTCCCCAGCCTGAAGTTGATGCATCCGTCAAGACTGCGGTGCGATGCGCCACGGTGCCCATCGGAACCCCTGAACTGAATAACGCTGGGTTTTTCCACGGTACCAAAGTGCGAATGCAGCTGCCGGTGACCGTGATGCGCCTGAGTCCGGACGACCACGCCCCCTAAGGGACTCGGAGCTTCAACCAGATTTGAAGAGGGCGCATATGCAACAGCCCCAGATGACACACTGGGGAGGCTGCCGCCAACAGACCTAACAGCCTCTGAAATTCCTTTAGTGGCACAGACCTGCCCGGTCTGAAACGGTCCAGAGACAATGTCAGAGAATTTATGCGCTCTTGAGAGAGATGGGCTCGCATCGTTATTGAGTTCAAGCACACTCCCAGAAATGTTGTGGTCTGACTCGGTGTGAACACGCTTTTCTGTTCGTTTACACGCAGCCCCAGCGAGTCCAGGTGACGAAGTAGTATTTCCACATGACCGATTAGCACCTCTCGCGAGTGGGCTAGAATCAACCAATCGTCCAGATAATTTAGGATGCGCATTCCGCTCGACCTGAGGGGAGAAAGCGCCGCGTCCACACACTTCGAAAAGGTGCGGGGGGCGAGAGCCAATCCGAACGGGAGTACTGAGTACTGATAAGCTGTGCCCTCGAACGCAAACCTCAGAAAGCGCCTGTGGCGCGCTGCTATCTGGATATGAAAGTACGCGTCCTTTAAATCCACTGAAGCGAACCAATCCCCGGGACGAACTTGCGCCAGAATCTGCTTCAACGTTGTCATTTTGAACGCGCGCTTGTGAAGTGCTCGGTTTATGGGTCTCAGGTCCAGGATCGGACGGAGACCCCCCCCCTCTCTTGGGTACCACAAAGTAGCGGCTGTAGAAACCGCTCTCCCTCTCGTTCGGGGGAACCGGTTCTATCGCTCCTTTCTCGAGCAGACTGAGAACTTCCTGTTTCAGAAGGGGAACGTTTTGGGGCAAAGTTAATGACGGGATCACGCCGTTGAAACGGGGTGGTCTGCGTCTGAACTGAAGCGAATACCCGTGTCGAATTAAGCCCAACACCCATGGTGAAATGCCCGGAATTGATTCCCACGCACCCAGAAAATGACTCAGAGTGCGTACTCGAACTGCGGTCATAGCCGCCCCCAGTGTAGTGTTTAGACTGGAGCCGCACTCCCGCGAGGCTGATAGCCCTGGTGGGAGTGCGGCTCGCAGTGGGCTGAGTGTAGTGCTGGCGATCTCGTGCCCATGAGATGCCATTATAGTCATCGAGTGTGACCCTGCGCTGTCTCGTGAAAGGGCGGGTGACACAATGTGAGGTGTAAGAGGAAGAAAAAGCTCTTTTTGTGAAGGGATACATGCTTTTATTAATTTTTTGGAACAAATAACATTCACACATATGCGATCGTCGCTCAACTGAACATGAGGGACACGATGCATAAGAACACGGCGCTTGGAGGCCGGTCCTCCTTCGCGCTCTTTCTTCCTCTTGGCCGCTCCGTCAGGAAGAAGGCTTTGACACGGAGGGGGGCGCGCTGACCTTCCCTCGGCATGGACTCCTTCTCTGGCCCTGGCTCTTTCTCCCGGGTCCCGGCCACTGTCTGCCCCGGGAAGCGCGAGCAGCCGCCGATTGTCTCACGGAGCTCAGGGGCTGGCTCCGGGTAGCCGATGATGAGCGCGAACGCTGACGAGCCGGGGGCGCTCGACGCGGGATCACGTGGCTCATGGCTTTAGCGCGTTTCTGGGTCTCCGAGAAACGCTCCGTGACAGCCTCCACCGCGTTCCCAAAGAGACCGGCTGGGGTGATGGGAGCATTAAGCAAGGTTTTCCGGTCGGAATCCTTGACATCAGACAGCGTCAGCCACAGGTGTCTGTGGAAGACGACCAGAAAACCCATGGAGCGACCGATGGCTTGCGCTGAGCGTTTGGTGGCCATCAGCGCAAGGTCCGTAGCTGAGCGGAGATCCCGGATGACGTCAGCGTCAACAGAGGCGACGCCATCCAGGGACTTAAGCAACTTCGCCTGGAACACCTGTAGAATAGCCATGGCGTGGAGAGCTGATACTGCCTCTCCTGCCGCTCCGTACGCCTTATCCGCTTGGTGGGCCGTGAACCTGCAGGGCTTGGACGGCAGGCTGCGGTCCGCGCCCAGTGCAGACGTCGATGGGCACAGGTGAGTGGCGACGGTCTCCTCGACGGGCGGCATGCGCACGTAACCGTGGGCTACAGCCTCGTCTACATGTGCGAACAAGGACTGAGTGGCAGAGTGGGTGCGCGCCGACTGGGGCGCAGCCCACGACTTAACCACGTGTTCGTGGACGTCCGGGAAAAACGGGGTTCCCCTCTTCGACGCGGCCTGACGGCGGCTCGACTGAAGGAACCACGTGTCCAACTTGCTCTTAGCTGGCTCATCCGGTGCGTCCCACGAAAGGTCCAACTCGGCGACGGCCTTAGTAAGGACCCTAAAGAGCTCCTTTGGATTCTGATGCAATTGACGTGCGTATGCAATTTATACTGCCAGCAGGCGTGTCAGTATTTGCATATTTTGCGTCAATTGGCCAGCTGTCTCCAGCTGGCGTTAGCCCATAAGATTTCAGCAGAAGTGAAGAAGGGGAGGAGTTCCCATACTACGTCATCGACGTAAATGTCGAAGTGACCGCCTTGAAAGGGAACACAAAAACACCACTGACACCATCACGAAAGCTCAAAAACACCACTGACACCATCACGAAAGCTCAAAAACACCACTGACACGGTCATGAAAGCTCAAAAACACCACTGACACGGTCATAAAAAACACAACTGACACCATCATAAAAACACTACTAAAACCAATAAAATCCTACATTTCCACAGACACTCTCATGAAAGCACAAAAGCTCCACTGACACCATGATGAGAACAATAAAAACGTAAAAAAAAAAAAAACACTGACTGACACATCATAAAAACACTACTATAACCAAAACAAGACATTACAAAATCTCCACTGACACCATCATGAAAGCACAAAATCTCCACTGACACCATCATGAAAGCACAAAATCTCCACTGACTGACACCAATTAAAAATCAACTGACACGTTACATAAACACCATAAAAACACTACTAAAACCAGTCAAATCCAGTGACACCATCATGAAATAACAAAAACATCTGTGACACAGTAATGAAAAATACAACACCACTGACACACCATCATAAAAACACTACTAGAACCAATAAAATCCACTGACACCTTACAAAATGTCCACTGACACCATCAATAAAGCACAAAACACCACTGACATCACTTTATTGGTCATGCAATAGGCTATAACACCACTGACACCATCATAAAACACTACTAAAAACTTAGACACATTACAAAATCTCCACTGACACCATCACGAAATCACAAAAACACCACTGACACTGTCATGACAGAATAAAAACACCACTGACACTGTCATGATAGAATAAAAAAACACCATTGAAACTTATGACAGAATAAAAACACCACTGACACCCTTATGTAAACACAAAAACACCACTGACACGGTCATGAAAACACAAAAACACCACTGACACCCTCATGTAAACACAAAAACACCACTGACACGGTCATGAAAACACAAAAACACCACTGACACCCTCATGAAAACACAAAAACACCACTAACACCCTCATGTAAACACAAACACCACTGACACGGTCATGAAAACACAAAAACACCACTGACACCCTCATGTAAACACAAAAACACCACTGACACGGTCATGAAAACACAAAAACACCACTGACACCCTCATGTAAACACAAAAACACCACTGACACCCTCATGTAAACACAAAAACACCACTGACACCCTCAAGTAAACACAAAAACACCACTGACACCCTCATGTAAACACAAAAACACCACTGACACGGTCATGAAAACACAAAAAACACCACTGACACGGTCATGAAAACACAAAAACACCACTGACACCCTTATGTAAACACAAACACCACTGACACGGTCATGAAAACACAAAAACACCACTGACACCCTCATGTAAACACAAAAACACCACTGACACGGTCATGAAAACACAAAAACACCACTGACACGGTCATGAAAACACAAAAACACCACTGACACCCTCATGTAAACACAAAAACACCACTGACACCCTCATGTAAACACAAAAACACCACTGACACGGTCATGAAAACACAAAAACACCACTGACACCCTCATGAAAACAAAAACACCACTGACACCCTCATGTAAACACAAAAACACCACTGACACGGTCATGAAAACACAAAAACACCACTGACACCCTCATGAAAACACAAAAACACCACTGACACCCTCATGTAAACACAAAAACACCACTGACACCCTCATGTAAACACAAAAACACCACTGACACGGTCATGAAAACACAAAAACACCACTGACACAGTCATGAAAACTACTAAAACCAGGAAAATCCACTGACACCTTTAAAGAACAAAAACACCACTGACACCACTACTAAAACCAATAAAATCCACAGACACATAACAAAATCTCCACTGACACCATCATGAAATCACAAAAACACCAATGACACTGTCATGACAGAACAAAAACACCACTGAAACTGTCATAAAAAGACTACTAAAACCAGTCAAATCCACTGACACAGTCATGAAAGAACAAAAACACCACTGACACCATCATGAAAACACTACTAAAACCAGTAAAATCCACTGACACTGTCATGAAAGAACAAAAACACCACTGACACCAATAATAATCCACTGACACATTACAAAAACATCCCTGACACCCGGCCTCATGTAAACACAAAAGCACCACTGACACTGTCATGAAAAAATATAACACCACTGACACCATCAAAAAACACCACTAAAACCAATAAAATTCACAGACGTATTACAAAAACACCACTGACACCATCATGAAAGCTCAAAAACACCACTGACACCATCATGAAAGCACAAAAACACCACTGACACCAATAAAAACACCATCATGACAGAACAAAAACAGCACTGACGCCGTTATGAAAACAATAACACCACTGATACGTAACAAAAACACCACTGACACCATAATAACAACACAAAATCAGCAGTGCCAAACACGAAAACAGCACTGACACGGCACAAAAACACCAGCGCGACCCTCGCGAAAGCCCAAACCCGCACCACTGACACTGACAGCATCATGGCTTCATCTCATCAACACTCACTTGAGTCCTAACCCGTGTAGATGTTGTCCGATGAGCCTGATCACGTCCTCGTCGCTCTGGGACAGTCTCTTCTTCTTCTTCACACTGCTGTCCGGCTCCGGGCTCTCGGTGGACGGCAGCCCGTTATTCGCGGAGGGCATCAGCCCGTTTGAGTGCACGGCTCCCGCGACGGACGACGAGGACTCCCCGTTCCTGCAAGACATCTGCGGCTCCGGCTCCTGGCCTCCTGTCCCGTTGGCCTGCATGTTATTAACCGCGTTTGCAGAGGCGGATCTGCGCGACTGCAAACTGTTGTTGAGGCGGATGGCCGAGTGCTGGTGGGGGGTTGGGAGAGACGCCGCAGAGAGGCCCGTGATCCCGGTAACAGAAGCCCCGCTCTCTCCTGCTCCCTCCGCCGCCGAGACTCGGCTTTTCTTCCGCGGGGGCGGCGAAGCTCCGCCGGTGTCCGAGTCGGAGGAAGAGGCAGCGGAGGCCAGAGTTTTCCTCGCCGACAATGTCAGAGTCGAGATGCCTCACGGGCTTTTAATAATACCAGCGCGATTACAGACACGGAAGCCGCTCTCTCGCTCGCTCGCTGCTCTTGTTATTGTTTGTCACTGAACAGCTGCAAGTCCATTATGGACGTCGGAGCGCGATGACGTCACCGGAAGCGCCGCAACAACCTTGAACTCGCACTTTTTGTTATTAGGAAAATTAAACGTCAAACTGAAATGATTGAAAATCAAACTAAATGGACTTACTCAAAACCCAAGTTCGCTCATTTTAAAGCAGCCTTTAAAATGTATTTAGAGTCTATAAAGTTTTTAAAAGATCGAAAAGCCCAAAGAACTGTATCTCTGCTAAATGAATGTAAGATAAGTTATATGTTTGTGATGCCCTTTTTTACGTTTCTTTTGTGTTGTTTCTTTTTATTTAAATAATTGCTGTGTTTCAAGTTTTACTTACAAAATGTGAAAATGTGTAAAAGAAATGTGTCAAGAACTTGATATTGAATTCTGTTTTGAATTTTAAAAAGTTCAATAAACTTAAATAATTTTGATGTGTTGCTTGCTGAAGTACAACATTAATTTGGGACTATCTTTGACTCTTGTAACAAGAAGGCTTTAAAAATAATTGAAATATGTCAGTCTTTTAATCTTTTCTGATTAGTTATCCGTCTCTTGTATCTTTTTTCTCTCTCGTTTTTTTGTTTTACATTGTGACTGTTTCCTTCTTTGTTTATATAATGTAAAAAAAAAAACACCCCATAAAAGCCACACTGGACTTGTGTCCAGTCTGTCACAACAATATGTTAATGAATGCAGAAAATACAGAGTTGACTTGTTTATTATACACAGTTTGTGTATATAATGTTTGTTTATAAATGAATGCAGAAAATACAGACTTGACATGTTTATAATACACATGAACAACAATACTCCCCTTGTCAACAGAATACAGAGGAAAATATGTTAAAAATAACTTGAAAAATATAATAAAGATGGGAGAGAAAAGAAAATAATAACATGCGGCCAAGAAATGAGTTTATACATAGCAAATTGAAGTACATGATTTCTTACTGAGGATTAAATGGTGTTGAAATACTTTTTAAATTCTTTTAAAAATGGTTTGTTTTTGGTAAACCTTGAATTTTTGGAAATAAAATTGGCAAAGAATATAAATTAAATTTATAACAAACCAAGCATTGTCTTCAGATTCATAGTGTCCTAAAGTAAGTCTTTAAAAATGATGGATACATCTCTCATTGGATAATATCATTAATAAATGTGTCAAGACTTTTCCAAAGTTGTTCAGTAGTCCGTAACAATAAGTACTGTGGCAGTACCATAGTACAGCAATGCTGATATTTCCTGAATGAGTAAACAACACCATGAACTGGCATTACAACAATATTAACATCTGGGGGGAGTGGACTTAGAAAAGATTTGGGTTATCAATTGTATCCAGAAATACTACTGTACCAAATGATTACCTGGTACCACGTTATTTACAGTACTCGTATATCCAAAAACAAAAATACCATGGTACTATCGTGTTTGATGTTCAAGCATGAAATGTGTATCCTCAAAGCTATTGTAATACCATTTTGGTATGTTTTTGTTATGTGCTATTTTAATACAAATCACCAAAATCACATGAAAAACACTAGGAAAAACAATAATAAACAGTAACCATTGCAAATAGCAGAGATATACTGTGATAACAATGCTATGGCTGTGTCCGAAATCGTCCCCTATACCCTTAAATAGGGCAATATTTGAGGGTGTAGTGGTGTCCGAAACCAGTGGGAAAATCGAGTTCACTTATTCAATCCCACAATGCACCGCAAAAACAAGTGTACAACTGATGTTCACTCAACCACATCATAGTGTTGGGGAAAGTTACTTTTAAAAGTAATGCATTACAATATTTTTTGCAGATTCTAACATTGAAATGCAAAATTCACGCCTGTACAGTAGAGGGCGCCGCTCAAACAAGCCTTTCAGCTGTCCTGCCAAGAGAAGAAAGTTCATAACTTTAACTTTAGCATGAAAAAAAGTGATGTTTATCTAAAGTCATCTTTGCTTATTAATATGGTTGAATTGGATCATCGAAGGTCAGCAGCAAAGACATTGGTTAATAAAGTGAGATTAAATACATAAAGTATATTTGTGTAATACACATTTAATTGTTGCAGGTTTGCATTTAACTGTTTTTATTTATTTTGAGGAATACTGAGTGTTCTGTGCAAGTGAGATGAGTAAATGCTCACATTTAGTCTAGATCTACAATAGTCAGCATGTTCACAGCACACACACTTCTGCACTTACTCATGATTCTCTCAATATGGCAACAGGAGAGCTGTCAGTCAATAAATGGGAAAAGAAAGTAACTTGCGTCACTTATTTGAAAAAGTAACTCAGATATGTTGTTGAAAATGTAAAAGTAATGCAGTACTTTGTTAGTTACGTGAAAAAAGTAATTTGATTACGTAACTCGTTTTCCTTCACTCCCTCAAGAGAATTATATTAGTGGAGTGATTTTTTACAGTAATATTAATGAACAACATGTACAGTACTTACTTCAGGGCCAGGGTTTGCTTTAGGGTTAGTTGCGTGTAATTATGGCTAATTTAGTTACTACAGCATGTAACGTGTAACAAGAACACTGTAAAATAAAGTGTTACCTGGTAAAACAACATAATTCTCTCCTCTGTCCACCTCCACCTCCACCCACCTCCTCTTTAACTGCTGATGATTTTGCTAACTTCTTCACTAACAAAACTACAACTATCAGCAGTCAGTTCTCTAATCCACACACACAGGAACCCAGACTAACCTCTCCCACAGCCAATAACCTTCTCTCCTCCTTCTCTCCACTAACCGAGGAAGAAGTATCTAAACTTCTCCTCTCCAGTCATCCTACCACCTGCCCTCTAGACCCCATCCCCTCACACCTTCTACAAGCCATCTCTCCCACACTTCTACCAGCTCTCACACACATTATCAACTCATCCCTCCACACTGGCATTTTCCCTACAGCATTTAAGCAGGCTCGGGTAACTCCACTGCTTAAAAAATCAACATTAAACACATCACTTCTAGAGAACTACAGACCTGTCTCTCTCCTACCATTCATTGCGAAAACACTTGAACGAGTTGCTTTTAACCAAGTATCATCCTTCCTGTCTCTGACCAACCAGCTGGATGTCAACCAATCTGGCTTCAAGAAAGGACATTCAACTGAGACTGCATTGCTGTCAGTCACGGAAGCCCTGCGGATCGCAAAAGCTGCTTCCAAATCATCAGTTCTCATTCTCCTGGACCTGTCTGCTGCCTTCGACACTGTGAATCATCAGATCCTCTTGTCCACCCTCTCATCACTGGGCATCACTGGAACCTCCCTCAACTGGTTTGAGTCCTATCTCACAGGTAGGTCCTTCAAGGTCACATGGAGAGGGGAGGTATCCAAAGCACATCAACTGACCACAGGGGTTCCTCAGGGTTCTGTTCTCGGACCGCTCCTCTTCTCCATTTACCCCACATCACTGGGACCCAGGCACATGGTTTCTCTTACCATTGCTATGCTGATGACACCCAGCTCTACCTCTCATTTCAACCAGATGATCCTACAGTAGCTGCTCGAATCTCAAGCTGTCTGGCGGACATCTCGGCATGGATGAAGGAACATCACCTGCAGCTCAACCTGCCAAAGACTGAGCTTCTCGTCCTCCCTGCCAATCCGTCTCTACAGCACGACCTCACTATCCAGCTAGAGTCATCCTCAATCACCCCATCAAGGTCGGTCAGAAATCTTGGAGTAATCTTTGATGATCAGCTGACCTTCACAGACCACATTACAAAGACAGCTCGATCGTGCAGGTTTGCAATGCACAACATCAGGAAGATCAGGCCTTTCCTAACTGAGCATGCAACACAACTTCTCGTCCAGGCCCTGGTCATTTCTAGGCTTGATTACTGCAATGCTCTTCTGGCTGGACTTCCATCTTGTGCAACTAAACCTCTACAAATGATCCAGAATGCTGCTGCTCGTCTTGTCTTCAATGAGCCCAAAAGGGCCCACGTCACTCCTCTGCTCATCTCTCTGCACTGGCTACCACTTGCTGCTCGCATCAAGTTCAAGGCTTTGACGCTTGCTTACAGATTGACCACAGGTTCAGCTCCCTCCTACTTCCACTCACTACTACAAGTCTACATCCCTACCAGAAGCCTACGATCGGTCAATGAACGACGGCTCGTGGTACCATCACAGCGGGGCACAAAATCACTCTCCAGAACATTCTCATTCACGGTTCCATGCTGGTGGAACGATCTGCCCACCCTCATTCGGAATGCAGAATCCCTGACAACATTCAAAAGACAACTGAAAACTCATCTCTTCCGTGAGCACTTAACATAACTTAAAAAAAAATCCTCGCTTGTCTGGCTTATGCTACTCTGAGCAATGTCTGAACTTTGTATTTTGAGCACTTCTTGCGTTGCTTTTGCCTCTTCACGATGACTCGCTTGGTTTAGTCCACAGTTGTAAGTCGCTTTGGATAAAAGCGTCTGCTAAATGACTAAATGTAAATGTAAATAAATACGAATATATGATAAATAAAACTGTACTTTTATTTTTTAAACATTTTCAAATTGTATTTAATATTTTCATTTTCAGAAATGATGAATATAGCCTACTGTGTAAGGTCTTTACAAACTATTTAATGTTAGTGTACATTTGTGCTTTTGGATGCTGTGCTGGTCAGGCTTTTTGCAGTGAATTTGGACAGGACAGGACACAGGACTTTAAGGTTCTCCATTTAAGACAATTTAAGGTCTTAGCTGATCTTCCAGGACAGTCCTATAATGTAATAACACCTGTAATTACACTGTTGACCCTTCTCTTACACCATAACCCACCCTTAAACCTGCCCACACCACTAAACCTGTCCCTAACCGGACCCCTATCCCACCTCAATAGCAGCACGAGGGGTTTTTTAATACAGCAACACAACCAGTACATTGTATATACATTCTTTTTATGTAAGTACATAAATAAACGTAATATAAAGTGTGACCAGTGCCTAAAACTCCTTTAAAACCAGACCAGCAAACCACCTAAGGCTGCATGTAATGTGGTATATTGAGGGAGTAAAGCAAACAAAGATAATTAACCATTTGCCCTTACAAGAAACAGTTATCGTTGTGAAACATTCATCAGTATCAGATTTCCTCGAAACAGCAGAACTTTCGAGTGTTATCTTATTTTATGGATTACAGTGTTGTAATACCATGTGACCAAAATTTTATTGTAGAACCAATTATTGGAGTAGCTCTGGTATTTGGTGAACCATTATGTCGAATATGAAAAGTATTTGTAAAATTGAAAATCATAGTAGGAAGAGTTATTGTTTTTTTTTTTTAATCCGAAGAAGGTTCTTTGTAACATTTCAATTAAACACATAAAAGGTTCAAATAATCAATCTCACACAGCATCAGGTAACAGATCATTCAAAGTGCCTTTTTATTCCATATCGAAGGATAATTCAAAAATATCAAATTTTAGTCTGGTATCAAACCACAGAGATCGGCCACAATGTCATGCCTTCATAAACCATATGAACATATCAAAGTCGAAATCCGATGTGACTTCTGCTTGCCGACACAGAAGGTCTCTGACACTGGTAATAAATGAACTGGTTGGCCAGTTTTTAAGACACACCGTTCCATCGTTCGGTCTCTTTGCACAATCCTCTTTAACTACAACTTTTACGTCTTAATATAAAAATATGACTTGCTGGGAGAGGAGGGCTCTTTTTAAAACTGTACTGGAGAGCAGAATGGCGTAAAAGAATAAAACTATTGCACATTCATCTAATCTTTGAGGAAAGACACCATGGGGAATATATTCTGAATTAAGAAACATTCATCCCTGCAATACTGCCATGAATGTGGTGCAACAAACCCGTTCACAGTGATACTCCTACACCCCTGCGTCCTCAGAGTACCACAATCTGACGCACATAGTGGCTTGTATTTGGCACGTGAGGAACACTGTATGGAAAAGTGGGGTCTAAAAGTCTGAGACCACCAGTAAAAGTGCTTGCTTTTATTTGTAGAACGTAATACAGTGTTTTTACAATATTAAATATACTTGTAGTTAGTGTTGTTTAAGGATCTTCCTACGAGTCCACACTTTTCTGAGGTAATGCCGCTTTGATTGTTGGGTAGAAGTCTGGTAAAAATGCGCATTAAGGGGGCGAATATCAGCAGCAAAGATTTCAATTTGCTGTAAAGCAAATATTTTTTTTGGCATAACTATAAATATAGATTTGGCAAAACCACTTGGACTCTAAAATTGCTGCAAAAATAAAAGCCATATCTCTACCCAGACAGCAACATAGTGTCGGTCCAGATCTGGTACGAGTTGAATCCACATGTGGCCCGGATCTGGGTTTTGATCCAGATTTCGTCTTTGGGAATTGATTGGATCGTAGGAAGTTGCTAACTCAATGGAGGGAGATCTGAATGTGAGATTGCAGTGATGTTTGGATGATTGGAGGATGTTTTGTCTCACTCTCCGAGACACACGTCATGAAGAGAGCATACGCCATTTCAGGCGAACGAGGGCATAACAAAATTATGATGTGCACAAATAAATCATTTATAATATCACTGCAACATTCTGTAAAAAAAATGTTGTCAATTTTGATTTCATGGTGACATTAAACGCAATGTCCAATTTCAAGACGGTTTTACAGGACGAATTTTGAGTGTTTAAACTTTCGAATGATACCCAATTCATGATGACTGCTAAAATATCTGATAGGGGGAAAAGGCAATAAAAAAAGAGTGCCAAGTCTCCTAGTCTTTTAACAGGCTATGTATTATAGAATTATTTTTTTTAATTTTTTTAAAATCCTAGAACTCTATTCCAGGGTTGAACTGAATAAAACCCATGATTTGATGTGGCCTCAGACTTTAGATCCCCATGTTTATCCATTATAAAGTCAACAAATAAAGAAAAGGTGACTAGAGACTATAGAAATGCATGTCTACACACACATGCATGCACGCACACACACACACACACACTATGCAAAGGCAGTCAGTATGCTTTCCTACGCAGGCATTCAGAGTAGCTTTTCAATTGCAAACAACATTCAGTTATCTGGACATGTCAGGGTAATCTTTAAATAATAAAGGATTAAATAATAAAAGGATTTCAAATGAAAGAACAACAAAAATAGGTTCCTTTGAGCAGCGCATTGTGTAATATACAGTAGAGTTAATTGTATTCTGTGCGGTATGAGTTTAAAAACAACCTCCTCTCAAACTGTTTATCATTTCAGCAGCCTATTAAAATCATTCAACTTTTGTTTCATTCATTCGTGGCTGTGCACACTTTCACGCCAAAATTTCTTTCCTCAGGCTAATAAATAGAGAAAACACATTTGAAAGTACTAATTACTGGAGCACATGTACTCGGCAGAAGAGGTATGACGTGAGGTTTGCGCGAGCAAGTTTGAAGAGTACGACAGTGTGTGTGTGTGTGTGTGTGTGCGTGTTGGTCAAGAGCTGTCCACCACTTGGTGCGGTAGGGTGACAAAGGAGCCGTTAATGAAGGAGCCTTGTTTTTCACGTCCCTTTAAGAAATAGGTGAGCAGCTCTCCTTTCCCCTTGACAAATATCGGTCCCCTCCTCACGAAGCGGAAGCCGTAGTCCTTCAGGATGCAGTAGCAGTCCTCCACCACCTGGGGGGAGCAGAGCGTGTTTAGGGTTAAAGTTAGGGTTAGTAACACTCACAGTAATGAGTCTTAAGTTACAACCCGGAAATAAGTTCACATTTTTATTCCAACTTCCGGTTCTATTATAATGAAGTCAAGGTTTTGATAGATATTGTCATGTTTTATTCTACAACATGAAATACATCCCCCTAGTGATTATTAAAGTTTTTATATGTCTTGAAAAAAAATCAACTACAAGACAATAAAGCTTGTTTTGTTTTACATTTCTGTTCATTTAAAGGTTCTGTCCTCATTTACTCACCCTCATGTTGTTCCAAACTCATAAGACTTTCATTTGTCTTTGAAGTACAAATTAAGATATTTCAATGAAATCTGAGAGATTTCTGTTTCTCCATTGACAGTCTATGCAACTACCACTTTGTATGCTTCAAAAAGTTCATAAAGAGATTTAATTTTGGCTTTTATTGACATTAAAACATTGATCAAACGTGCTGCGTAACACAAGAATGAACCTCATTGGTTCTTGCTGAAGCTCAAACGTGCTGCGTAACACGAGAATGAACCTCATTGGTTCTTGAAGAGGCTCAAACGTGCTGCGTAACACAAGAATGAACCTCATTGGTTCTTGCTGAAGCTCAAACGTGCTGCGTAACACGAGAATGAACCTCGTTGGTTCTTGAAGAAGCTCAAACGTGCTGCGTAACACAAGAATGAACCTCATTGGTTCTTGCTGAAGCTCAAACGTGCTGCATAACACGAGAATGAACCTCATTGGTTCTTGAAGAGGCTCAAACGTGCTGCGTAACACGAGAATGAACCTCATTGGTTCTTGAAGAAGCTCAAACGTGCTGCGTAACACGAGAATAAACCTCGTTGGTTCTTGAAGAAGCTCAAACGTGCTGCGTAACACAAGAATGAACCTCATTGGTTCTTGCTGAAGCTCAAACGTGCTGCTTAACACGAGAATGAACCTCATTGGTTCTTGAAGAAGCTCAAACGTGCTGCGTAACACGAGAATGAACCTCATTGGTTCTTGAAGAGGCTCAAACGTGCTGCGTAACACGAGAATGAACCTCATTGGTTCTTGAAGAAGCTCAAACGTGCTGCTTAACACGAGAATGAACCTCATTGGTTCTTGAAGAAGCTCAAACGTGCTGCGTAACACGAGAATGAACCTCATTGGTTCTTGAAGAGGCTCAAACGTGCTGCGTAACACGAGAATGAACCTCATTGGTTCTTGAAGAGGCTCAAACGTGCTGCGTAACACGAGAACAGACCTCATTGGTTATTGCTGAAACTCAAACGTGCTGCGTAACACGAGAACAAACCTCATTGGTTCTTGAAGAAGCTCAAACGTGCTGCGTAACACGAGAATGAACCTCATTGGTTCTTGAAGAAGCTCAAACGTGCTGCGTAACACGAGAATGAACAACCTCATTGGTTATTGAAGAAGCTCAAATGTGCTGCGTAACACGAGAATGAACCTCATTGGTTCTTGAAGAGGCTCAAACGTGCTGCGTAACACGAGAACAAACCTCATTGGTTCTTGCTGAAGCTCAAACGTGCTGCGTAACAGGAGAATGAACCTCATTGGTTCTTGCTGAAGCTCAAACGTGCTGCGTAACACGAGAATGAACCTCATTGGTTCTTGAAGAGGCTCAAACGTGCTGCGTAACACGAGAACAGACCTCATTGGTTATTGCTGAAACTCAAACGTGCTGCGTAACACGAGAACAAACCTCATTGGTTCTTGAAGAGGCTCAAACGTGCTGCGTAACACGAGAACAAACCTCATTGGTTCTTGCTGAAGCTCAAATGTGCTGCGTAACACGAGAATGAAACTCATTGGTTCTTGAAGAAGCTCAAACGTGCTGCGTAACACGAGAACAAACCTCATTGGTTCTTGAAGAAGCTCAAACGTGCTGTGTAACACGAGAATAAACCTCATTGGTTCTTGAAGAGGCTCAAACGTGCTGCGTAACACGAGAATGAACCTCATTGGTTCTTGAAGAAGCTCAAACGTGCTGCGTAACACGAGAACAAACCTCATTGGTTCTTGCTGAAGCTCAAATGAGCTGCGTAACACGAGAATGAACCTCATTGGTTCTTGAAGAAGCTCAAACGTGCTGCGTAACACGAGAACAAACCTCATTGGTTCTTGAAGAGGCTCAAACGTGCTGTGTAACACGAGAACAAACCTCATTGGTTCTTGCTGAAGATCAAACGTGCTGCGTAACACGAGAACAAACCTCATTGGTTCTTGAAGAAGCTCAAACGTGCTGCGTAACACGAGAACAAACCTCATTGGTTCTTGAAGAGGCTCAAACGTGCTGCGTAACACGAGAACAAACCTCATTGGTTCTTGCTGAAGCTCAAACGTGCTGCGTAACACGAGAATGAACCTCATTGGTTCTTGAAGAGGCTCAAACGTGCTGCGTAACACGAGAACAAACCTCATTGGTTCTTGCTGAAGCTCAAACGTGCTGCGTAACACGAGAATGAACCTCATTGGTTCTTGAAGAAGCTCAAACTTGCTGTGTAACACAAGAATGAACCTCATTGGTTCTTGAAGAAGCTCAAACATGCTGCGTAACACGAGAACAAACCTCATTGGTTCTTGAAGAAGCTCAAACGTGCTGCGTACCACGAGAATGAACCTCATTGGTTCTTGAAGAGGCTCAAACGTGCTGCGTAACACGAGAACAAACCTCATTGGTTCTTGCTGAAGCTCAAACGTGCTGCGTAACACGAGAATGAACCTCATTGGTTCTTGCTGAAGCTCAAACGTGCTGCGTAACACGAGAATGAACCTCATTGGTTCTTGAAGAAGCTCAAACGTGCTGCGTAACACGAGAACAAACCTCATTGGTTCTTGCTGAAGCTCAAACGTGCTGCGTAACACGAGAATGAACCTCATTGGTTCTTGAAGAAGCTCAAATGTGCTGTGTAACACGAGAATGAACCTCATTGGTTCTTGAAGAAGCTCAAAAGTGCTGCGTAACACGAGAACAAACCTCATTGGTTCTTGAAGAAGCTCAAATGTGCTGTGTAACACGAGAATGAACCTCATTGGTTATTGCTGAAGCTCAAACGTGCTGCGTAACACGAGAACAAACCTCATTGGTTCTTGAAGAAGCTCAAACGTGCTGCGTAACACGAGAATGAACCTCATTGGTTCTTGAAGAAGCTCAAACGTGCTGCGTAACACGAGAACAAACCTCATTGGTTCTTGAAGAGGCTCAAACGTGCTGCGTAACACGAGAATGAACCTCATTGGTTATTGCTGAAGCTCAAACGTGCTGAGTAACACGAGAACAAACCTCATTGGTTCTTGCTGAAGCTCAAACGTGCTGCGTAACACGAGAATGAACCTCATTGGTTCTTGAAGAAGCTCAAATGTGGTGTGTAACACGAGAATGAACCTCATTGGTTCTTGAAGAAGCTCAAAAGTGCTGCGTAACACGAGAACAAACCTCATTGGTTCTTGAAGAAGCTCAAACGTGCTGCGTAACACGAGAATGAACCTCATTGGTTCTTGAAGAAGCTCAAACGTGCTGCGTAACACGAGAACAAACCTCATTGGTTCTTGAAGAGGCTCAAACGTGCTGCGTAACACGAGAATGAACCTCATTGGTTATTGCTGAAGCTCAAACGTGCTGCGTAACACGAGAACAAACCTCATTGGTTCTTGCTGAAGCTCAAACGTGCTATGTAACACGAGAATGAACCTCATTGATTCTTGAAGAAGCTCAAACGTGCTGTGTAACACGAGAATGAACCTCATTGGTTCTTGCTAAAGCTCAAACGTGCTGCGTAACACGAGAATGAACCTCATTGGTTCTTGAAGAAGCTCAAACGTGCTGCGTAACACGAGAACAAACCTCATTGGTTCTTGAAGAGGCTCAAACGTGCTGCGTAACACGAGAATGAACCTCATTGATTCTTGAAGAAGCTCAAACGTGCTGTGTAACACGAGAATGAACCTCATTGGTTCTTGCTAAAGCTCAAACGTGCTGCGTAACACGAGAACAAACCTCATTGGTTCTTGAAGAAGCTCAAACGTGCTGCGTACCACGAGAATGAACCTCATTGGTTCTTGAAGAGGCTCAAACGTGCTGCGTAGCACAAGAACAAACCTCATTGGTTCTTGCTGAAGCTCAAACGTGCTGCGTAACACGAGAACAAACCTCATTGATTCTTGCTGAAGCTCAAACGTGCTGCGTAACACGAGAATGAACCTCATTGGTTCTTGCTGAAGCTCAAACGTGCTGCGTAACACGAGAACAAACCTCATTGGTTCTTGAAGAAGCTCAAACGTGCTGCGTAACACGAGAACAAACCTCATTGGTTCTTGAAGAAGCTCAAACGTGCTGCGTAACACGAGAATGAACCTCATTGGTTCTTGAAGAGGCTCAAACGTGCTGCGTAACACGAGAATGAACCTCATTGGTTCTTGAAGAGGCTCAAACGTGCTGTGTAACACGAGAACAAACCTCATTGGTTCTTGCTGAAGATCAAACGTGCTGCGTAACACGAGAACAAACCTCATTGGTTCTTGAAGAAGCTCAAACGTGCTGCGTAACACGAGAACAAACCTCATTGGTTCTTACTGAAGCTCAAACGTGCTGCGTAACACGAGAATGAACCTCATTGGTTCTTGAAGAAGCTCAAACGTGCTGCGTACCATGAGAATGAACCTCATTGGTTCTTGAAGAGGCTCAAACGTGCTGCGTAACACGAGAACAAACCTCATTGGTTCTTGCTGAAGCTCAAACGTGCTGCGTAACACGAGAATGAACCTCATTGGTTCTTGCTGAAGCTCAAACGTGCTGCGTAACACGAGAATGAACCTCATTGGTTCTTGAAGAAGCTCAAACGTGCTGCGTAAAACGAGAATGAACCTCATTGGTTCTTGAAGAAGCTCAAATGTGCTGCGTAACACGAGAATGAACCTCATTGGTTCTTGCTGAAGCTCAAACGTGCTGCGTAACACGAGAATGAACCTCATTGGTTCTTGAAGAAGCTCAAACGTGCTGCGTAACACGAGAATGAACCTCATTGGTTCTTGCTGAAGCTCAAACGTGCTGCGTAACACGAGAATGAACCTCATTGGTTCTTGAAGAAGCTCAAATGTGCTGTGTAACACGAGAATGAACCTCATTGGTTCTTGAAGAAGCTCAAAAGTGCTGCGTAACACGAGAACAAACCTCATTGGTTCTTGAAGAAGCTCAAACGTGCTGCGTAACACGAGAATGAACCTCATTGGTTCTTGAAGAAGCTCAAACGTGCTGCGTAACACGAGAACGAACCTCATTGGTTCTTGAAGAGGCTCAAACGTGCTGCGTACCACGAGAATGAACCTCATTGGTTCTTGCTGAAGCTCAAACGTGCTGCGTACCACGAGAATGAACCTCATTGGTTCTTGAAGAGGCTCAAACGTGCTGCGTACCACGAGAATGAACCTCATTGGTTCTTGCTGAAGCTCAAACGTGCTGCGTAACACGAGAATGAACCTCATTGGTTCTTGTTGAAGCTCAAACGTGCTGCGTAACACGAGAATGAACCTCTTTGGTTCTTGCTGAAGCTCAAACGTGCTGCGTAACACGAGAACAAACCTCATTGGTTCTTGCTGAAGCTCAAACGTGCTGCGTAACACGAGAATGAACCTCATTGATTCTTGAAGAAGCTCAAACGTGCTGTGTAACACGAGAACAAACCTCATTGGTTCTTGCTGAAGATCAAACGTGTTGCGTAACACGAGAACAAACCTCATTGGTTCTTGAAGAAGCTCAAACGTGATGCGTAACACGAGAACAAACCTCATTGGTTCTTGCTGAAGATCAAACGTGCTGCGTAACACGAGAACAAACCTCATTGGTTCTTGAAGAAGCTCAAACGTGATGCGTAACACGAGAATGAACCTCATTGGTTCTTGCTGAAGATCAAACGTGCTGCGTAACACGAGAACAAACCTCATTGGTTCTTGCTGAAGCTCAAACGTGATGCGTAACACGAGAACAAACCTCATTGGTTCTTGAAGAGGCTCAAACGTGCTGTGTAACACGAGAACAAACCTCATTGGTTCTTGCTGAAGATCAAACGTGCTGCGTAACACGAGAACAAACCTCATTGGTTCTTGCTGAAGCTCAAACGTGATGCGTAACACGAGAACAAACCTCATTGGTTCTTGAAGAGGCTCAAACGTGCTGTGTAACACGAGAACAAACCTCATTGGTTCTTGCTGAAGATCAAACGTGCTGCGTAACACGAGAACAAACCTCATTGGTTCTTGCTGAAGCTCAAACGTGATGCGTAACACGAGAACAAACCTCATTGGTTCTTGAAGAGGCTCAAACGTGCTGTGTAACACGAGAACAAACCTCATTGGTTCTTGCTGAAGATCAAACGTGCTGCGTAACACGAGAACATACCTCATTGGTTCTTGAAGAAGCTCAAACGTGCTGCGAAACACGAGAATGAACCTCATTGGTTCTTGAAGAAGCTCAAACGTGCTGCGTAACACGAGAATGAACCTCATTGGTTCTTGAAGAAGCTCAAACGTGCTGCGTAACACGAGAATGAACCTCATTGGTTCTTGAAGAAGCTCAAACGTGCTATGTAACACGAGAATGAACCTCATTGATTCTTGAAGAAGCTCAAACGTGCTGTGTAACACGAGAATGAACCTCATTGGTTCTTGCTAAAGCTCAAACGTGCTGCGTAACACGAGAATGAACCTCATTGGTTCTTGAAGAAGCTCAAACGTGCTGCGTAACACGAGAACAAACCTCATTGGTTCTTGAAGAGGCTCAAACGTGCTGCGTAACACGAGAATGAACCTCATTGATTCTTGAAGAAGCTCAAACGTGCTGTGTAACACGAGAATGAACCTCATTGGTTCTTGCTAAAGCTCAAACGTGCTGCGTAACACGAGAACAAACCTCATTGGTTCTTGAAGAAGCTCAAACGTGCTGCGTACCACGAGAATGAACCTCATTGGTTCTTGAAGAGGCTCAAACGTGCTGCGTAGCACAAGAACAAACCTCATTGGTTCTTGCTGAAGCTCAAACGTGCTGCGTAACACGAGAACAAACCTCATTGATTCTTGCTGAAGCTCAAACGTGCTGCGTAACACGAGAATGAACCTCATTGGTTCTTGCTGAAGCTCAAACGTGCTGCGTAACACGAGAACAAACCTCATTGGTTCTTGAAGAAGCTCAAACGTGCTGCGTAACACGAGAACAAACCTCATTGGTTCTTGAAGAAGCTCAAACGTGCTGCGTAACACGAGAATGAACCTCATTGGTTCTTGAAGAGGCTCAAACGTGCTGCGTAACACGAGAATGAACCTCATTGGTTCTTGAAGAGGCTCAAACGTGCTGTGTAACACGAGAACAAACCTCATTGGTTCTTGCTGAAGATCAAACGTGCTGCGTAACA